>JABWPP010000047.1:22596993-22906993 GCA_016920855.1 Puya raimondii | reverse complement strand
ACATATTATTTCAGGATAATGAAACCTGTTCTAAGCAAATACTACATACCAAGCTTAAAAATTCTTCTCTGGGTCTAATTTCTACTAGTTCAATAAAGTCAGTTCGTTCGGCAATCTCTGCGTGTCTTTTCTTTTTTTTTTTTACTTAGATTCTTGCTTGTTTGTACTGTCGGGCTACACCTTATTATTGATTGGAAAGGTCTGAGCGCCAATGAGTAGTACTCCATTTACTATTATTGTTGTCTCTCGTAGAAACGATTTAGTTTTCTTAAGACACCTTTTTTTGGTTTCGCAGCTTATGAAGGACATAGTTCCACCGGAAAAGAAATTGATGCCTCAGATGTGAGACCCCAAATAATCCTATATATAAAATATAATAGGACTAAACTCTTAACCTGACTTAAGCATTTTAGACGGTGGCTAGGCCCAAGAGTCTTAACCTGACTTAAGCATTTTAGACGGTGACTAGGCCCAAGAGATTAAAAAAATTAAACGTGTTAGTACGAAAGTAGTCTTAGAATGGATGACCCCCTGAAAAATTGGAACGTCACATCAGAGGACCTCAGAACAAGATCAAACTTATAATAATAGTAATAATAATTCTCAACCTGGTCCGGCTTCCACGCCACTGGGAGAGCTGAGCCATTACGCAGGCTTGATAAAGGAAGAAGTAGGCGAAAAAGAAGGCTCGGCCTAAGAGCACAGTCCCCTTCGGTTATTATGAAGCCCAGAGGGCCTCTTACCTAGTAGCTCTATGATCATTTTTATGTTTTTCGTATTCTTCTTTTGTTAATTATTCTTGTTCATGTGATTCGTTTCTTTCTTTCCCTCCCTCCCAAATGTTTTTTTTGCAGAGTTTCACAATTCACAACAGCAGGGAGGAGAAGCTTTTCTAGAGCTTTTCTTCAGGCTTTTGTTAGATTATTGTGTTGTTGGCTGTTGCTTTTCAAGCAATACTCTCTAAAGGTGGTCCCAGCACACTCTCTCAATAAATTATTCAGCAGAGATTATAATTAGCGATTTATGTAGCTATTTAGTTCTCCATCTAAGGTTAGTTATGCTCCATTGAAATGATAGTGATCTAACAAATATTGCGATATGGGCATTAATTTCTTTAAACATAATTAAAATAATAAAAGTAAATCAAAAAAAATCACCAGCATCTTATAAACCACCTGAAAAAGTGTGCGCACTTTCAAGTATGAATATTTTGAAACCAATTCTCCACCATAACCATACCGACCCATTTTATCCTCATTTCGGAGCTGCGTAAATATACCAAAGCTGAAAAAATTGTCCGAATACCAGAAAGAGCTGTAGGAAAAAGTTGACGCTTAAGGTGGCTGGAGGTGGATTTTGCTTACCATCTACATGCAAGGAAAACTCACCATCGTTTAACCTGCTGATTCCCCCTTTATCACCTGGGAAAATTGAAAAGTTCTAACTCTTTTATTTATTAATAGAGAGAGAAAAGAAAAACCATTGGATGAGGAGCTTGAAATGGTAATCAGACAATTCTCTCATGTGTTGCCCGGATTCTACAACGACAATGTCGGGCTGTCCGTAGCAAGTCCCATAATATTCAACCCGTTGTCGACATAAACAACAGAGCCAGTTATTGCTGAAGCCAAAGGGGAAACCAAAAAAGCTGCCACATTTCCGACTTCATCTGTGCAAGTTTGTAAAAGGATAAGTATATGTTTTAGTGACTGAAGGAGGAAAAAGAAACGATGAAGAAGAAGAAGAAAGTTCAAATCTCTTGTTATCCACCTGCCGATAATTCTTTCTGCAGTGGTGCATTAGCATATAAATAATCTATCATCTTCTCAATGAATCCAATGGCTTTCGCAGCACGGCTTCCCAATGGACCTGAAATAGTTTATAAATAATAAATCCAAAAAAAGAAACTTTTGCGGTACTGGTAGAGCCTAGTCCATGTAGTAAAACAAAATGGTGTGTATGAATGAATCGGTGATAAAAAGAAATGGACAGTCAAGTTTTGAACAGTTAATTCTATACTGCAAGACTAATAGTAAAATCATCCCAACATTTCAAATGAAAGTAATAACTACTACAGAGAATTGATGTCCAAGTTTAGCTAATCATCTTATGTCATACTTAAACTCGCTAGTATCAAATCTAATCATTAAGAATTGAAAACTGATTTATGCAAGAAAATGTTTCTTGCTAAATGGTATCCTAGAACTGAAGTTACAATATTAGATACCAATTCTGCTCAGTCTATGATAATTGCATGCGCCATTTGGATAAGATAACTGATGTTCGATCAGATGTACGAGCTAAATAGGGAGGAGATTTACATGCAAAATTTCTTTAGTGGAGCTATTATTGAGTATACCTGCAGATATGGTATTTACTCTAATTTTCCCTTTTCTTCCTGCTTCAAAAGCTAGCACCTGATCAAAAGAAAACTTTATCAAGCAATTATCATCATAAATGAGACAATGTTGTAAAGAGAAAGCATTGAAGATTCAGAAGATGCAAGAATTTAGAGAAAGTACTCTGGTATCACTTTCTAAGGCAGCTTTTGCTGAACTCATGCCTCCCCCATACCTGAGATTTATAGACTGTAACTTTACTGCATCATAAGATAAGAATGTTTATTGGTGCTAGACTGCTTAGAATTATTATACCAGCAAAGAAAACATACCCAGGTATTGTCTTTTCAGAAGCAATGTACGTCAAGGAGATTGAAGCACCACCTGGCAACGTATGTCGTTGTGAATTAATTCTACCACTTGGTAGCAAGCAAGGGGAAATAAGATATGACTACTATGCTATAATCTAATCAGAGATATAGCTTATTGGATATTTGCACTAGTTACAGTGTAGCCTTCATTCTAACTCGAAAAAGAGAACTAAAATATAGCTGAAAATTGTAAATACACGGTACCTGGATTCATTAGTGGAAGGAAGTGTTGGAGCAATGAAACAAAGGAGTAGCTAGATGCAGATAAAGCTGCAAGGTATCCTCTCCTTGATGTCTCTAGGAGTGGCTTAGTGACCTGCAGGTCAAATCTATATGGTTAAAACTGACATCCAGTCTTCATTAAATCACTGGTTTGCACATGAAAGCTGTTTTGTAAAACAACCATTATACCCTGCTCTAGATAAAGTGAAGGGAAAAGTGATTACAGAATAAAAGGGGTAAAATGGTCCTTTTACAGCTTGACGGATGCTGCAGATGGAGGGAAGTCATGTAATTGGAAAACATAGAAAAGTTCAAGGACTAAAATGTTCAAATAAAAAGTTTAAGGATGAAGTTGCAATATCGGTAAGTATGGACTGGCCATACATCTTATCGTAGAACATATCATTAAGGATGAAGTTGCAATATCGGTAAGTATAGACTATTCATACATCTTATCGTAGAACATATCATCACCTACATACCCCCACCCCAAGAAGGTGTAGAAACTTTACCTCCGGTCCATTTGCTAAAGAATGCACAAGGATATCAACACTTCCAAAATCATTCTTGATTGACTCGACTACTTCCTATAAAGACAAAAGAAAACTCTTCACAGTTTACGGGGTTGCCAGCAGCCAAACCTCACATTTTAATCAGTTTAGACTTCAATAAGGAAGAATAATATGAAGTAGAATGCCTTGGTAACTTGGTAAATCTAGAATGGTATAATCAGATGTCTCAAAAGTATAGCGTGGACATAGGTACAGCCACCTAGAACCTACCTTGACAGTCCAATTTGAAGCTCCTGAATACCGTTTGTTTGTTCTAACCTGTATGAAACAGCCAAGCCAATGATCAGTACTTTCTGTGTTATCCAGATAAATATAGTCTAGGCAGACAAATAAATTGACATCTCATACATACTTCTTCAGGTACGTCCTCAAAGCTATCATAAACCGCATCTAGTGGGTATACTTTTACAATTTCCATCAGAGAACCGTTAGGCAACCTGCACGTGAAAAATACCACTTAACTATTGACAATAGGCCAAAAGTTAATACCAATTAAAAAACCATCAAAGTAGAGAACAAAAAATTAAAGTATGGAATTCGCACCGGCGTGACTCATCAAATTTGCCCCGCCTTAGGCTTGTCTCAAAAATAGTAAGAGCCTGCAGAAAGCACAGTTTTTGAAAGGTGATGGTGTAATTAAACCAATCTACTATATAATTGTAGGTAAGATCTAATGGAGCTTACGTACAGGAACCCATGTACCGACAAGAATCTCGGCGCCAGCAGCAGCAAGAGCTTTAGCTATTGCCCAGCCATAGCCATTATCATCAGCTACACCAGCAATAAACGCCCTTTTACCTGCAAGGAGAAAAGAACCATCCTGAAGGCTTTGTCTTTCTCTATCCCATAGAACACAGTAAGAAAATGTCTCGATTCTTTAGTGATTATTTACTTTTCAAAAATATGATATACAACAGAAGTAGGCCACAAGCATCATAAGAATGCTAATATGACAGAAAAAATGAGAATAAGCGATAATAGTAGGATAAAGGGATAGATTGTATGCACAAATTGGATAAGTAAAAGAAGCTAATGGACCGTACGAGTAACTATAATCCCTTCGTTCAAGCTTAACTTCATAGTACTCAATCTTCTCACAACATGCCCTATTCAAGGAACTAGAATTTTGGAATGACACGTGTTAACATGTATCGATGGAATTTTGAGAATATAAATGAGCAAGGAGAAAAGGAAGTGTTTCAGCAATGAGAGTTAATGTTGCAAGGGCATTAAAATAGCCAGCTTGTCTATGAAAAGAAGAAAAACCTAACAATCGTAATATACCAATAAGATGAAATTCCGAAAAAAGAAAAGGCACCTATGTTCATTCGTCGGGCTGAGACATTTTCCAACACTGAGTTGATTGATAAGATGACAATATAGTTAGCTAGGTTATTTGACAAAACAGCTTCAAAGCGCACATATAACAGTAATTAAAAGGAACACAGGGTAGTATCTAAATTTGGGAGATTATCAGAAACTACAATTGGGTCCAATTTTCAAGTAATGTGCGCTATAAGTATATAACATGAATAAGGATTAAATAAATTAAACTACAGTTTGATGCCGGTACATGGGATATCTATTAAGTCAAACATCATTAACATCCGGGGTGCTGTGCCAAACTCTAGTTATATCGAGATTAGAATATGCCCACCATGGTTTTGCAAAAAGCGGCAATACAAATAGTTCTTGGAGCACATTGCAATTAAACAATATAGTAGAAACGATAAACTGAACGGTCAATGTATCTAGTCAAACCTAACATATAATGCAGCTAACGAGATACCTCGCAGATCAATAGGCAATCCGGAAGGAAGTTCTTTTCCCGCTTCACTAGACACAGCTCTTGGTGTGATATTGCTGAACTTCAAAGGGACTGATGTTGAACTCTTGGAAAGAGGTTTTATTGATGAAATATAACAGAGGCTCGCAAGTTTCACTTGGTTCGTGCCTTTCCCATCAATTGCAGCGCCCAGTATGGACTTCGTAGAAGGATGAGAAAGGCATGGCCTTGTAGCTGCCATGTGCATGCTCCCAGCAGTGAAGACCGCCATGTCCAATCAGCTGCTTTCAATAGTCCTTATCGACAAAAATCCTGATGAAAGAAGTACGTATCAATGTTATTTTCCTCTAATATCCACATGAAGGTTCTGGAGCAGTTGGAAGAATATATATATATATAGAGAGAGCAGAAATAGGCAAACTGTAAACACTTCTAAGGGATGCCTGTGCAGATATTGAGACAAATTAATCGACGATTGAAACTTTAGGGGGAAAAAAGGCCAACAATTTATTCAAGATCGAGGATTACCCGCAATAACAACTAATTAGTGAGAACACGTTAGGCTAAATATCCCATTAAACAAGAAATATATCCCCTTAAATCTTTATTTAAAAGCACGCAAAATTAAAATGTCTGCAAATGAATAAGTCCTCTAATTCTTTCCTTTTGGCCATCCATTTACTTCTATACCGGATTTCTTATCCAACTATTCATGTAGGAAAGCACATCGTACAGAATCTGAAATAGCATAGAATACAGATCAAGAAGCAGTCACATCATAACAGACCCTCAAGAAAACTAAATAAAGGCCCGATTAAGCCGATTCTAAACCGCGCATTGCTCAAAAAACCCCAATAGAATAGCAAATCGCAAAGAATCTCTTCAAAGAGATGATCAAACTCACCTGTAGAGGAATATGGAATCTCACAATGTCCAATTTCGTCTCCTCCTCGCTATTAACGACGCCGTTGTTTTGGAGATCCTAGGATCACAAGCAAAATGAGAATATGAGGGGAAAGAAAATGGTGGATTAAAACAAGAAGAGAAGACGTTTCGATCGCATCGAGGTGGTTTTGAGAAATTTACCACCTCTTCGGAGTGATCGAGGGAGCTCGCGAGCACCTGCGGATTCTCTGGGGTTAGGGTCTTGGCGTTTTTAAAGTATACGCGGTGTCACGTAGAAAGGAACAGCGAAGAGAGAGAGAGAGAGAGAGAAGCAGAAAAGGGTAGAGAGAGAGAAAGGTTGTTGGTATTTATTTAATACTTATAACAATTATAATAATACGGAGGGTTTTGTTGAAAGGGCGATTTATTTTTGACCGTTGGAGAGTGGTTGGAGCAGTTGATGAGCTACTCTCCTAGTACTCGACAAACTTGGCCCAATGCAATATCTGTAATGTGGGCGATATTTCGTTGGGCCTAGCTTAATTCCTTAGGGATTTATGTTTAATACTTTGTTAGCTAAATACACAATCCTTTTGAACTATCAAGGTTCCGTGAATAAATATCTAAACTTTCAAAATATCAAACAAAATTATTTTAAAAATTCTGAACTGCCATCCGTGACATGATGGACCATGTCCGTACGATATTTCTCGTACTGGCGGCACTAATTCTTTCAAAGCTAGTACTGAGAAAACTTTCAACCTAGATTAGGTGTAAGCAAAACTCGGGTTGGACTTAGGCTGGCTCAGATTACGAACCATGTTATCTTTGTCGGGCCTAAAAATTATATGTTACGTTTGAACCCAAGTCTAGTCCCAAAAGATCGGATCGGACTGGATCAAGTACCAAATTTCCGGGCTGGGACGAGAAAACCAAAGTAACCTAAACCAAGGTCCGGCCCATATTTTGAGGGCTAATCCTGGGCCAGTGAACTGTTTCTGGTCCAATAAACTTTTGCAATCTGAAGGGTAGAAGCAGTCGTACGAAGTAATTGGAGCAGATTGTCACGGACTAAAGCAGAATCACTTGTCTAGCCCGTACGGCGCTCGCCTTTCTTCGCGAACCTCAAACTCTTCTCTCTCTTGTACTTAGTCTTAAGGCGAGTAGGTCCGAACTTAGTAAGTTGAGAGGTAGGCTTGCTCACTTCACGAAGGAAGGCGAGCGCCGCACGGACTAGACAAGCGATTCCGCTTTAGTCCGTGACAAGATGCTGCACCAACCAATCAGCACCGGTTGCTTGACTTGGCCATTTGAATTAAAAGTAATGCCACATGTACCCTATGAGGTAGCTAGAATTATGTTAATATTAATACACGCGACAACGTGTCCTCTGTCGGGCTTGTTTGTTCCCATGTCCGGTTCGGGTACCTATCATCTTTGAAATTTTAAGATGATGTATTAATAGCAGGGTAATAATCTATTTGATTGCTAGATATATTGTAAATGGACAAGTCACCAATCTCATTCGAGGTGCGCGCCTTAGATGATACCCTAAGCATTACGAATAAAAAAATTTATCGCCAAAAGTTTCTTTGCTTTGAAACGTGAGGCCTTCTTGTTGTACTTGTTTTAAAGGTTAATCTCTCAAGATGAACTCCCGTTCACAGCGATTTCCCTGCAACTTGGACGAATTTATAAGCTGAGTTATGGTGCTTCTCGGATGGCTAAATTGCACATCTTGTTCTCAAACTTTGAGATGCATGACACTTTGATTTCCAAAGTTTAATTTATTATAATTTTTTATTTAAATTTTATAGATTATATAGCAATTAATATTTACCGTCTAATTTCGTTAGTTACATAATAATGTGTTACTAAGGTAGTGCTGAGATGATAGTATTGTAATTGATAATATGATGCCACATTATTACTATGTTGGCGAAATATTAGTATCTAGTTAATTAAATTGAACCGTAGCATTTATAACTATAGTAAATTAGAAAATTTGAATACAAAAGTATAATAAATTAAATGTTTAAGAACCAAAGTGTCATATGCTATAAAGCCTGAGGACCAAAATTGCAATTTAGCCATTTGGAAGAATGTCAACATCTAACTCTATAATTGCGCACTCAAATCCATTCAATCCACATGTTAAACATTATGGAAGACACTAAGATAAGTTTTTAAGAGCTTTAAAAAACCACAAAACAATATCATTACGAAAGATATTATTATATTTAAAAACTATTTTTCAAAAGCATCGCAAGGCCACGAAAATAAGACCGAGAAAATTCCCCGTCTAATTATAGCTCTACTCTTATTAATTATGAATTAATCAATTGATTCTTTTCCGTGTAGTATTATCACTGGATAAGAAAGTGGCCCTCGAGCGGTGCCTTTCGTGGACTATAAATACCTAATCTGCTCCTATTAAAATGAAAAAAAAAATGATACTCAAAATAATGTACATTAAACAAAGTTGAAGGAACACGTGAAAAATAAAAAAAACTTATATTTCATGGACGACCCTTGGAAGAGTTCAGTAGATTGTCCCCTACCTTGATGGGCTATGCAGTGTACTGCAATTTGAAATGTTTTGATACAGCCAAAAGTGCAACATTTCTTTTCCTTTATAAAAGCCATTACTATTTAAGTACCATAACTTTCGAATTAAACCACAAGCTGTGACCCATTTTTTGTGATTTAATGAAGTCACGCTGAGCGAGATAATACAGGTACTACAAAATTTTGGTCTTTGAACTATGTGAGAATAATCTGAATCCATCTAAAGTATGAGAAAAACATTTTTAATTGCGAATTAAAAATTAAAAGTAAAATTTTATATCTTTTGATCAAACATTAAAAAAGCCTGATTTAAAAGCATATGAAAGTGAAACGTTGCGTATGAAGCTAATACCAAGTTCGTTTTGGAGTCGTGGAGATGTATTATTGTATTAATTAAGAGTGCTGTTGTTTGATTGATCCATTAGAAAAATATTTTTATAAAACATTTAAACCAAACCGCCACCAATTGTTTTCACATTTTAAGACTAATGCGGATACTTCTCCCATAAGAAAATATTTATTCATTTTTAATCTCCAACTTGTTGCATTGCGAGAAACCTAACACATGCCCAGCATGCATGTCCTGTTCCGGCGTCATCCACCGCACATGACACTCAAATTGCGCACCACAAGAAATTCTAAACAATTGTACACGATCTCACGGAGATTACTTTTCTATCTATAATTTGAATATTTATTTTGGTTAAAATATATAAAATTTATCTAAACTATAAACTATTTTCGATTTGACTACATAATATTTTAAATTTTTAATTTAAATATCTAATCTTTTAATTTATTTAATTTTAATAATTTGAAGACTCTTCGGACCTAAAAATTAAATTAATTATTTCTTCTAATAAATTTATAGTTGTATGAATAATATAAAATATATTAGTTAAACAAGTAAAGATAAATAATCTATTTAAATTTTGAAGTAAAAGAAAGACCGAATGACTTAAGTCGAATAAAATTTTAAAATAATTAAATAAAATTAAAATATTTAAAGCTCAAACGGTTAGATCAAAATGAATATGTATAATAATTAAGATAAAAAATTTATATTTTTATTGATTAGTTTTTTCAATGAATATCCGAATATTTAGAAAGAACTTTTCATTGTGTTCACCTAAATTTTTTTTATAAGAAGCGCAATGTGCGTCAGGCACAAAAATACAGCGGACATGAGGGGGGGCGTCACGGACGGAGCATCGGAGACCCCAGGTTTATAGGACAATTTTGCCCTTATGTGAGAACGGCAAAATGATGGGCAGAATGGTAATTTCATCTATCGGGCAGTGAAGCTCTCGTGGCTCCACGAATCGGGCGCGAAGTACGATCTCCCGCCGGGTGGAGCCTACGGCGAGCCACTTGCCAACCATGACGGGCCGGTTCGCGCCGTAAATTCGCAAAAGCTTAGGGGTAGAAATGTCATTTCAATGTTGAATGCGACGGATGCATTTTTGCCTGAGGACATCCCAGCCGTTGAAATCCCTGTTAACGGACGGTGGAGATTTCGTGGGTATTGGGCTTTCCTCCGCATGAGCGATCCCCGCATCGCCTCCCTTACCGGATCATCAGAAAGAGCCAGTAAAAGCATGACACGTGTTCAGTTAGGCGATTGCGGAGGTGCAGGGTGCCAAGTTTGACGGGGTGGTGGGGACCACGAGTGGCATTGGCCCCTCGAACGAGAGGGAGGGGGCGGAGAGCTTAAATAGGGCCCCAAAGGAAGGGGAGTCCCTCTCTCTCTCTCTCTCTCACCAGGCGGCGTTAGGGAGATCACAAACCAGAGGAGAGGAGAGGAGAGGAGAGAGAGACAAGGAGAGAGAGAAAGAGAGAGAGGAAGAGGAAGAGATAAGAGAGAATACATTACTCTCCCTCTCTCTCGATCTCTCTTTGAAGCGTCGATCGAGCCGTATCTCTCTCAGGTACGGGGAGATTCCTATTTTCTGCTTATTTCGCTAGATTAAAGCTATACTTTGTGCTCATTAATGAGCTATTAATCTCCACCCTGTTTTAGCAAATATTGCGGCTGATTTTGTGGAGTTTTCTCTTGTTCAATCGATTTCGTTGTTCCCGTCTCTTTGTTGATGAATCTGGTTAGATCTTACTGTTTCTCTCTCTGTTATTAGCTTTTTTTGGGGATCTCGTTCTCAGATTAGCATTTGAAGTTATTATGCAGGGCTTGTATTTTAGTGTTTATTTTAAATTTGACGTGGGGGACTTGTACTTTAGCGTCGATGTCCAATTTGACGGATCCGGGGCTGTTTTCATTTGTCGTTGCCACCATCTCCTTTTAATCCGTAAATCGGTCTGCACATGCTTGCGGTTGTTAGCAATCGATATCTCCTTTTCCTCTTATGTTCCCATTCTTGATCTGTTTTTTTATATATGTAAATAATATTTTTTTTAAATAATTTAAAACGTGAATTTATTCCCTTCCGTTCAAAATTTGTACGTTGCTTTGTCCAAACCAAAAAAAGTACGTCCCCGATCTAATCGGGAACGTAAATGAACAGGCATCTAACGGTTGGGAGTCCTCCACTCTCCCAGATATTTTGGACAAGGGGTTCAAATATAATATTAATTATTTTTTATGCCCCTTTCCCAACTCTTTTCCGGGACGAATATTTCGGGTTATTTTTTCCAGGAAAAAAAAGAAAAAAAGAAACCCGTCGTGGATGACGTGATGGACATAAGACCAGAAAAAAAAAAAATAAGGGAAAATAGGTTATCAGCACTTTTTTATGATTTTTCCTCTTCGGAATAATTATTCCAACTTGCCAATGGCGCCGGCTCTAGTAACTTGTAATAAATAATTTATGGAATTTATTCTCAAACGACTTGTTGCTTGCTTGGTCCTCCACTAATCGGAATTAATTCTATTTTCTTTTCCCATCCGTTCCGTTCCCTACAAGCGTTGCTTCGGACACTCAGGAAAAGCTGTGCCGTTCCTTGGAAAGCGCAAGCTTTTTTCCTTTTGCTTTTTTCTCCTTTACATATAGGTTTTGAGTGGCCGACTAGTATGACCGAGGGCGCTGGTTTCTGGCCGTACGATCTTTCTACCAATCAGAGCGAGAAGTAACGATTGACCGCTCGTTTCGTTTTTGGACGGTCCAGATGCTCTAGTGCCATTTTGTGCGATCTTAATTTTATCTTCTGTGAGCAGGATGGCCATCACACCTCGCCTTACATGTCCATCTTTTTCTTTGTTTTTTTTTTTGTCTTTTGGGTTCCAAATTTGATGGTTAAATTAAAAGTTTAAATCTAGGCATCGCAAAGATATAGGCTTAGACTGGCGCAGGCATTAATTTCTATAGAAATAGTTTAATTGGTAATCACGTGATTGAAAAATATTGTGCCTTTTTTTTGGGAAGCTCTTTCTTTCTTTTTGGTTATTTTATTGGATAGTCATATATAGGGATACTGTTTTAGCATACAATCTGATCTCATTGGATATAGCTCGCCCGATGTTTAGACCCATAAGTAGATCGCGTAACCCCCATAGTCTACTTTCTCCTTTTGATTGGACAATAAAAAAATGGCAAATGCCTAAGGTGCCACGGTCGCGAACTCACGGAACAGCCTGTCACCAATATACTAAGTGGACCTTGTATTATTTTTTATTCACTATATATAAAATAGAGAAAAGAAAAGGCTTACCATGTAAGGACTGTTCGTGCTATTGGGGGGCCATATGATCTCCTTTTCTGATTTTCCCCCGCCAGCTAAAATTTGTAGCTAAAAAATGAATCTCTCATGTAGTCATGTGTCGTGTGGAGCCCCCTTGTCAGCCCAAACCGATTCTTTTGCCTGTATTATTTATTCCGAATTACTGATCACTGAGCACCACCAGCTCGAATACGAATGTTTTATTATAAGGTCAGTTACTTAATATCTGCTGTGGCATCCTTCCCGGTGGACGTATCTATTCAAGCATTCATCACGTGGTTCCCGCTCGCTCTACAATTTCTTTTTGTCCACCAAATAAATTATATTATGTTAATAACTTCAGTTCTAAATCCTTTTATTTGTATGAATAGAAAAAAAAAGAGAGATGATCAATCTTAAAGTTAGTTCATAACTGTTGTTGCTGCTGCTGCTGCTACAGGCGAATTAAGGAGCGATGGGTGCGGGCGGGCGTATGACGGCGAAGGAGCGGGCGGAGCAGCGGCCGGACGCGGCGCGTGGCCCGGGCAGCGGCGGCGAAGGAGACGCGGCGGCGCTGCGCCGGTCCCCGACGGAGAAGCCGCCCTTCACGCTGGGGCAGATCAAGAAGGCGATCCCGGCGCACTGCTTCCGGCGGTCCGTCCTGCGGTCCTTCTCCTACGTCGTCCACGACCTCGTGGTCTCCGCCGTCCTCCTCTACGCCGCCCTCGCGTGGATCCCCGCCCTCCCGACCCCGCTCCTCCGGTACGCCGCGTGGGGCCTGTACTGGGTGGCGCAGGGCTGCGTCCTCACGGGCGTGTGGGTCACCGCCCACGAGTGCGGCCACCACGCGTTCTCCGACTACTCCCTCCTCGACGACGTCGTCGGCCTCGTCCTCCACTCCGCCCTCCTCGTGCCCTACTTCTCCTGGAAGTACAGCCACCGCCGCCACCACTCCAACACGGGCTCCCTGGAGCGCGACGAGGTGTTCGTCCCCAAGACCAAGCCCTCCCTCCGCTGGTACTCCCGCTACCTCAGCGACAACCCGCTCGGCCGCGTCGTCTGTCTCGTCGCCCAGCTCACCCTCGGCTGGCCCCTCTACCTCGCCTTCAACGTCTCCGGCCGCCCCTACCCGCGCTTCGCCTGCCACTACGACCCCTACGGGCCCATCTACACCGACCGCGAGCGCGCCCAGATCTTCGTCTCCGACGCCGGCGTCCTCGCCGCCTGCTTCGCGCTCTACCGCCTCGCCGCCTCCTTCGGCTTCTGGTGGGCGGTCTGCGTCTACGGCGTCCCCCTCCTCATCGTCAACGCCTGGCTCGTCCTCATCACCTACCTCCAGCACACCCACCCGGCGCTGCCCCACTACGACTCCACCGAGTGGGACTGGCTCCGCGGCGCGCTGGCCACCATGGACCGCGACTACGGGCTGCTGAACCGGGTGTTCCACCACATCACCGACACCCACGTCGCCCACCACCTCTTCTCCACCATGCCCCACTACCACGCCATGGAGGCCACCAGGGCCATCAAGCCCATCCTCGGCGACTACTACCAGTCCGACGCCACCCCCGTGCTCCAGGCCATGTGGCGCGAGGCGCGGGAGTGCGTCTACGTCGAGCCCGAGGACGGCGCCAACCGCAAGGGCGTGCTCTGGTACAACAACAAGTTCTAAATCCTCCCCCCACCCCCCCTATTAGACTACCCTCCATCCGCATCCGCCATCGCATCATCCTAATTCAAAATCCGAAGAAGAACGGAAGGAAAGAAAATCGCTGTTGGGGTCCAGTCGCGGTCGATAGTGAGAAACCCGTTGCCGACTTGTCCTGCTTTTCTTTTTCTTTTCTTTTCTTTTTTCTCCCCCCTTAGAAATAGATAGGGAAGGAAGGGGCTGCTGCTGGCTGCCTTTTGCTTTTTTGTTCACCTTTTCACTCTTTTGGTGTTAGTGGCGGTCCGGGTGGGGGCCGGTCCCACTCTTATTGATTACCTTCTTTGTCGTCGTCGTTTAGTCCTCTGGCTCGCCTCCCGTTGTCGATCCTCCCGTGTTGTTTCTGTTTAGCTAAGCTATGTTGTATGCGAGTAATAAGAAAACTGAAAAAATAAAATTATGAAAAGAAAATGGAAAAGATGCATTGAACGAGTTTGACGATCACATCATCTATAATTTTGGGCTCTTATTCCGTAGCCTTGGTATATCAGAGGAGCATATTATCTGATTGTAGAACTGAGGCCAAAGTGATCGATTTTTGATAGCCAGGTGCTCTCGTCGGATTGGCATTTGCCCATGTGCACGTTTCTTCGCCAGTTATTCTGATATTTGTCTTAATCTAATATTTGACAATATTATGTAACACAATCCGCTAGATTCTTTTTCCAACGAAGCAGCCCCTACTCAAATGGTTGATGAGCACCTGTTCCCGTCCTTTTACATCCTAAAACAGTGGAGAAAGGAAGTCCACAAATGTGACGAGAGGTTCACATAGGATCCAGCAGGGAGAGACAATTGTAGTCGATTTTACCAACGAAGTTATCCGAATCAGCTATAAGCGGATCGTATATTCCTATTCCTATTGTTGCCTTGAATTTTCCTTCATTGTCAACAGTTTCATAATATGTCTCTTTCTTTGACTAGGTACCTAAGCTGACAACTAGGAAGAATTTAGATGGACAAAGCTCTCATTAATTATACATACAAGCCACAGTGTTTTAATGACTCTGTCAACTTTGCAGTCCTATTGGAAAAAAGAAAAGGTTTTCTAAGTTTGCATGCACGTGTTCCAGTAATCAAACTGAAATAGGTTTCTTTTTTTTTACTCTAATTATTAAAATAAGTGAAACTAATATACCTTAAATTTTCTATAGTGGAATACAGTTGGCGATAATAATAGAGAAAGAACTTTTTGGGGAAGCTTTTTGAACAGTAGAGACGGGCTAACTGGCATTCAATAATCTCATTATTTCATTCACTCGGAACAGTAAAAGTAAGACAATTGTCTTTCTCTTTTTCCTTTTTCCAAGAGAGAGAGAACGTTCTACCACCGAAGTAGCTAGGCTTGGAATTAGAAATCTTGAATATTAATTACTAATTTTTTTGTCATCTGCGCTAAAGGGTTAGTAAAGACGAGAAAATTGTTGATGTATTGTTCATTACATTTAAGGGCTCGAAATTGCTTCAACAAACCAATGAATATGCTCTAGACAAAGGATATTAGTAAAATCAATAATAGTCTGTAATAAGAGAAGCATTCTATAACAGAAGCGGCACTTACTTTCACTAGAGGTTACTCCATAAAATACTTACCGCTCTGGTTTTGAAATTCATGTGGTATATTTGCCAGTCATTAAATCTATTATGTGGCGTTAGATGAAATGAACAACCGCCATTTAGAATCGATCACATATTCATTTTAAAGAGTGTCAAACCTGTCAATGGATTGCAATAATTGAAAAGTCACACTCTGATGGACTCCTAATTAAAAGTCAGAGTCCGTAGCTTTCTGATTTGGATACACAACTAGTGTTTCTGAGCCACCAAATTCACTAAAGGCCCATTCCGCAAAATGCTATCAACTAGCATCATTAGGAAGCGATGATTTTCTCATAATAGCGGTTGGGCTACTTATTAGCCTACATAGATGCAATCTAGTTAATGAGTCTTTGCTGATCAACCAACTGATGGGACCCACTTGATGCTCACATCTACTGCCTAAATTATGTTTCTCAGTTCCGTTTCTCGTCATTTGTTGGTCTGTCACACCTGCATTGACATGCAGATTACATACCAGTCCTCAAAGATGGAGGAATTGTAACTCATTCCCTGTTTCCTCTGCCAACTTAAAAAGTTTCAGAATGGTTTGCTTTTCTCCTGATGTACCAATATATATACATTAACGGCAGACTCCATTTCTAAACTTCTTGTTAGATTTTCGTCTCTCTCTTCTCCCAAACTCATGTTTCTTATTACTTTTTTATAGTTACGATTATTTTTTAAAATTTTATGTAGGCTGCAAAAATGAAAGCTTCTTTACTTAGGAACATAGGTGCAAGGGACTAGGCTGGAGTTTGAAAGGTTTGGCTAGCTACCTGAATAGTCACTTGAATGATCATAGTACAGCTTAGCTGATCAATAATAAAAGGTTAGGTGATCCCCATGTGAGTTAGTTGAACTGCAATTTCTGGATTGTTCAGTTCAACTGTGGTTGTGCTCTGTTGCTCGTCTTATTAATAATTATCACAAAAAGTGATATGACCTTGTGATATGGTTAGTAGATCATACATACCAGATAGTTTCAGTTGCAGCCATGTAATGTTAACAGTGAGCTGTTGGCCATTGAGCCCATAAAGTAAGCCCTTTGCTGCTGGCCGTTGAGCCCATTGGGCCTATGATGTTAGGTTTTCATTAGCCCATTGAGCCTATTTGGCCCACATGAATCTTAAACGATAATCGATTTGTATTTACGGTTTCTCTTGGGCCGGAGATCAACAAGGAGAGATTATTGGATGCACCCTTCATTAGACTACTAATTGCGTTTTTGATACCCTACTAGTCATATGGTAGTTTCAAAGTATTGCACTCTTCATTATTATGCAAATTATTTTTGTAGGCTTGTAGTTGTATACAAAATGGCAAAGAGCTAGTTCTGGTCATCTTCTTACCTAGCTACTTACAGTGATTGAAATAAATAAATCATTGCATGCACCTATATGTACATATATACCTGAAAATAAATGGAATTTCTCTATGAAATTCTTGCTTAGAGATTGATATCGTTTTAGGCATCAAATTGTTTGAGTATTGTTCTGGTTTCATTTGAAGCAGGAAACTGTGGTCTTTGCTGCAGGAGAAGGGAAAAGCACTTGAAATGCTTTTACTCACGTGATCCTTTATACATATCTTTGCATTTTGTGTAAACAATCATTTATAGCGATCAACATCTACCATATCTACCGACCGTCCCTAGCGCAAGTGGCAAAGGGCTTGGTGGTTGGTACCCGAGGTCCCGAGTTCGAATCCTAGTTGATTCACATTTTCAGCCAAGTTTATTTCTAAAAGAAATAAACGAAGCGGGTAGCGTGCTACCTTTCTCTCTCAAAAAAAAAAAAAATATCAACCATATCTAGTACAGTTGGCTAAGGACTTGATGGTTGGTATCTGTAATTCAAGTTCGAAGCCTAATTGTTTCTCATTTCGTATTAAGTTCATTTCTAAAAAATCATTTACAGCAATTGTACATTAATCTCAACTTTATGATTGTGCTAAGAGTTTTCCCGTTCAACACTGTCTGTCTTTTTCTACTTCAGATAGGAGGTTTCCATCAGATAACAAGTAAGTGTAATAAAAAAACATTTTCCATTAATTATGTACGTACTTCTACTTCTATTGTCAATTTGCCTTAAGATGCAATTATTCCATCCTCAATTTGCCATAAGATGCAATTATTTCTTATTATAAATTTCGTTTTAAACTTAAACTGAAGCTACTTCACGAAATGCACCAAATCATTAGTTAGCTATGTTGTGAACATAGCCCGGTCATCAACACTTCTTAAAATACTCTGACGCTCGTTCTTTAATCCCTTCTTCAAGGTGAGTTATCAAATCAATTTTTTAGGTAAAGCTGAGTTATCAGTAACCAGCTATGCAATTAGAAATTTCTCGGAATCATTAATTCGAAGTAAATCTTAAATATTCATTTTCCTTTTCAAAGCATACTAGTTAAATTGCATTACTTCTACTAGGAATGCAAGGGGTACCTTGAATTGGTTTAAGCGACTGATAGTTTTAACCATTTATCTCGCTTGAGAGATCATTCTCTAACTGTTATCCATATTGAGCAAAATAGTACTTAGAGGTTTTTTTTTTTTCTTTCTTTCTTTCTTTTTTCCCTCTTTTTTTCTTGAGGTTTACAGTAGTTTGAAGTTTGAAGTAAAGTAATGTATAAGATCGATAAACTCTGTGTCATTCATTTTTGAAGGACGAGAATATATATGGAGTCAAACAATCCCTTTCTCTATTTAACGGCGACAATGAAAAGCTCTATTAGAAGTGCTCCAGTCGTTTCTCTCTCTAATATCAATAACAGAAATAATAAAAAAGAAAAAAGGAAAAATCAACATACATATACATTAGAAGAGTTAAATCAACATACATAGAAGAACAAAGGAATTCAACACACGCACCTACAATCCGCATATCAGCAAATGATCAATTCAAAAGAAGAGCCATGATCCAGCATCCTAATTTTCTTTTTTTTTTCTTTTTTTTTTAACCTTACGAAAGCAGTTGTACCTCCAATTAAGAAAGATCGCTAAACCCTTGTAAAATCCCAGTAATCCCCGCAAAATCTCGAAATAAAGCGCTATCTTCCGCCTCTTCGTTCATTCCGTATATTAATCCGTTGAGAGCGTCTGCATTAGCTGTCGCAGGAAGCGAATTCTTCTTCCCATACTTCTTGATCTTCTTTTGCATGGGAATACTTTTTGTGGGCTGCCCAGTGAGTTTCTGCACGAGCTCGCGGAAATTCTCGGGGTCGGTCTTTATTATCTCCGGTGCAATTATGTGCACAATTCTGATCTTGGGTTTCGACTTCGCATTCGCCACATGCGAATTCTTTCTTATAGGGAGAACACGAGCTCGCGGTCGAAGCGCCGTGCTGCTCTGCGGATTCATCATATCCTCCATTTCATCCATTTTTAGTTATATGGCTATCTCTGACTCTCTCTATATTTGTTACGGGAGAGGGATGTAGTGATGGAAGACACGATGTATATTTATTGGAGTTGCACAGGAAACTTATGCGATGAGATATTGCAGTAGGGACAAGATGTGTGATTCAGGGAATGGAAGGAAAGGAGTGAAAAAAAAGGGGGTTTATATAGAAGAATGAGGATTAGTACTTGATATGATAATATTTGTGGTAACAAAAGAAGTTGATACATATATACTTTTTAATATTTGTTTATGAAAAGAAGTTGAAATTTTGATAAATAGGTAAGGGGAGGAAAGAGTAGCAAGAAAGAAAAGTTCATTGGAGGAGAGGCAAATATTAATTAGGTAGAGTGTGACAACGTGGAGAGAATAAGTCAAGACAGTTAAAAATAATAATAATTAAGTAACAAATATGCCTTCTTGATTTCCACAGATGACTAAGATAATACAACAGTATACCTACTCCGACCATTATGACCCGTTAGCCCAATCTGAATTTAACTGTGAGTTGAAATTGGGCTTGAGTTTATTATAATTTGTTTACTCCGAAGCTGTTTTCTCGAATATGATAGCATAATGGGTATCTAAGTTATTTATATTGAAGATGCTTGGTTCATTCGTGATTCTTAGGCCTCAATATGAAGTAGAAATGGGACTAGCTTAGCTTGCAGTGATATTAGCTTTAGTAAGTTTATTTTGATTTAAGATCAAGCATCAAATCAATCAACCACTATGTTGAAGCTTAATTTAGAATCGTGCATCGTTTTATAAGAGAAACTATAATATAATCTTTCATTAAGTCGGCTAAAGAATTAAGCCTATATTTCAGTTTGACAATAATCAACATGGCGGCATGTTAAGGGACCAACATATATTAACAATTATTAAGTAGCACTGGAATCTCCTTGATACATAAATAAAAACACAGGAACATTTGCATATTGAGTGTTGTTTTAAATAATTGATCTAAGATTATATAAAGTATCTCTAGACATATTGAGATATTGTAAAGATTTAATCTTATACTCACTTTGCACGCCGCAAGCTTGGAACCTAGTTGGTCCAACTTCTGATCTTATTCATCATAGCGCAGTTGGTTAAAAACTTGACCGCTGATATCCGAGGTCTTAAGTTTAAAATCTAGTTAGCGAAGCGAATAGCTTGTTATTTTTTTGTCAAAAAAATATATATATCTTGCGAATAAATCTAACTAATTCATACTTTGCAGATGTAATATAATTCCAATTTTGTTGGCAAATTGCAGTGTTAAATCATAGTCTGATTTTATGACCTGAAAATACTACAGACTTGAAAAAATTTTAAAAAAAGAGAGAATAGAAAGGAGAGGCCGGCTGACGTCCTGCACGGCGGGGACGTTGCGATCCGGGCTTTCCGTGCAAAACCGACCGTCCGATGGCTCCACGTGCGTGGGGACCACGCGATCCCGCGTCCGAGGGGACAGCGAAGCACAGCAGCGCACGAGAACCGCGCCGGCTGACGTCATCCCCCGCGGCACCGTTGCTCCCCGACACGTGGCCGTCGCAGGCCCACCGTCCCGCCGCCCGCGCGCTGGTCCTAGCGCGGAGACCAGGTCGCCGAGCAACCGCCTCGCATCGGGCCTAAATCCGGGCCTTAGCCCGAATATTGTGAAAGCCGGGGCCCAAACCCAGGCCGAACCGAAGAAGAAGCTACGGAGTCCCCACTCCCCACTCAAACAACTCAACCCTTCATAGGTGGGCCTCCACAGATAGGGTTCGTTAGGCCCACTTTCTACAGTGCTTGGGCCCACCGTTCTCCAAAGGCCCAACCTCACGACGGGCCAATAATAAGTTTCCTCCCGGCGCTCGACTCACTTAGTCACTTAGGAAGTTGGAGCGGCAGCGCGAACGACTCTCTCCGTTGTAAAAGGCAAGGCAATAATAAGGCCGTTCCATATGATCGAGCGGCGCACGATGGTGTCGCTCCTCGAATCATGCGGGAGCATGAGGCAGCTGAAGCAGCTGCACGCGCTCACCGTCGTCTCCGCCCTCGCCCGCGACGTCGGCTTCTGCGCCGACCCCGCCGGGGGCGCCGACCTCGCCTACGCGCGCGCCCTCCTCGGCCGCGCCCCCACCACCCGCACGCACAACTCCCTCGTCCGCGCCCTCTCCCTCGGCCCCGACCCCGCCGCCGCGCTCTCCGCCTACCGCGACATGCTCCGCTCCTCCCTCGCCCCCGACCACTTCACCTTCCCCTTCGCCCTCAAGGCCTGCGCCCGCGCCCCCGCCCCCGCCTTCGGCCGCTGCGTCCACGCCCGCGTCGTCGCCACCGGCTTCGGCGCCGACGTCTACGCCGCCACCGCCTTGGTCCACATGTACGTCTCCTGCGGCGACGCGGCCTCCGCGCGCCGCCTCTTCGACGCCGCGCCGAACCGGAACGTGGTCACGTGGACCACCATGATCGCGGGCTACGTGGACCACGGTCGCCCGAACGACGCGGTGAGCTTGTTCAGGGAGATGGTAGAGGCCGCCCAGGTGGAGCCGAACGAGATCACGATGGTGCACGCTCTCGCGGCCTGCGCTCAATCCAGGGACTTAGATAGCGGCAGGTGGGTTCACGACACGATCGCACAGTTGGAATTCGACCCAGTTGGATCGAACGTCGTTCTCGCCACCGCCCTGCTGGATATGTACGCGAAGTGCGGCAGTCTCAGAACCGCGCGCGTCCTGTTCGACAGAATGCCTCAGAGAAATGAGGTGTCTTGGAATGCGTTGATCGGAGTCTACAACCAACACGGCCGCGCCGACGACGTCCTACGGCTGTTTGGCGAAATGCGCAGCACGGGTTGCAAGCCAGATAATGTGACTTGGCTGGGGGTGTTGGGGGCCTGCGCGAATAAAGGGTTGATGGCTTTAGGCCAAGGAGTCCATGCATATCTAGAGAAGACTAACGGCCGTAAGGATGTTAATGTTAGCACTTCTCTCATGGATATGTATTCTAAGACCGGGGACGCCTGCAGTGCCCTTCGGATCTTTTATACTTTAAATGGAAGGGATGTGTTGGCGTGGACTAGCATGATCATAGGATTGGCCAATCATGGCCACGGTAAAGATGCACTGAAACTCTTTAAGGAAATGGAGGAGGGCGGGGTCGTTCCTGACCATATTACATTCATCGGAGTACTAACGGCATGCAGCCATGCTGGAATGGTCGAACAGGGTCAGATGTACTTCAACTCGATGAGGAGTGTGTATGGTATTAAGCCCACGATCAAACACTATGGGTGCGTAGTCGATCTCTTGAGTCGAGCTGGCCACTTAGCGGAGGCCGAGAGTTTAGTGAGATCGATGCCGATTAGGCCCAGCATTATGATCTGGGGAAGTATATTGACTGGTTGTGAGATCTATGGCGAGGTTGGAATGGCGGAAAGGATAGGGCGAAGTGTAGCTGAGTTGAATCCTCAGTGTAGTGGATTGTATGTGCTTCTTTCGAATATATATGCGGGAGCAGGGAGGTGGCACGGAGTTGAAATGACGAGGAGATTGATGTGGCAGAAAGGATTGAAGAAAACTCATGGGTCTAGCTCTACTGAAGTGAAGACATAGTTACTAAATGGAAGAAGAGTGTGGAGAGTGAAGAGAAGATGAACAAATGGAAGAGGCTGGGTCTTACGTGTATTCAAATCCAAGTTCCATTTTCTATGTGGTTGCTATCATCCCCATCTTCTTCTCACCAAAATTAAGATGTTCGAAAAGATGAGGGGCGCATACAAAGGTACTTAATATCTTGCAATCACTCTCGATCAATTTGTGGTTGCCTTATATCATATGATTCTGTTCTCACCTTTTCTTTTCATAAATACAGGTAACAGAACTGGAGGAAAGGGCGCAAAGAAAGGTAATATCTGCTTTAACCGTGTTCTCGTTTCCCCCCCCCCCCCCTTTTTCCCTCCGTAATGCTGGTTTCTTATGTTTCATCTGGTACTTTCATATCATGCATAGCCCTAGTCAGAATTTTTCTCAATAATGTTCTCAGTTTATGCTTTACACTGCTGTTTCTTCTCTCTTTCAACTTGTGGATGATTTTGATACCTTTTGAGCATTATCCTGACATACACATTGTAGCATCAAGTAAGGATGACGGAATATTGGAGTTCTAAGGTCCGCAAAGATGCTCTTTATGTATTCTGCGATATTCACTGGCATCTAAAAGAGATCGGTAATGCCCCTTCACTTTGCTGATATTCACAATAAGGTTAGTATAGCAATTGTACAGAAGCATCACCTTTTCCTTTATTAGTCCGCACTAGAAATAAAGTTGAAGTTGATTCGTATTGTCAGACATAACTGAAAAATCTTTTAAGAATAAGTTTTCCATGCAGGAGGATGTCGTTTTTGCCAAAGAAGATGACATGGCCAATTTATATTTTCAGCAAAAAAGAAAGAATGGTAAAGTATGCATCTGTGGTAGTAGTTTATGTTGTTCTTGATTTCTTTTCTGGAACACAGGAATTTCACATATGTCAATTTGAATAAAATGAACTCTCATGGCACTGAGAACTTTCATGTTTATGGCAAGCATCTAGATTGTCTGAGAACGTATTTTAATAAAGACCTGTTCATTTGACCATCGTCTGTTGCAATTAATTCTTATCCCTCTGTTTTAATAGATATAAAATGTCAATTCTCATGAAGTGGCTATGCGCCTTTCTTTGTTTGTTGTTTAGAATGTTTTTAGGTTTATGTTCCGTTTCACTTTTAAGAGATTGGGCAAAATAGAATAGCATGTTTCTTGTGAAAGAATATAGATTCAGTATTGATGATACCCTGGTCCTTTTTTTTTCGAGTAACTAAAATGTTGATGATTCAGGTATTGGTCAAATGATGGATGACACAAACTCTTGTAATTTTTTTTCCACTCTTCACATGCCGTCAGCTTCCGAAGGCAACCAAAAAGAAAACAAAAAGAAGTTAAAAGCTAACTGCAAAGTAAATCTCAACAACCAAAGCAACAAAGTGGCAAGACCAGAAGCAGAGAGAAGAGGTCCATTATGTATAAAAGTATAGATGCCGATCAATTCCATTATGCCGCCGACGAGAAGCAGAGAGAAGAGGTCCATTACAGAAATGAAGAACATGTTGGTGAAAAGCCATTGATATGCGTCGGCTCCTGTCCAACGCCGCCGTGGAAGAGCAGCAGCAGCATTATTGCAGTGATGAGGCAGGTCGGCTGGATGTGGGGGAAGGGCTGTGATGTTGACGGGTCGGACGAGGTGGCGGAGGAGCGGCGCTTTCAATCACTGCCTCCATTTTGTGATCAAACATTACCCGCGGTTTGTGTTCTTTTGCTGTGTGATCAGCAAATCCTCGTTTCTAAAGGAGGTCAGAGAACCAGGAAATGAGTCACAGAGGAAATGTGCCAAAGAAAGTATGAGAATCAAGAAACAAATCAACTATTCTACTTTGTTGAAAATTCTATTGTTCGGATTTTCATTAGAAATCCAACAGTGCCACTTTGATTGCTATCGATTGATTATTAATTTAATATATTTGGGCCCAAGCCAATGGCTAGACTTATTGGGCCTTGTGCGACTTGAAACTAAAGAGCCCAATAAAGTCCACGAGAATTTTTATTTAGGAGCAATTACTTATATACCCCTGAAAAGTTTTCGATTTTCTGATTTACCTTTCTTAGAAGACTAATATTAAAAATACTTTTTTTACGTTCCAACTTATTTCAAATATACTTCTAAAGTTAAATTCTATTAGCTGTGAAATTATTATTTTGTCCTTTCAAATATACTCTTCTACTGTCACCGACTTTTTTTATTTGCTCTTAAGTTATGGGTATAAGAAGTATTTTGATTTTGATTTTTGATCTTTTCAAATATATCATTCTATCATTATCAATATTTCTTATTTGCCCTTAAGTTAAGAGTAAAAGAGGTATTTTAATTTTTTTAACTCTGGTAGATATTTCACTCATATTTAATCTAAATTAATTTAACGGGTTGTAACTGCAGGGGTATTTTTGAATAATGAAGAAATATATGAGGGGTATATTGGAAAGAAAAAAAAAAGTAGGAATAAATAAAATATTTTCAAAATTTTGAGGAATATATAGGTAATTATCCTTTTTATTTAATTGTTGCCCGAAAAAGTTCGAGTGTTCCGTATACATTGTATATACTACGCTCTTGTAGAAAGTGATAGTACTCCTAATATACCAATTATTAATTGCATCCCTGGTCCTTAATAAATAAAAGAGAAGTGCCAAAAAGATGTTTATATATCGGAACAGGCCAACCCTTTATCGATCTGTATGCTGAGAGAACAAGTTACTAATAATATTAATTAACGCACTAGAAGGATATATATTCTTTCGTATAAATACAACTTTGAAGTTTGCTTTCCCTAGGAAATTGTAAGGGTCTTATAACGATATTTAGGTTAAATTAATAATCTATTAATATCGTATAAATATTTTGTTGTAGATATTTAGTTTTAATTTTTTTTTATGTACCTATTGTTACGGAATTACTGATCAAACATGTCCTAAAAAATATAGTAAATTAGATTTATAGATTTATTTTTTTACTCTTTTTCATTTTTGAGAGACGAGACACAGAAAGAAGAAAGAGGAAAAGTGTTTGGATAAAAAAGAGAAAAGAATGAGGCTTATCTACCGATCCTTCTCCCTACATATATAGATCCTTTTTATACGTTTGCTCGCTAATTAAAGGTTCGGTTGATATAATCCTCATTGCATAAGGATCAATGAGTTAAACTTCTACTTAACTTGAATAATTATTAATTTATTTCTAAGGCAAATGGCACTCGAAGGATTCAACCTCACACCGCATCCAATTAATACTTCCTCACTCGACAATATAATTAAACATAAAAGAACTTAATTACTCTGTTCCATGCACGGGATCAGCGTACGTACGTATACGCACTTTACGTCGCATCAATCCCGTCCACTGAGTATCCACGTCATGCATGCATATAACTTCGTATATGTTCGTCCAAGCTTTAACCTTCGTGCAGGTAGACCCACTTACATCCTTTCAAATCACCACGTATAGCTGACGTTAATCATATCAATCCATCACTCCAAGCTTTTAATCCACAACGTCACATCGAAATTCATAGCTTAAAGTATATCTATATAAATATAACAGTATGGGGCATCTGTCGCAAACCCCATAGTCCATAGCATGTTATACATGTACGTACATCACCACTACGTACGCTAGCTTCACAAAAGGAAAAAAAAAGGGAACAAGTTAAAGAGGAGTTCCATTGACATTGATGTATACAACAACGGCCACAAGATCCTGGATGCATGGATTTAATTAGAAACCAACGGTCCAGATTCTCCTGTAGCAGTATAGCCCAAGAGGGGCACGTCATAAACTGGTGCCCCAGGCCCCGGAAGTGGAAAGCCCGTCTCATAAATGAAGGGGTTTTGTATGTATGTTTCGAGCCAGTTAGCAGGGAACATGGCCTCCTCATTAGGGTTTAGTAGTGCATTTGTGTCCTCTCCCTTTGGAGGGCTTTTAGGGAAGGATGGGAGGAAGGTGGAGGAACAAGAAAAGGATGGGAGAGGAGGGAGGGGGAAGAGGGGATTAATGGGCTCTTGGTTTAGATGGAAAAAGGGTTGGTGGTGGTTGTGGAGGGTATGGAGTGGGGTTTCTAGGGTTTGGGGGTCTAGGAATGGGAGGATACAAGTACTGGGAGAGGAAGAGGATGGGTTTGTTGTATATGACGGGTTTGGGTAGTATTGGCTCTTCTTGTCTCCTCCTGTCTTGTGAAATATCCTGCATATCACCCATTCTTCCTGCAATATCAAAAAAATATATATATATATATATGTCCCGCATCAAGGAGTTGTTGTTAGTATATTTTTTACTATTAATTGTTAGCATTGGATGAACAATAGCAGAGCAAAAGAGAAATTCATTTCGTAAGGATCCCTTTATAACTGTATCAGTATTTTTTCGCACAATATTTTCTGTAGGGATTGACATAATTCAGAATAGGACTGAGTGACATGACCTATATATATTGTTTTAAAGAAGAGAAATGTCAACTCAATGCACGCGGGGTTGAGTTGACCTTTTGTGCCAAAGAAGGAAGTTAGTTCAAGACATGGTTAGGTTATAATAAGGCACATTAATTGATGCAACGTAATGGCTTATATACTAAACATTTATTTGTAAACAATTAGATCGGTATGGTCCTGAGTTGTTGAAAACAATAGAACAAATGGCGCATATTCCCCTTAATTTCCATCTAGTCTATCATGTATATAATATACCAAGAAAGTTCTGCCTACTCAGTTGGCGCTTATTCAAGCATTAGGGACCATCTTAACTTAAATACAAAAGAGAGGATATATTATTCTAACTGTTCTTAGTTTATTTTAAATTTGCAAAGAGTCTGCTCAGGCAATTAAATATATTAGAGAGCCAAATTAAGCACCGTATATATACAGCACGATGAAAAGTTCATGGTATACATATAGCTATATCTTCAAGCTATACATGGATGATATATATGCATATGGTCTCATATTGCCTGACATATATATGGTCCTAATGACGCATTACAAATATATGGAACTTACTATGTAACGTACAAACTTACCAACATTATGGGCAAACGAAGGCCGATGATATGGAACAACTGTAAATGTAACATGAAAATAAAAGTAATCGAACACATTTATGCCCGTTGGCAATAATGCTATTTCATGCTAAGTTGGAAAAATGTGCAACTTTTATGGGCTGCAACTGTAAACTAAGAAAATCTCGGAGGAGTAGGCATGATCTTAGCTAGGGCAAAAATTGATAAAACCTTCAAAATATATAACACATTAAAGTTTCAGAGCAGTATGCAATCAAGTGAAAGATTAGGCACCTTGCAGCGGTGGCGGCAGGCGTAGTCACCTTCGAGACGGTACTCGTGGAGGACCCACTTGGTCTTCTCGCCGCGCGGCGCCCTCCCCTTGTAGAAGACGAGCGTCTTCTTCATGCCGACAAGAGCCCCGCAGGTGGCGCCGTGTACCTCCCTGTCCTTTCCGGTGGCCTTCCAATAGCCGGCCCCCGTCGCCCTGTTCGTTCGCAGCCCCGTCGGATACTTGCGGTCACGGAGACTGTAGAAGTACCACTCCCTCTCCCCCATCTTTGCCGCGTCTAAACCAGAAGATAAGGAGGGAGAAGAAGAGCTCAGAAATGTGAAACATGATGATATATATATATATATATATAGATTGCCGCAATTTTTAACTCATACATCATGACTATATATGTGAAAAGGGGGCACTAGCTAGTTTCTTATATTTAGTTAATTAATGCAAGGAAACAAACAGCTAGCTAGATACGCACACTGACTGACTCTCACTATGATCACCACCCTTTTAATATAGAGAGGCATCAATGCAGCTTTTGTTTACGCTCGTACGTGAAAGGCCACAAAATATAGAAATGTAATTTCTTCGGACTAAAATGTGTTTCGTATCTTAATTAAATTAAACCATGGGTATGAAAATGTATACAAACCTGGGAGCTCCCATGGCTCACATCTATTAAGGTCAACCTCAACTATATCCACCCCACATAAGCCCCCATTGAACACCTTGGATGCCAAGTAGAAGGTCACAAGCTCCTCATCAGTTGGATGGAACCTAAATCCAGGAGGTAAGCCCTGCTCATTGTAAGTTTCCTCTCCAAACAACTCCCACACCAACTCCCCCATATTGGTATGGAAGAAGAAGAAGAAGAAGAAAAACCCCCAGAAGAGGAGCTTGTTGACACTTGTGAGTTGTGAGAATGGGGAGGAGGGATGGAGCTAGGAGGGAATGTATATAGGGCCAAGCACTGAAACCGAAGAAGAGCTACATATAGCTAGGGTGTAGCCTTGCAGATATTAGCAAGCTCTTGAGTGGGTGTGAGATTGAAGCCCAGTGAGGGCCTATTTGGCTCCCTTTTTTTTTTTTTTTTTTTTACTCCAACGTCAGTTGTTTTCAAAATGATATTTAGCATTCTGAAAAACTCTTAATCTTTACTACGGCATGAAGCAAAATTTTAATTTTTGAGGCCTAAACATAGAATCTGAGTTAGAGCTTCTAATTTTGCGACCGAAAGTTGTTAGAACGAACTTGACATGGAGATATATACTCCTTACAATAATACTAGTGAAATAGTATTTTATCAAACAGTACTGAACACACGCACCTAACAACAGTATCAAACAGACTCCTTTACAAGATGTTTTTATTGCTTTGGGCCAAAAGGCACCTGGAATGGATCTGAATAGGAAAGTAGATAAGCCAGAAAAGGGCTGCGTGAGGAGTAAATGCTGAGCTGCTGGGTTTGGAGATGAATGCGTGCGTGTGTGAACAAATTTGAGGCCACCAGTACATAAACACAGTGTAGGATTTCCATCCAAGGCCAGCTTACCAATTGCTGCTCCTATTACTGCACATCTTTACCATACTTCAAGTCAAGAAACTATGTGGTATTTATTGTTCCTACA
Organism: Puya raimondii; assembly: GCA_016920855.1. NCBI lineage: Eukaryota > Viridiplantae > Streptophyta > Magnoliopsida > Poales > Bromeliaceae > Puya > Puya raimondii. The sequence goes on along the minus strand of JABWPP010000047.1, from coordinate 22,877,374 downwards.
AGATTGGGTACTGGTCCTTTGGGTTCACCTCCTTGTTTGTTTGTAAGTGGTTTAAGTATACCCTTTGGCATACTAGTAGATTATATCGAAGCAATGTTGGAGAACAGGTCTCGATATTATACTACAGAGCTTTTTGTTTTATTTGCGGGGTTAAGGATCGTATATATTTATTCAAGTGAAATACTAAGTCTCCAACCCACAAGGGGTTGGAATATATAATCGTACGACCCTCCATCTTTGGATTGAGCCAACATCTTTTAAATTTTAGTATTAAAAAAATAATATTGGAAAAATTGGTAAGACTGAGTGTGGTAAACTTGGCTTTTTTAGATGGTCAAGTTGTATGATTACAACCCAAAATGGCTTATAATCCTTGCATTGCTCTTTATTCAAAATCAAGTTGCAAATTAATTAACATGCACTTCAAATAAAAGCTGTTCGACAAAAGCTGTTTTGGGTCAGGAGTAATTCAGGTACTCATCCCTCTTAGTCGAAGTAGAAGCTTTAAATTAAAATAAAACTTCTATTTTGGGTCCCATAGATTCATATTTAGCTTTTTGTGGTTAAGTTGTAATACCCAGCCATATGTTTTTGAGATAGAATATTGGCTCCAAAAATTGGCCAAATAGCCGATAAATTGAGCGCATTGTTATTTGTCCCCAAATTTAAATATATATTAAATTTTTAAGCCCAGAAAAATGTCAATGCCTCAATTTAACAATTTTTGGCCATTCATATATAATCTCCTACCATGTTATTGTCCTCAAAAAAAGAAAAGGAAAAACTTTTTGCTATTTAAACTCGCATAAAATCTATGTCATTAACTGCACAGTGGAGCGATATATAGTTCATGGATATTTTTTTAGTCGGATCATCAATAAGATAAATGCTAAGTTCACAACTAGAAAGGGGTTTGGATCTTAGAACTCCTCATCCCAGAGCTAGCTAGGATTTGGTCAATCCATTTTTAGTTTTTTAATATTAAAGAAATAATGAGCGATAAGACTAGGAGAAATAGTTTTTTTTTTTTTTTGAGAGATAGGTAGCGAGCTACCCGCTTCATTCATTAGGCGAAATGAACTAGCATACAGGATGGAGACAACTAAGATCTCCGAAAAGCCGATAAAAAAAGAAAGTACAGAAAAAGGACATAAAGAAGAGAAAGAGAAAGAAGATGTAAAGAAGGTAGGTGGGGGGGGTCGGGGAAAGTGCGAAAAGCCGATAAGGTCCAAAAGGGCGGTAGTCAAAGTAATAGTTGGGCTTATAAGACGGTGGTGTTGCGGGATTACAATGCTTTTTTGGTTGTAGGCCTAGCACAACTACATTAACAGGTGGTGATAGAATGTCGAATATGCCTGTAATCACAATGTGTTTATAGTTATAGATCTAACATAACTTCAATTAATGATAATTAACATGTGTAAAGTTAATACTCGATCGATGGCCTTTTTCTATAGATGGGAGATGGTTCATATATAGGCATATTATATATACTACCCAACCCCCATGTAAAGAATAATATGAATGCACAACAAGAAAATTAACTGTTCAAAACAGTTTACCTACGCAGAGAGGCCTATAGGAACTGCAAAGCTACTATATATGTATAACCAAGAAAATAGATAGAGTATGCAAGTTCTCAAAAAGTTACCTTGCTTACTGCTACGATAATTGTGAAAAGAACGACTTTTCATTCTCATAATGTCGCCAATCATATGCATTGAAAATATTAACAAAACGCGTTGTTGATTCTAGTTATTAATTATATGTATCATAGCTAGTAATAATTCATAATTAATTACTGAACCATGATCATCATTAGTTGATCGGTGGTAAGTACGTAGTACTCAACACTGTCCTTCATAACAGATCCAGAGACATTTTTGATAGACAAAATATAAATTCTGAGATAAACGAGCGAGGTTTTCTTTTAAGCATGCAATGTCTATATAGGTTTTGGTTGGACATCGCTAATCGTAAACCTTCTTACTTCAAAGATTGATACTGACCATATATCCATCTTCACAGGATAAAAAAAAATAGAAAATTTTCATGTGTCTGGAAAAATTGCTCCTGCAAAATTGCTGCTGAATATTGCTAATAGTAATTTAAGATTCGAACAAAACAATATCTAACAATGAAGAGTGTCTTAGAAAAAATAACAAAAATTTTACTCATCTTCACGTGCCATCGTTAGAACTACTCGATTTTTCTGTTTGAGAAAAAGAAAAATAGCATGTTATCTGTTTTATTCTTTTTTAAAAAAATAAATTTAGCTCAACTTATGGTAAAATAATCAGACTTTAAATTAAGAGTTTTGAATATCAACTATCACGTTTTTTTGCCACATGTGAAATGGACGTTTGGATAGAATTTCTTTTCTAAAACTACTCCCTGCATGGGCCATTGTCACCGCTACATCTTTGTCTCTTTCTTTTGGTACCGCCAAGTGATTTGACATAGAGGTAAGTGTACACAAAGCGTCCTATTACATCGCTTCTCCCACTTCAAACTCTAGAAGACATAGAGAGACATTACAGGGGCCATGCATGAGCTGCATATAGCTAGTAGGATAGGTACAAGTATGGGGATAAATAAGAATTAGCTATTTCAGAAATAAATACAAGTATGGGAATAAGAAAAATAGCGTTTGGATGAAAATTAGGTTATTCCTCGGGATAAAAAAAATAGCGTTTGAATAGATAATATGAAATAAAAAGAATAATGGATAGTTATATATATAAAATGGAGGTATAGGTGGGAATAGTTATACCAACTTATTTTATATATTCGAAAATTACTATTCTTGGTTAAAAAATTTACGTTTGGATATAAAGGGGGATAAAGAGTTATACCCTTTATCCACGATCCAAACGCTACTTAAATTATTACACACACATATATATATATATATATATATATATATATATATATATATATATATATATATATATATATATATATATAGAGTCTGGCTATGGTGCTTTTAAAAGCACCAAGCACTTGGTACTTGTAGATTTTTAGCCGTTAGATCCGGACTGTTGACCATTTACACCCGTTAGATTATACTATTCAACCAACCACCCACTCAACCCTAGGGGGCCCACATCATCCTAACCAATCATTCCTTAATCCAAAGGCTGAAAATCTACAAGCACCAATGTCTTGGTACTTTTAAAAGCATAGGAGCTCAATTCTATATATATATATATATATATATATATATATATATATATATATATATATATATATATATATATTGGTGCATTTACTGGGGACGTTTTATGGGTAAAAAAGGGAACTGCTCTCCTCTTGGAGTATGCGGGAGTTTTGCACGAGTTGGGAAATAAAATTTTCCGTGGTCGTACAGAATTCCAGCAGCTCCCGCAGTCCTCCCTCCGACATCAATGCCATTATTATATAATTATTATCATCATCTCCAAACACTCCTAAATTTACCATAATACCCCTTCCCAAATTTGGAGGGGGATTTCACTCATCCTAGATTTGCTCTCCAGCTTTTTTTTCTTTTCTTTTTTTTTCCAGCTTTTAATGTTTTGGCCTCTGCAATTCCAATAGCCCTTGATTTGGTGTAATGCTGTATTAGTAGGAGTTGAGCTAGAATACTTCTAAAAGTATCATGAGGGTGATGCTTGTGGGTTTATAGCCATTGGATGAAAATTTAAAAGATTGAGATTATGGTAGTAGGTGGTGGTAGGTGGTAGGTGGTAGGTGGAATAGTGTTTGATCTAAAGACTATAAATAATCAAAAGGTAGATCCAAAGGCTAGAAATGTGGAAGCACCAAGAGTTTGGTGCTTCCAAAAGTATTCTAGCTCAACTCTATTAGTAGTTCTATTAAGAGAAATATTATTATAAAATTTTTTAAATAAATTTTCTTAGCACGCAACATAATTGAAATGATGGCTAAAAAACATCTTTTTTATATGCTTAAAGATCTAAAATTTTAAATTTATTTTATTTTTTTGTTATAAAATTATGGTGACAACCGGCAACTATTACCAGAAGGTAGTTGAGGCAATAATTTTGCACCATTAGAGGAGAAAATTCTACAAGAATTTTAAAATTTTTAAATATTTCAAAATATAAAATAAGTATTTTTTAGCCATTAAATTATAAAATTAAGACTTAATAAATGTTAATATTTACGTAAATCTTTTAATATATATATCAGTAATTACTAATAACATCATGCAAATTAACCTACACCCGAGAGAGCGAGAAGAGAGTAGAGGAAGCAACGTCAGAGAGCTCATTAAAGGCGCAGCGCTACCTCTAATTTCTAATTTCGAAATAGAAAAGGGAAAGGAAAAAAAACAATAATGCGTTTTGTGCAGTTCAATCATGCACATGATTAGACCTCTGGGGTCCACGCATCTCTTCTATATATCTACTATCTTCTACTGCTCCCCCCTCTAATTCGTACGCGGTAATTCCGTACTGGCAAATGAGGTAATTTGCAGAGATAATTTTTAGAAAATAATTTTAGCATGTGCTTAAAACATACTTATAATTATAGCTAGTGTGTGCAAGGAACGTACGTACGTAGTAGGGACCAGATCAGCTTCAGATTCGTAGGAAAAATCTCACCTTTAGGCTTTAGCTCAGCAACAGGAAGGCCTAGTCTAGAAATATACGCTAGTGCTGCCAAATACACCTACCTTATTTTTTTGGGAGAGCCTAAAATGGTTTAAGAATATTTTAATTTTTTTTTTTTCATTTTGATTCTACAAAATAATGATAAAACCCAATAAACATCAAACTCTTAACTATATATTATCTATACAATGGTGGCCTATCAATACTATTTTGAGAAACCTTACAGGTATATATTATATTACGAAGAATTACTTACTCCGCAGAAGTACTAATTAACCCTTGTCCTTCGATCGGCTTTGCACGGTACTGGAGAGATCTAGTAGAAGATGGAAATAAATGCCATCTTTTCCCAAAAAGAAGCATATTATTATTTAATAGGGACTATATATATATCTCCAGAGAGAGAGAGAGAAAGAGATCTAGCTACACCCCTTTTTGTTTGAAGTTTAGTAAGCTTCGATCTCAGGCACCCACCCACGTGCGAGCTTACTGGGGAGGGGAGGGGGACGTGTTCTTCCCCCACCCCCCTTCGAGGTGACGAGACGCGGCTCGTGCACACGCGTCGGACACCCTACGTGCTGACGTGGCCGAGGAGGATTGGAGGAGAAGAGTGCTGCTCTTAGGTGGGCCCCACGAGACCAGATATGATGGGTCGTTTTCTACTCGCCCGACTGGGCCCCCAAGGGTTCGTAAGAGTGCGTACGTAGGACGGCAAATATCTGAAGCCGCGGCCGCCCCCCTCTCCCTTCCTCCCTCCCTCCCCGAATCCAACTAACTCCTTTCCCGCCATTAATTCTTCAACGGTCCATTTATTAATTGGCTTCCAATGTCATCTCTTTTTTTCTTTTCTTTTTCCCTTAATTACCGCTTTGCAAAACGAGAAATGTTCGGTGCAAACATGTCGTATAATGACTGGAATTTCGTCGGATTAAGTCAACTTTTACATAATCAAAATTAAGATCCACACACACTCTCTCTCTCTCAATTTAAAACAGAGCGAGTTTCATCCGCCTTAAATGCAACAAATGAGTAATAAATAATTGTACTAAAGCAGAACCAACAATTAATGTTCATACATATATCTTCTATAACATGTTATTCTACAGTAGGGCTGGAGGGAGTACGTACGTTGGATCGAATAGGGTCCGAATGATGTTAGTTTTGGGTTGAGTTTGATGCGTTAGTTTTGGGTTGAGTTTGATGCGGGCCCAGACCTAAGCGGATCGACTTCCCTTCTAAGACGGAATTGGCTTCACCTGATTCAGACAATTAGAACACAAATCAATCCCCAAATACCAAACCCAGTCTGTCGACTCGGATTCTAACCAACAAGGTTTAACCACATGTCACACCTTAATAATTACCATCGAATGTTTCTTTCCCCCACTCTTCTTTTAGATTTTGAGGTTGAAACATCCTAGGTGTATATATATATATATATATAATATGATTGGTTTCATTTGCAGTATAATATGTGAGGATCAGAAATACTTTCTATTATTTTGTTTTTTGAAAAAAAAAAAACAAAGGAAGGAGTACTCTTAATACCGCGGTAGAAAAGAAGAATAGATGCTGCATGCAGCTGGTGTCGTATACTCGCATTCAAACGTACGTTTTGGAACAGTGTAGGGCTGCGCGATTTGATGGGGTTCCTTATTAATTTAGCAGCACACACACACACACATATATATATATAGAGAGAGAGAGAGAGAGAGAGAGAGAAATGCATGGGGTTTTGGGCTGCATCTGTATCCTTTATGCGTGTCAGAGACTCAGAGTCCCACTCTCTCTCTCTCCCTCTCGTGCATGTGCAGGAAGAAGAAGAGAGTGAGATACATCGCGTTTGAGTAAATTTGTTATTTGCTATCATTTATTGGATCGTACACATCCTAGCGTCTGCCTCTTCCTCCTTTGGCTTCATCTCCAAGTAAACCCCCCACCCCGCCTCGACCCCAACCCCAACACACACACACACACTCTTCAAATAAAAAAGAATTATTTATTGTTTTTCTTTTCTTCTCTGATCTGATTGGGATCATTGGGACACTCACGAATCACGATTGTTTGCTTCATTGAGGATTGAGGTCCACCTAGCTATAAGAGAGAGAGAAGTAGAATAAAATTGATCTCCTCCTCCTCATATATCGATTAATGTACAACAAAGACAGAGTCCTTTTCACACTTGGGCCTTTGGGCCGCAGCGGCGTGGGCCTGTCAATTTCGCTGGCCAGCCTGAAGGGAATGGATGGACCAAATGTTTGAAAATTTTGCTTTGTTGTAGTAACCGAGTTCCTCAGCCCACACAAGGAGTCTATTTTGTTTTGTTTGTTTGGCCTCGCTTCTCTCGTCCCCTCCAAAGCGAATTTTTGCCAATCAGGATTCATCTGGTAAATTTGGCGATCACCGACTCCCCAATTCGGGTCCCCACAAAAATCAAAGTACTATTCAAAATTTAAAGCACTGATACGGAGATCTCTATATAGCTAGGAAAAAACTGTGTTTCCAACGAGTTTTTTTTTTTTTTTTTGAAAGGAATGTATAGGGTGTTGCCTGTATGTTTCATTGAATGTAATAGCAGTTACATATAAAATGAGTATAAATTATAATTACTGCAGGGACTATGTAGACCTGCATCAATAATTAAACCCTCCAATTACAAAAATTTGAACCACATTAGTGTTTTACTGTGTGATACTCGGGCTAATTCCAATGAGTGATTTTGCACGCATTTAGATCAAACGGACCGTTAGACCGATTTTGGATAGTATAACGGTATACCAAAACTCTCGACCCGCAGGAGGCGAAGGACAAGGAGGTTTTAGGAAGATGCGATCCGGCCCTAAAAAGAGATGGGATGGGAATATTTCGTCAATTCTTGGTAACTTCGCTATCCGATTAATCTTACAGGCAGCATAATGTCAGAGTCAAATTCTTAGCCTCTTAATTAGTTTAATTCTAAGCGGTTCCGGACCCAAATTCCCATAAAACATCATCTTTTGTAGTTCATAATACGTAACCTGCTTTATACATATGAATGGAAATGTTAAAACCGCAGGGGAAGTGGAGGTTCCAACTACCAACTCCTATATTAAATTTGACGAAAAAGTCATTTCACCAGGCTAATGAAACATGCTTTTCCATTAGATCTATTCGGCAGAATGTACGGAATAGAGGCGTTTCTTTCTCTTTTTTTTTTCCTTTTTTTGCTCTGCTAATTTATTCTTTTAATTATTTATCTTTTGCTCGCAATCAAACGGCTGGTAGATTGTTGGACACAATTGGTATGATTAATTAGTTACTGTCGTCGAATTTAATTATTTTAGTTGGATAATTATGCTCAAATTTACTTTCTACTTGTGTGTCCTATATGATTGAACTTCAACTTGGATAACCAAACTATTAATAGTCTAGTAGTTAGATATTCTGATGCTGACTATAAAGTCAAGAGTTTGAATTTTTGTTTCTTTGATACTTTTAGTTGATCTCTGTTTCTTTTTTCTCTTCTTTTTTGTGAAAATATTTACGTGGGCCATGATCATCTGTACGTACTATATATATAGGTAAATTACAGTCCAATTCATTTCGGTGCGAAATCAACAACAAATGATTATCGAATGCAAGCAACGCGGAAAGGTAAATGCCAACACATTTAACAAGGATGCATCAACTAAACTCTTTTTTTTTTTTCTTTTTTTTTTTAAGATTCCCAAATACTTGTCAAGTAATCCGGTATTTTATTAATGAACTTGAGGACAATTTAAGAGGACCACATCTACGCTACAAAGCCACATGCTTACCTCTAACCTGGTTATATATATGGAGCCCACTAACCATGTGATGGAATTGACACCCTAATTGCTAAGTAGGGCATGTATATGTATATGTGATGCGATTGATATGTACCTTTTTTTCAATAACATCAAAATTGAAGCATATAGAAATTCGAACGATAAATATGAATTATCACATCTGCAAGATGTTATTTGCTCGCCAACTCAAATAAAAGAAAGGATCATTGCACATATACAATTAAGTTTCTTGAGAACAAATGGAGAGTGCAACAGAGTGAAAATACTGCTACTAGCTATATATAGTAGCTGGAGTAGCTAATTATTTACTATAGAAACTTTTACATTGCTTTGATTGCTTAATCAATAAGCTCGAAATGAATACAAAATAAATGAGAAAATGGGTAATATTTAGATGATTACCAGCAGAGATCGAATATTTATGTTGCATGCTGATCCAGGAAAGTACGTACTAGATCCGGTCCAGTTTAATTTGAGTACTCTTTTACGTACCCTGGGAATTGAGGCAGCTTAATTCCATATCTTTTTCACACCATTTGCATCACAGTAGAAGCCATGCATCGGAAGAAGCAAGCTTATTGAATAAAAGAACGTATTCAATATATATATATATACTCTTGCAGCTATATATATATAATGTTCTTCAATTTCCAGCAATATATATATGTATATATATATTCTCAATGTTGCTGATTATTCTCGATTCCCGTCGTCGAAATTCTGCGCGTAACTGAAGGAATCGTACCTAAAATTGTGAGTGGTGGGCAACGTGTTCGAGCCGATGAGCTTCTGAATCTCCGCGCGGACCTTGTAGAAGAGGTGGCGCCAGCTCCTCCGGCTGTGGCAGCCGAGAATCGCGGTCTCCTCCTCGTTTATCTCGATGTCGCGGGCGAAGGCTTGCTTCCGCGAGAGGATCCAGCCCAGCCCCCAGTCCCACCACCGCCGCAGCGGTCCGCCGGCGAGCTCGGTGATGGAGGGCATCGACTGGGTCCTCCGAAAGGCCCATCCGGCCGATGCGGACGATGTCGGCCGGATCTTGACGGAGAAAGAGGACAGCCTCTTTCGCAGGCCGGTGAGGTGATTGTCGTCGTCGTTGTCGTCGTCGTCGTTGTTGCTGTTGTTGCTACTGACGGTATCCTTTTGATGTTTTTGAGATATAGGAAGGTCGTCTTTGGATGTCATGGCAGGGAAGAACCTGGTTTTCGGCATGTTCTCGAACATTGTCGATCGCCGCACGCCGACGTCGTCGGAGGGAGAGGGAGAGAGAAAGCGAGAGATTAATTGGTATATATCTGCTTCTTTCTGCTTTAATTCCTCTATTGTCGGAGAAAGGAGGAGGAGGAGGCTAAGGGGAGAGTGAGATCGGAGAGGATTAATGTGTCACAGCTTTGGACAGGCTGGTTTTATTCCTGCATGGGGTCGATGGAGGCCCATTTAGTATTCTAGATTATTATTATTATTATTATTATTATTATTATTATTATTTTTTGCTTGCTCTTTATGGAATCATTTTCTCCTATAGCTAGTATAGTGTTGGCGCAATATTTTTCGACTACCAGCAACGCGAGCTCTACAACCAAAAGTTGGTTCTAATCTTACAAAGGCAATTTGTTTTTTTTTTCTTCACTAGGTTTAACATTTATTTTAACTAATTTTTTTTAAAAAAAAAATTAGTAAGTTCTCACTATATAACCATGAATAAGAGGTTATAGAATTATAATTTTGTTTAGTTGTAGACTTAATTATCATTTTTCTTTTTTTATATATGTAACAAGTATTTGCTTGAGAGCTGCCACATGCTGATTCAATATTATCATAATTGAATGGCAAATTAAGTCAGAACAAGAGTATTTTACTACTTCCAAAATATTATATATATATATTTGCCAAAAAGTTATTAATAATGAAAGTTAACACTACGAGATTGATAACATTTGGTTGGTTTATGAGAATGAGGGGCGCCAAAGCGTGTCGTGAACATGGGGGGTCCAAATTCATTAGTAGGTTGAGTGGTCGCACTCTCTATAGGTGATAGCACCTCTTTCCCATTGCTTCCTCTTGCCGACACTCGCTCCAATAAATGAAAAGATATATCCATCTACCGCATAGTATAGGACCAACATCAGCCGTTGATCTTTCAAAGATGTTGTAAATTAAATGATCTGTGAAAATGGTGGAGAAGAACAATTCTTGATGATTACTGGCCACCAGTAAAAATCTCATCGATCGTCAAACCACAACCGTCCTAAAATAAGGCGCTCCATTTTTATTATATGCACATAATTAAACTATTGTGAGTATAGCAAGGATTTGGCAAATGAGTTATTCGTAAGTATGATTTGTTAAATGATGCAAACAATATTACGAATTTCATGCACTATCTTTGTAAGCCACAAATTGGGCCTCGTTCTTCGCAAACAGCCCATGGGTCAGAATAGCCATTAAACTGTACTGCTCAACAAGCCCACCAAATGCCAAATGGATCGCCTGGAAAGGCCCAATTTGATATTTCTCTGGAGTCGATGTTTTTCTTATTTTCGACATTACAAGAGAGTAATGTATGCTGTATTTGAGAGGACCAAATGCGTGAAATATCAATCACTCAAAAGATTTAGATCCCATTAACCTGTTTCAGCTCGTGTTTTTCAATACGTCTATATTATTTACCCGAAATATTTATAGTAATTGGTTAATGCACACCATAAAAATGACCGCGTAATACATTTGGACCTCGTAGGTAGAACCGCAGAAATTTAACCTGCTCCAAGATTCAAACAATAATCGTTCACAAATTAAGAACACCAATTTGCTGCATTGCATGCATTGTTTTACTGAAAAAGGAGCGAAACTTTTGGCTCAGTTTGAGCATGATTGTTATTAGCAGACATTGATGACTGCAAGTTGATATCCATTCATCATAGTTATTGGTGGGAAAGCATCTAATGCCCAGGGAATCCAATAAATGGAACAAATGTAGCCCTCGAGAACCATCTACATACCATTCTTCAAATTAGACTCCCACAACAGTTCCTCGACTACAATTTAAAACGTAAATAGAAAAATCACATTAACTACAATCACTGACAAAAGTGCACGGTAATCACCTTTAATAGTTCCTGGAATTGCTAAAATGACTATGTTACAAAGAAAATCAACTGAAAGACGGTGCAATGAATGAAATAAATGGAGTCCAATTTTTCGCTTGTGAATTGCCGCAGAAGTTAATGGTACACCTCAAACAAGTTCAAATATACCAGAGATACAACGAACAAACAGACCTTGGTAGCCTGGAGTGGAGATTTGGATTAGTTTACACACAACATCAAGGAAAATTTAGAATCATCGCGATGGTGATCAGCTTTACATTAGTCTCGATAGAAGTTATGCTTCTTGATTTCATGCCGTCGATCAACATCACCTGCAATTTCGTTTGAACCTTAGACTGTGAACAGAAGCGAAGCTCAGAGAAAGAAAAAGATCACTAGTGCCAAAACTAATAGCAGGATTTTGCATACATACACTGGCAAAATCACCTATTTAAACATATGATCTGTAAAATCTGCAAAGCTTTATCCTACTCTAGCGTTCTTCACAGGTATAAGGAGGTTTTCAACTAAAAAGGACTTTTAAGGATGGGTATCTTGCAAAACAGGGGTTCTTTCAAAGGGAAATTAGGAAAATCCAGATTTCGAAGGGATATCTTTGCAGGTAGATGAATTGTGCGGGAATATAGAATATGCAAATATCTCAAATAACAACACAGATGATAAGTTTGAAACTACAGATAAAAAGTTTACCTGATGAATTTTGCATGCATAAATCAGGTTATGTTATCCAATCGGTCGTGCTTTCTCTTGTTAGGCCTTGAGAAAAAGCAAAACTGAGCCCAACTCTTCTTAGACTTTATCGGCTGTAACTTGGTAACTCTCTTAGCAACAAGTTCAGCCATGTACTGAACAACAGCCTGCAGAACAGGTACATTACTTTAATTACCAAGTTATATAATAGATAGAGCACAAAAAAACTTCCCCAAGAAAGGACAAGCCAAATTACCTGAGCACCCATTTCAGCTATATGTCTTGGCGGTACCTCCAAAGGGTTCTCTTCTGCACGAAGAATGCGGAGCTTTAATAACATTCGAAAAGAGTCTGGAAGAAACCTAATTTGATTATTGCTTATATCCAACTCTTCTAGCATCTCGAGATTGCCGATCGCGCGTGGAAGAGATTGCAAATCGGCAAAATTATTCCCCAAATTTAGCTTGACCAGTGTGGTGACGAGGCATAAGCTCTCAGGCACCGATTCAAGTTCGTTAAAGCTCATATCAATCTCCTTTAATTTTGGCAGAGAAGCCATCGTTGTTGGAAGCCCTTTGATATTGTTGTATCGAACTGATAAAATCTCGAGAGATTCGAGCTTTCCAATAGCTTCTGGAAGGGCTTTCAAGCGATTATAATCAGCTCGAAGCTCAACTAGAGAAGCACAATGGCCAATAGTATGCGGGAGTTCCTCAATATCATTTGTTTCAATGTTTAGCTTCTTCAATCGAATAAGATTTCCAATAGAATCAGGAAGCGAGGGGAGCTGGTTTGAGCTCAGGTCAAGTTCTTCGAGCTGGACTAATTTGCCAAATGTGGAAGGCAATAAAGATAATTGATTCCCCCTCAGATCCAAATAAAGCAAGTTATGAAGATCTCCTATAGTATCAGGGAGCTGAGCGATCCGATTCGAGTGAAGATCCAGTTTGGTTAAAGAGGAAAGAGAACCGATAGTGGTTGGTAGAACAACAATCCTATTTTCCGATAGATCAAGAGAGATAAGATTAGAAAGCTTCCCTAGTGAGTCGGGCAACCAGTCGATTTGGTCCATCAGCTTGTTCTGAAGGTTGAGATCCCTCGTGCCTTTCTTCGCAGAGATCTCAATCAAGCTAGCTAGCTTGATAAGGCTCAGCTTCTCGCGATCTTCTCCTACATAACAACTTGCGTTCAGTTCATAAATTGCATAAGCTGGTAGATTAAGAATTCTAACTAAAACAAAATACAACTTATGTCATCAAAGAAGCCAATTTGGAGCTGATGGATGAATAACTTGCTACAGACTCACCAGAAGTAGCATCTCTTCGAATTGTAGAATTCATCGACGAGATCCCATGCGAAGCATGGGACTCGCTAGCGATGCCGTCCGCATACATTGCGGACTTCGCCTTCTTCACATAGCTATCATCCCTGGCAACACGATCGGAGCTCCTTGCGACCTCTTTCTCAGTATGAAACACAGGCGAAACAGTACTGGAAGAACCCACGTCACTCTTCACTCTAGCCGCCGCGGTGACGGCCGCATTACTAGAACTCGAAGGAAGACAATTGGATGCTCTCTGAATCATTTCATCGAACATGACGTGGACGTTCTCGAGATCGAGCAATTTAAGCGCGTCCCTCTTCTGCTCTCTGCTGTTGAAGTAGACGAGATTCTTCTGCATCTCCAAGAGCACAAAGAAGAGCTCGTCGGGGATACCGGCGCCTTTGCTCTGTCTCGAGATCGATTCAACCCGGGCCTTCTCCTCCTTGTCCACATGGCACACCAACGCCGCGGCGGCTTCGACCTCTTCGATGGTGGGCCGCGGCGGGAGGGAGCGGTGGAGCCGCATGATCTCCTCCACCACGGCGTCGACGGAGCGGAGAAGAGAAGGACCCATTTCGCGCAATCGGGGAATAATGGAGCACAAGTAGAGAAGAAGAAAAAGGGAAGAGGGAAAGGAAAAGCTCGAAGCTCACGGATTCGGGAGAAGAGAAACCCGCATCAGAAAACAGCTTCCCAACTACATGTCACGAGCTGCAACGCTGCTTTTCTCGAAGGATCTTCGGATAAGGAGGAGGAAGAGGAAAGAGGATGGGAACACAACGCATCGTCTCCTCCATAGAATTTTTTTTTTTTTTTTTTTTTAAAAAAAAATCTCGAATCTTTGAGCCAAAATTTTTGAACAAAGAAGCGAACACAACGGTTAGGAATACGAATGCGACAAACCCAGAAGCCTCTCAGGGGAAATCCATGAATTCTACCTAAAATTCTCGCTTTTTACTACAAAAAGGGAGAAGAAATAAGAAGAAAAAAGCGAAGAGGGAGCCAAAGCCTCAAGGTCCCAAATTTACCATCAAAACAGCACGTCCGTAATTGGACAAAAGATCCAATTTTTCGCATCAATCTCCCACGAATTGCGAAAATCCCAAATGAAGAGGCCAATTGAGGAGTGTTTGAGAGAGAGAGAGAGAGAGAGAGAGAGAGAACAGGTTATATCTCTTCGTTGGAGAGAACCCAAAAAAAAAGAAAAAAGGAAAAGAAACAAAACCGAGATGGGAAAACGCCGAGAGGGAGAGGGGGAGGGGCGTAGTAATGTTGCGGTTTTCCCACAAACCGCGCACGGATTTCTCGAGCCCCTTCGAATTTTTCTTCTTCAAGACAAGCCCCGTCTCCTACAGTGTTCGCCCATTTAGAAAAAAAGAAAAAAGAAAAAAGAAAAAAGAAAAAAGAAAAAGAGAGGAGAGAGAGAAGAGAGAGGAGAGTTGTCTTAAAATATGGGTTGCCATTTCTTTAATAATTATTAATTATTAATGTTAGATTAGATTATTATTATTATTATTATTATTATTATGATGATGTGGATTGGATTAGAAAAGTGCCAGGGCTCAGTTTTCCTTTCTTAATTCCGGTTGTTCTAGGGTGCTCAAAGATCGAAAACTGGGGCAGAATAAATGGGAGGAGCTTAGAAGGGTGGTTTTGTTCCCATCCTAAAAGAGGAGAGAGAGAGAGGGAGAGAGAGAGAGAGAGAGAGAGAGAGATAATGAGAGGAGCAACATGGGAGGCAAACGCAAATCAGTTGTAAAGTGGACCCTCCGGTGTCATGGATCCAGCAACATGCCACAGTGGCTTCAAGGGGCCATCATTTATTATATTATTCACTTTCAATCTTATCCCCTGCCTTTTAAGTTTTAAGGTTCTCTCTCCCTCTCTCTCTATTCTAGTGTAAGAGAAGAAGCCTAATAAGCGGCTAAGTCTAAGTCCAAGCCTAAGCCTTTGGTTGGTTCGTTCATTCACGTGCCTATCTATGCCAACCACATTGTCACACAAGCCACATTTCATCGCCATAATAATTTTTCTTTTCTATTTAACTTGCAGTATATAATTTTGTCGATAATAATAATCAATTGCGTGACCGCATGAGTGTCATTTTCCTTTTGTCTATTCCAGTCAATCAAATATAATTAGAGCAGTATGTTAGGGTTATAGACCTTTTGAAAGGTGTAAATTGTGGCCTCGTCATTTCTTTTTTTAAACTCCCACAATATATTAGTGGAATTTATTAATTAAGAAAACGGCTGCATGCCACTTTAGCCGAAAAGAAAACGAGTTGCGGAGAATTGAGTCAATTGACCAGGCAACCTTAAGTTATTTATTTCTTAGTTTGTGTTAAAAAAATAAGGTGAAATGTCCTGGATAATATTAAAATAGAGTTTAGGTCAAAAAATTTATAACAGACAGTTGTTTGTCATGTCGTAATTACAGAAATAGTTATATATATATATATATATATATATATATATATATATAAATTAAACTTCTATACTTTTAAAAGCTTCAATTCATTGGTGCTTGTAAGTTTTTTGTCCTTAAATTTATTGGTGCTTGTAAGTTTTTTGTCCTTAAAATAATAGTGATCCCCTAGGGTTGAGTGGGTAGTTGGTTGAATAATATGATCTAACGGATGAAAATGATAGAGTGGATAATTCTGACGGTGAAAAAATTATAAGCACCAAGTGCTTGGTATTTTGATAAGCACCATAGCCGGACTCATCCATATGTATAGTATAGAACTACTTTACTTTCGAAAGTATAAAGAAGTTGACGATTCCGACTTTTTAGCTTTTGGATCAAGAATTATACTGTTAGGATGATAGTTGTTCTCCTAGAATTTAGTGGTCCCCTATAAAAGAATAATATCTAAGGGTTAAAAATAATCAAAAATTAATTCAAGGATTAAAAATTTAGAAGCACTAACTCTTTTATATTTTCGAAAGCATCATAGTCGGACTATATATATATATATATTACGCCTAGCCTATAAAGACATTCCTTTTGAGCTAAATTTTATGAGTAGTTCATGTACTATAAAATACTATAGTCAATGAACTTTCTGCCTAATAAATGATTTAGTCCTTGATTCTTTTCTCATAAAGCGACTGCTTCAATCCAAGCAAACCGGACACCACCATTTTCCTGTATAATGGAAAGCATACCGGCCAACACCCTTTTCCTGTATAATGGAAAGCATTATATAGGATGTTTTAAATTGAAGTTGATTAATAAAATCTTAGTTACTAGAGATAGGCTCGACTCAAGTGAAAGAACAAACAGGTAACAATTGCCAGTCTCTGGCCTTTTCCATTGCTTAAACAGTTACACCTTAAAGAACGGTTATTTTTGCCTAAACACTGGCCACCACATAAGTGCGTGTTCGGTAATTCTGTTCTCTGAGTCCAGTGAACTCACTAGTTTGTGAAACTCGATATTTAGCTGGGGAGGGAGGGATTCTAGGAAAAAACTATTTGTACGCCTTCAAAAAAGATGTATGATACACATTTCATCCATCTAAAATAAAATAGATTTTACCAGTCACATCGATATGATTAGTAAAAAAATTTTATCTTACAATAGATGAAATGTATATTATACACTTATTTTGGAATTTATGTGTAGCATTGCTTGGGATTCGATATGCGGGTCCCTCCCACATAAGAATACATGACGACTTACGCCTCCCACTTCATTGTAAACAAACACGCCATATCCCTTCAACCCATCTTTTCTTTTAATCTTTACCGTTTATTGAGTTAAAAACTTTTACCTTATTTATTTATTTTTTATCTCAAAAAAAGTTGTGTGATGGTTGAGTTGAAAGAATGAGACCAAATATAAAGGTGGGGTGGTCTTTAAATTGTTATTATTATGACTATGTTGTCTTGCAGGAGAAAGATCGAAATAGCAGTAATTTACTAAGAAATATCGAAGCTCGGATCAAACAAAATATTATAACGTTTCATTTTGATGCACTGCAATTTTTTCTGTACAAACGATCGCCAACATTCTAATACAATTTGAATGAGAAACCAATAAAGCTTTTGTAAATATAGATTCTACAAATTGTAGCCCTTACCTCTCATTTCTGTGTCGCTGAAATCAGTTAACATCTCATATCATTTCTTCGCCTTAGAGAAGCGGAGGCAACGGTATTTCTCCCCGCTGACGGTGATCTCGAGAGCTCCGTCCTGGTTGTCCTGATTCGATGCAGTTCCCATGAGTACGCTCTTCTCTTTCTCTAAATTCTCTCTCTCCATCTTCAGCCTCACCTCTTGTCGTGCGATTTCAGCCTGCAGAAAAATAAAAAGAAAGAAAAGGCAGAAGTCAGTAAGTGTATTGTTTTATGCTTTCTCTGAACATAAGAATTAAGTCATAGAGCTGGCAGAGCACATATACTTCCCCGTTGACTATTGTACATTCTGCTGTTTATGTCCTTACATAATTCTTAACAACAAACCCAAGAAGAATTGCTTCCAATAATGAGTTGTGCGTCCTTGACACAGCACTAGTCTTACAACTGTAAGGGTAAACCCGGTTTTCACGATCGATATGATCTTTCAACCCAGCAATAGGTTTCCAATATAATGAACAACAAAATTCCTGTCTGAGACCTGTATGATCCTAACTCCTAACTAAGCTTGAAAATTTGCTAAGAGATTAAGAAAACTCTGTTGGCGGTATATTACAAAGATATAAATACAGTAGACGTTAAAAAATATATAAAAACACATGTCGTCATGGAAATTTGCCACCAGTGCAGAATTTCTTCTTATAAGTTAAATTTGAATTCCAGAACTAGAGGAAGGCAAGAAGGGTAAGTAGAAAACTAGAAATAAAAACTTCTTACATGTACTCTCTACTTAGCAAGAACAGCAAACTCATCGCAGATTACCTAGCCTAGAAGGGTGTTTAGCTTGAAAAGAAATCTCAAACCAATATGATATTATGATGTTAAGACCCTTACAAGGACCCAAAAAACAGACACTTAAAACTATATGGGCAGTATGCTGTAAGTAAACATTTGACAAAATTATCCAAAAGGAACCCCAGCTGAAATTCCCATTGCGAACGATTTTCATGTTTCTTTTAATTCGAGCATCTGGTGAGCACTTCACTCTGCTAGTAAGGAAACAGGGAACTTTTGCTAACAGCATGCAAGCAAACCTGCAGCAGTCATTAACTACATCGAGCATGCAGGGCGAAATTCGCCGATATCCTTCCTGATTATTCCCTTTTTTTTCATTTGGTTCACCTCAAATCCAATTACCCAGGTTATATTCCTTGCTCAATGCAATAAAGAAAAGGACTTTAGAACTCCGAAAGTAACTTCATAAGATTCAAAAGGTGAGCATGCCGATTTTAATTAAGAAAACCACATTATAGGCGATTCACACTGACAATAAAGAACAAGAACAGAGGTCTTCTTTCTCCTTCAATAAATAAATAACGAACAATAATCTGAGAGCTCTCTGGTGAGAAGGAAACTTAATCGGCGCATCTTCCTTTCAGAAACTAAAATCCAGACCTAAAACAATACAATCAATCGCCTCACATATTGTGAATAGAACTCTGCGCAATGCCAACAAGAAGAACAAAGTCCAACAACAACACACACTTGTAGATTCAGCAAGAACTCTGTGGTTGATGAGTAAAGGAGTTTCTTTTACTTTTTTTTTTTTTTTTGAAAAAAAATAATAATTTCTGACGGTACCTCGCGGCGGGAGAGCTCGGCTTTCCAAGCGGCCTCGCGCTCGGCGACCTCGCGCTCGCGCTCCTCGATGTAGCTCTGCATCTCCCGCTCCTTCATGATGCGGTCCTGTATGTCCGCGTCCAACGCCTCCTTCAACTCCTTCACGAACCTATCCACCACCGCCTTTATCCGCAGCGACATGTTATGATGCCCTAACGGGGGCCCCCCCAGCCCGCGAAACCCTAGCGATGCTCCTCCTCCTCCTCCTCCTCGATCGCTATTCCTTAGGTTTTCACCGGTTTCCGGCGGAGATCGCCGGCCTCCGTAAAGGGATTCTAGGGTTTGGAGGAATCGTGGGGAAGAAGAAGAGAGGGAGGGAGGGGATTAGGGAAGGATGGGGTAAGTTTCTACAGAGAAGCTGTTTGGATTTGGCCTTTTGGGGAGGAGGGATCGGCGGAGAGAGTGGGTGGGGGTCGTCTAACTTCGAGCCCCTGTTTTCCAAGTGTTGCGTGCGCGAGCTTCATAGATGATCGGCTGCATATTTTGATTAGATGATAATAAGATCATCAAAAGGCGCAAGTTTATTAGCGGCTGTTTTGTTGAAACTTTGCACACACTGTAAATTTAAAAAATTAGGGATGAAACCGGTCCGGTGAAATGAAGAGGAGTCTTAAGTTGTGAACGACTCAACTCAGTGATTTGGATTAAGTTTGAAAGAACTGGAAACTAAAATCATAAATCGGATAATTTAAAATTTTTAAAAAAAAATTGCATATGAAATTTAGCGGCTCGCCTTGGTGTAGTATTCTCACATACACTCCATCGCTTGCATCAAAAAGAAACCACCAATTCCAAAGAAGTGGCAAGCTGAATTCGAAGACCCTTCCTTCCTGCAACAACAGAGCGACCCGGTGTCATGCTCGACCAACGGGCCTAAATAATTGGACACACGCTTGAGTACAACTAGCACTAGCTAGAAAAAAAAGGAAAAACAGAGAGAGAGATTGAACATTGCACTAGATTGTGACATTCTTGTCTTATCGTTGAGCTAAAAACCATTTTGGTCCGAATCGCAAAACGGTCCCACCTGCTTGGTACCAAATGGTTAGAGTTTCTTCATTTGGGTCTGACCAGATAGCCGTTGCATGACCCGTTATTAATAAGCCTATTTATAATTTGCGGTTCTGAGTTGCTCCAACCAACATTGGGCTCCAGCTTATGTTTGAGCACGCTCGTTTGAAAACGTATCAATAACTCTCTCTTTTTTTTGAAATTTATTGAAGTCTCTGACTACAGATCAAGTGTAAGCTTGAAGTTCATCTCTCTTTAAATTACAACAATTTTATCCATCGGAAACAATATTTTCTCTGTTGTATTTTCTTTAAAGACCTCCAACTGCTGCAGATTTATGATCTCCAACTTTTTCTTCTTTCAAGTCCAAAGCTGATGTCACCATAATTTTTTAAAAATAAATTTCAGCAAAAAAGCTCTTTTTTTAAACTTATTTTAATTTATATTTTGTTATAAAAAAATAATTTTAGAAGCCACAAAAAAGTTTTGGTGAACCTCTCCTATTTGTGCTACTCCTGAAGCATATAAGGAACTCAGCTGCAAATTAGATGCATCCTTGTACATATAATGTACAAAATACAGTTTTCATGCCACATCAATGATAATTAGTAAGGATTCCATGCATAAAAAATTATCACCATGTATTTCATGATTTAAACTTACTCTAAAATTAGGTCCAATAATTTTTAGGCTCTATTTGGATGCATAAATATTTTGTTCGGTATATTTTTTATTTACTTAAAAAAATTTATATATTTGTTAGATGAATAGTATAATCAAAATTTAGAATTGAATATTATATTGGACCTTCAAATTATTTTTTTAAAATTAGATAACTCACCTCAATAAAATATATGCTATTCTATCGAAATTATAAATATCAAAATATTTTAAAAAATTAAGATTAAACTTCTTTCTTATTAGGCCTTTTTGCATAAAAAATCCACTAGTTTTGGGCTTTTGCAAAATTGGGCCGTATTTTTCGTTTTTGCAGATTCGATCCGAATTTTCAGCAAACTGACCAAAATACCCTTGTTACTTTTTCTCTTTCTCTCTCCTCTTTTTTTTCTCTCTCCTCTTTTTTTCTCTCTCCTCTTTTTTTTATCGCTCTTTTTTTTCTCTTTGAAGAAGGCGGCCGAGGCGGAGGCGGAAATGGCCCGCCTCGCCTCTGCCCCTCACGACCTCGCCCTCGCCCTCGCCCGCGCACCCCCGCCCTCCTCGCCTCAGACCCCGCCGAGGCCGCGCCTCACCGCGACTCTTTTTTTTTTTCCCTCTCCGACCCTCCTCCACCTGCCGTCCCCGCCGCCACCGCCGGCGACGAAGAAGAAGTGCTTCTTGGGGCCGAGAAGCACGCCGGCGAGGGAGGGAAAAAATATAGTTACACTCCGGCGAGAGCGGTGGGTCGTGAAAAAAAAATTGTAAAGAAAAAAAATAAAAATTAAAAAATATTATTTTCCTACTGAAAAGAACAAAAAAATAGAAAGAAAAAAATGAAGAAGATGATGAAATTACACTGTTAGAAAAAATTACACTGTTTAAAAAAATATTTGCACTGTTTTAATAAATGTTGCACTATTTAAGAGAGAAATTACACTCTTTTTAGATGAAATTTACACTCTTTAGGCCAAATTGCACTATTTAGAATAATGTTGCACCATTTCTTTCTCTTCCTCTTCTTCTTTCTTCTTCCTCTACTCTCCATCTTCATCCCCTTTCTCTCTCTCTTTCCTCACACTCCAAAATAATTTTGAACCGCTGCGGTCGAAGCCGGAGGAGGAGGAGCGGTCGTAGTCGCGGGGGTCGAAGAGGTAAACGGAGAGGAGGAAGCGGGAGGCGTCGGCGGCGGCGCGCGGGGGGGTGGTGGTGGGGGGGGGCGGGGGGGGGTGGTGCGAGCGCAGGCGGCGCGGCGAGCGCAGGGGGCGCGGGCGCGATCCCCCTGCGCCCCCTCTCCCCCCCAGGGACGCGCCCCCTAGGGGCGCGTGCGCGTGCGCAGGGACGCGCCCCCTAGGTGCGCGTGCGCCAGGGGGGCGCGGGGGCGGGGAGCAGGGGGGGCGCGCCCCCTGCGCGCGCGCGCCCGGGGCCCGGGCCCCCCCCGCCCCGGCCCGGGCCCGGTCCCCCGCCGGCCCCCCCGGGTGGCCCGCGCCCCTGCCGGCCCCCCCGGGTGGCCCCGCGCCCCTGCCGGCTGCGCTGCGCCCGCGCCCGGCGCCCCCGCCGGCTGCACCCGCGCCCACGCCCGTCGTCGTCCTCATCGTCCTCCTTTGAGGCTTCCTCCTCGTCGTCGTGCTCCTCCTCCCCGCCTCCCTCCGGATTCCGAGTGCTTCCTCGAAATCCGCCCCGCGCCGCGCGGCCCGGAGAGGGAGGTGACCGGATCGAGTTTGATTGGGAAGAAATAGTGCAAAGAAATAGTGCAACGAGAAGAAATAGTGCAACGAGGTAGAAGAAGAGAAAAAAAAATGGTGTAAAGTTTTCTTAATAGTGCAACGTTGGCCTAAAGAGTGCAACTCTTTTTTCAAAGAGTGTAATTTCTGTAATTTCTTTGCACTATTAAGAAAACTTTTGCACTATTAAAAAAACTTTTGCACTCTTTAGGCCAACGTTGCACTATTAAGAAAACTTTACATCATTTTTTTTTCTCTTCTTCTATCTCGTTGCACTATTTCTTCTCGTTGCACTATTTCTTCCCAATCAAACTCGATCCGGTCACCTCCCTCTCCGGGCCGCACGGCGCGGGGCGGATTTCGAGGAAGCACTCGGAATCCGGAGGGAGGCGGGGAGGAGGAGCACAACGACGAGGAGGAAGCCTCAAAGGAGGACGACCAGGACGACGAGGACGACGAGGACGACGACGGGCGTGGGCGCGGGTGCAGCCGGCGGGGGCGCCGGGCGCGGGCGCAGCCGGCAGGGGCGCGGGCCACCCGGGGGGGCCGGCAGGGGCGCGGGCCACCCGGGGGGGCCGGCGGGGGGGGACCGGGCCCGGGCCGGGGCGGGGGGCGGGGGCCGGGCCCGGGCGGGCGCGCGCGCAGGGGGGGCGCCCCCCCTACTCCCCCCCCCCGCGCCCCCCTGGCGCACGCGCACCTAGGGGGCGCGTCCCTGCGCACGCGCACGCGCCCCTAGGGGGCGCGTCCCTGGGGGAGAGGGGGCGCAGGGGGATCGCGCCCGCGCCCCCTGCGCTCGCCGCGCCGCCTGCGCTCGCACCACCCCGCCCGCCCGCCCGCCCGCCCACCACCACCACCCCGCGCGCCGCCGCCGACGCCTCCCGCTTCCTCCTCTCCGTTTACCTCTTCGACCCCCGCGACTACGACCGCTCCTCCTCCTCCGGCTTCGACCGCAGCGGTTCAAAATTATTTTGGAGTGTGAGGAAAGAGAGAGAAAAAGGGGATGAAGATGGAGAGTAGAGGAAGAAGAAAGAAGAAGAGGAAGAGAAAGAAATGGTGCAACATTATTCTAAATAGTGCAATTTGGCCTAAAGAGTGTAAATTTCATCTAAAAAGAGTGTAATTTCTTTCTTAAATAGTGCAACATTTATTAAAACAGTGCAAATATTTTTTTAAACAGTGTAATTTTTTCTAACAGTGTAATTTCATCATCTTCTTCATTTTTTTCTATTTTTTTGTTCTTTTCAGTAGGAAAATAATATTTTTTAATTTTTATTTTTTTTCTTTACAATTTTTTTTTCACGACCCACCGCTCTCGCCGGAGTGTAACTATATTTTTTCCCTCCCTCGCCGGCGTGCTTCTCGGCCCCAAGAAGCACTTCTTCTTCGTCGCCGGCGGTGGCGGCGGGGACGGCAGGTGGAGGAGGGTCGGAGAGGGAAAAAAAAAAAGAGTCGCGGTGAGGCGCGGCCTCGGCGGGGTCTGAGGCGAGGAGGGCGGGGGTGCGCGGGCGAGGGCGAGGGCGAGGTCGTGAGGGGCAGAGGCGAGGCGGGCCATTTCCGCCTCCGCCTCGGCCGCTTTCTTCGAAGAGAAAAAAAAAGAGAGATAAAAAAAAGAGGAGAGAGAAAAAAAGAGGAGAGAGAAAAAAAAGAGGAGAGAGAAAGAGAAAAAGTAACAAGGGTATTTTGGTCAGTTTGCTAAAAATCCGGATCGAATCTGCAAAAACGAAAAATGCGGCCCAATTTTGCAAAAGCCCAAAACTAGTGGATTTTTTATGCAAAAAGGCCTTCTTATTATACGGAATAAATATTATAATAATAGTATATAAACATAGCCTTGATAAATTTGTTATTGGGCTGATCTAGTTGCGTCGGAGTAAGCAATGCAATGTCATCTCTTTGCTGCCAATTTGTTTTTAAGTCCTCTATTTTTGTTGTAATCATTCAGAATGTTTCTCTATTTCATCAATAGATTTTATGAGAACTCTCTCCAAATCCATCACCCTCAAACCTCTTCTTCTTCTTCTTGCTCGTCGTCTCCCTCCTCTCCGTTACGCCTCCTCTTCCTCCCTGGACCCAGGAATCCCATCCCACCCCTTCCTCGAGTCCTTCTCCCGCCTCTGCCTCCGCGGCCCCCTCGCCGACGCCGTCGCCGCCCTACCCATCCTCGACTCCCTCGGCCTCCGCGCCGACCCCCTCTCCTACTCGGACCTCATCAAGCTCTGCCTCCGCCATGGCTCCCCCGACCACGCTCGCCTCCTCCACCGCCACCTCTTCTCCTCCCACGCCAGTCACCGCCCACAGCTCTTCCTTTCCAACTCCCTCATGTCAATGTGCGTCAAGTTCGGGCTATTGGACGATGCCCGTGACCTGTTCGACCAAATGCCCCAGAGAAACGTCGTCTCCTGGACGACCATGATCTCGGCTCTCGGCAATCTTAAAGAAAAGGAGGAAGCTCTGAGGCTCTTTATTCAGATGCAGAGGGATGGGATAAGTCCCAATATGTACACCTTTTCTTCCATTCTTAGGACCTGCAACACGCCGAGCACTCTATGGTCGATCCACTCCTGCATTATTAAGTATGGATTGGACTCTGACGTGTTTGTGCGTAGCTCCCTCATCGATATCTACTCAAAGCTCGGTGAGTTGGAATATGGTTATCGGGTTTTTGGTGAGATGGTCACACACGACTTGGTGGTGTGGAATTCTATCATCGGCTGCTTCGCGCAGAGTGGAGAAGGCTTTAAAGCTTTAGAACTCTTCACGGAGATGAAGAAAGCTAGGTTTTTGGCAAATCAGGGCACTTTAACCAGCGTTCTCAGGGCATGTACTGGGATGGTTTTGTTGGAAATGGGCAGGCAGGTGCATGTTCATGTATTAAAGTATGAAAGTGACTTGATTCTAAACAATGCCCTTCTTGATATGTACTGTAAGTGTGGGAGCTTAGAGGATGCACGCGGCTTGTTCGATAGAATGTTAGAACGGGATGTGATCTCGTGGAGTACGATGATTTCAGGATTGGCTCAAAATGGGAGAAGCATTGAAGCACTAAAACTCTTTGAATCAATGAAATTGTTGGGCGTGAAACCGAATTATATCACAATACTGGGAGTTCTATTTGCTTGTAGCCATGCAGGTCTAGTCGAAGACGGGTGGTTCTACTTTAATTCGATGGAGAAGCTTTTTGGTGTGGAGCCTGGAAGAGAGCATTATGGTTGCATGGTCGATCTCCTTTGTAGAGCGGGAAAACTCAAAGAAGCTGTTAAGTTTATTCAAGAAATGAAGTTTGAGCCCGATCTGGTAATATGGAGAACAGTCCTCGGAGCTTGTAGAGTTCATAGAAATGTAAATATAGCAACATATGTAGCAAAGGAGATCCATAAATTAGAACCTGAAGATGAAGGGACTTATATACTACTATCAAATATTTATGCAAATTCTCGCCGATGGGGAGATGTTGAATTGGTGAGAGAAGCCATGAGAGATAAAGGGGTAACAAAAGAGCCTGGAAGGAGTTGGATCGAACTAGGTAAAGAGATCCATGTATTCATTGTAGGGGACTTATCGCACCCACAGTCAGATAGAATAGTTAAAGAGTTGAATCGATTGATTAGTCGGATAAGTAATATGGGTTACGTACCAGATATAGAGTTTGTATTGCAGGATCTAGGAAGAGAGCAAAAAGAAGAATCATTGAGGTATCACAGCGAGAAGCTTGCAGTTGCATTTGGGATGTTGAACTCAACCGAGGGAAAGCCCATTAGGATAATGAAGAATTTAAGGATCTGCGGGGATTGCCACACTTTTGCAAAGCTCATTTCCGAAGCTGAGGAGAAGCTTATTGTAATTAGGGACCCTGTTCGATTCCACTATTTTAAGGATGGATTTTGTTCATGTGGAGACTACTGGTAGTTTTGCTTGAATAACGAGTTTGATGACCACATCATTTGGATTAGCCATGGTAAAAAGCACGTCGAGAAGAGCATATGCTGTATGATTTTAAGTTGTTTGCTATGGTAAAAACAGGCATGAAATCTATGAAATCTCACAAATGAACTTCGAAGCGAGCAAAGAACAACAGAAAAGGAAGGTGGGGGATGACTTCAATTCTCCAGGCTCCCGATATTTCTTCAATTCCAAGTCGAATGAGCCCTTCCAGACTTCCACTATGCTAGCTGGAACTTTCAGCACATAGTTGAGAAACTATGGCATGAAGTAGATTCAAAGATGAGGAATAAGGGTAAATCGTGATCAATAAATGTCTCGATAATTGATAGGATGGAGCTGATCCCCTCAGATTGTGACAGATTCTCTTTTTTTTTTTTTAACCCACATGAAGAAGGAGAAATTTGATTGACCTCTCGGCCTTTGGATATCTTTAGATGAAAGAAAGCATAGAGACTTTACTGTTCTTGCTGATGACTGAAATTCTGTTATCCTGCTTCTTATCTTTCATCCGTGTTATTGTTATGATCATTCGAGTTATGCTGTACTTTAAAACTATGAATAAAATTTATTTTCTTTTATCCTGTGGCATCAGGGTAATCTCGGTAGTATGCACAAGAAATGTATTTTTACAAAGTTTATCCCGAAATTAACCATTGTATAAGGAAAGCAAGATTCAAAAGTCACTGTGGAACCATTTCTATTGAGATAATTAGTTTTTAAGATTGCGATGTTAACAGCATAAAAATCTATTGACAAAATTTGTAGTTTATCTATTATATAAAAATTCATATAATTTAAACTATTAAACTAATATATTATATACAAATTCATAAAATTTAATCTAATTCTGTTTCATTGATAAGATACAATTCGTTTGGTATGTTAAGTTAATATCAGCAATTTTTTTTTTTTTTTTCAATTACTGAACTCATGAAAGTTAAGGAGCTCAGAGTGCATCTTCCAGTTTGTTCAAGTTCATATTCTTATGAAAACAAGTCACTTGGGAGAGCGTCCTAATCTACAGTTTTCTCTTTGCGTACTATTATGAGATGTCAGAAATCTTTTAAATTTTACTGTTCGTTTGCTGGGAAGTCATTACTAAACTAACGGTTCCCGCCTGAAGGAGTGATTGAAGCTGGACTATCAAAATGAGAAATTCTGTATACACGGTTCCCTTTTTTTTTTCTCTCTTCAACCTCACAGGGCTGAGATTTAAAAAATCTCTCTCCCCTCTCATCTTACTGTGAGATTTCAGATATATATAAAGCATAAATTCGCCAATCTCCATCCACGGCCTAAAAAGATTGTGATCTGTAGATTGAAGTCAGAAGATAAGAAATCAATGCGCGCTAATCAGTAGGACGGTACACAATGCTCACCCGAGATTTGAGGCTATGTTTGGCCCAACTACTTTTATTATTATTATTATTATTATTATTATTATTCTATAGAACACCAAAGCCCAACTAGTTATTAATTTATTATTATTCTTGGCTGTTTATGGGGGCCTAATTGCTAAAGAGGCCCCGATAAGAGGCCCAAGTGAAAAGCCCGTTTCGCATCGTCTCGGATTCGAATAGACGCGTTTCCTAATAGAGGCTCTTTTCGTGTCGATTCGATTTCAAATTAGGAGGTGTTCTCTTCAAGGCTCTACTTAAACCACCACATGTCACTGTTCACACTCGGAATCTTCTTTAGCACACGCGGCTGACGCCTCCTCTCTCTCTCTCTCTCTCTCTCTCTCTCTCTCTCTCTCTCTCTGGGTCTCTCCTTTCCTTCCTATTTGAGTCGTTATATAAGTACCGCATTAAAAAATTAAAAATTAATATTAAAGCACGCCATCTCCCGGCGAATCCGCTGAATCCCAGCACACCTCTCCATCTTAAAGATTTCCCCCCTTTCGAATCCCAATCCTCCCCTCTTTCTCTCTCTCTCTCTCTCTCTCTCTCTCTCTCTCTCTCTCTTTTCCTTGTTTCTTTCTCCGTAAGTTTAACCTCTCAAACCCCAAAACCCCTCCCCAAATCCCAAGACCCCGGAGAAAAACTCGGGACCAGTGGGAGGAGGAGGAGGAGGACGACGGGGAGGGTTTGGAGATGTCGATGTCGACGGCGACCGGGGGCAGCGGCGGAGGAGGAGGAGGAGGAGGAGGGAAGGGGCGGAGGGCGGCGGAGATGAGGGTGGCGATGGAGGAGATGGCGAAGAAGCTGACGCTGTGGCACACCCGCACCTTCCGCCCCATCCTCACCCACGACGAGCTCGAGCCCATCATGTCCTCCGTCGGCTTCGTCCCCCTCCTCGTCGCGCCGCAGCAGCCCCCTGCTCAGTCGTCGCCGTCGTCGCCGTCGTCGTCGGCGGTGGCGTGGAGGGAGTACGCGTTCCGCGCGGCGGCGCGGGGCGGGGGCTGGGCGCCGCCGCGGCCGCGCTTGCCATATCCGAGGGTTGATGGGCTCCACCTGATGACGTACAAGGCCTTCTTCGTCGCCCTCGAGTTCTATCTCGGCGCTCACCTAGTCCCCAACCTCTTCCACGTCAGGTACCCTCTCTCTCTCCCTCTCTCTCTCTCCACCCCCACCCACCCTCTGTATCATCATTGTTCCTCGTTATAGGGTGATTCACGAAAATGCCATTGGCTTTCCAGCCTAAGTGTGGGGTCTGGGATTTTTGGCCTTTACCATATCCTCCTCTTAACTAGATTCCTGAATTAATGAGTTAATGATGTGAAATATCTGCTAGTTTGGATCAGGAAATACGAGCAACCCTAAAAATTTTCTTGAATTCCTGTTCTTGTTTGACGATTTTGTCTTTTCGTGTAACTAATTTGATGAGCTTATGTACACCTCAACATGGCACTTG
The DNA here is from genome assembly GCA_016920855.1 of Puya raimondii. Taxonomy (NCBI): domain Eukaryota; kingdom Viridiplantae; phylum Streptophyta; class Magnoliopsida; order Poales; family Bromeliaceae; genus Puya; species Puya raimondii. Next base: position 22,847,880 of record JABWPP010000047.1, on the reverse strand, counting down.
GATGGGACTTCCTCCCATATTATCAATTTTGATTCTTTTTGATTTTTCAACCAATGAAGTTACGGTTGTGAAAATAGACCAGGTCTACCAGAGTAGTATATGTAAGGATAAATTTTATATTTTTCTTCTTCACCATGAAGAAGCTATCTACTAGACCAAGTCCAAGCAACAACTTCCTTTGTAAGGATTTCTCCGGCATTAGATTGTTTCAACTCTGTCTTATTCCAACTGAAGAAGTTGCCATCCACTTCTAACTTTTTCTCATTGTTTACCGGCAGTTCGGGGTTCACCTTTAAGAATCATTCATTGTATGTTATTTTGTGAGGTGCACTAAGGGATTTTAATAATAACTACAAGGGTCTAACAATGCAGAACCAGGCTATGGTGGTTATCGAATGCGTGACCTCTTCTACAAAGGGAGGGGTGTATTCCCACCAACTAAGGATAACTTTTAGACATTAAGAACATATCTACCTTTTGTTTTATTTTTGACTTTTGCTACATATCAAAAACAAGGAAAATAATGCTAAACAATCTTTATGTTCCAAGAGAAATACATTAATGGAAAAGGTGGTAAAAAAGTGTACTCATGATATTGTGACACACTCCTTAAAATTCTCACTCAAACATTTGAGTCTCTGGACATTCTTGCACTATGCAATCGCATCCCCGGCACTCATTTGCTATCCTAAAATTCGATATCCATATTACATCGTGGGCTCAACACTTGACTCCTCTTTTTTTTTTTCTTCTTTTGTTTAAGTGACTTCCCCTTTTTCATTTGAAACTGAGTTGAAATGGTTAGTTTTCAAGAAGATGGCTCGTTAACTGAACGTGGCTTTATAGACATTAGGTATTTTTAGTGGCAAACAGAAATTGAGGCTGCAATTGTGTCATATGTTAAATTTCAAGGATTAAATTGCTTAACCAGAAATTTCTGGGACTAAGCCATAGTAGTGTGAAAGTATTGGGTTTATTCATATATACTACCCAATTAAGTCATAGAAACTAATCAATCAGGCATGATCAATTTCAGATTCTCTGATTCTGGATTTAAATAAAGGAGAAAAGAGGATGTGATGCCAAAACTGCCAATATCGTTTAAATGATTAGGTGACCTGAACTTCGAGAGAGGTTAGAGAACTAAGTGACCTGCCTTTTTGTTGAATTCATGCATTTTGTAAGTACTTTCAGTGCTCTCTTCTAGGTTTGTCACATCAATAACATTGAACTCTCGCATGATATTTTTCCTGCCACCTCTTTCTACCCAGAAACAGAGCCCAGAAAACACATACATAGGCTATTCAGTAGTCTCAAATATTTGGATCTCTGCCACGTTACAGAAATTTAAACTTGATTAGGATAGTTGGTTGTTTCTCTCGGCCCTTATTTGTGTGTTTTCTTCCTAACCTTGAGTTTGTGTCAGCGCTAGTTCTCACCTAGCAGTTCTTCTTTATTCTTATTTGCCTTCATGTCCTTTGCATATGTTTTTGTGTTGTGTAATCTTCATCCCTGGCACTAGTTCTTACCTGCACTGTTCTTCTTTATTCTTATCCACCTCCAGCCTCTGCTTACAAACGTGTTGTTCACTCTTCGTCCTTGATAAGAAACATACCAGTTTGATGTTACATTTATTCGTCATTATGACTGTTATACCAGTCACTGCTTGTACAGCTGTCATAATAGTTATAATAGACTCTTGTTTATTTAAGAAAACAAGTACTTTATTGTTTTCCTTTCAAAGATGAACTGAATGGCCTCATAGCTGCAGTCCATATATTATCATTTTTAGTTGTTCTTGTGGCACAAACTTCTATATCCTGATGTTTGGAGCGCTGCTTCGTTGACTCTTTTCCTGTTTTTACTCATTTTACCTCTTTCTTCTTATCAAGCAGTGGTTTAATGGCCTGATAAGAACTAATTTACAGAAATGCAACTGAACTGATAATCAAAATGCTAAAGACCCCCTTCTTGACCTCTGTCTTCAAACCTCACACATTTTACTTAGTAGAGTTTTTACTCTTGAATCTGCTGCTTGGAGAACATTGATCCTCAACCAGTGAAAGAAAATTTCTGTCAAATGACAGAGTATTCTTTCCAAAGACAGTTCACATCACAGCCTGAGATAGATCCTTTATATAAATTATCTGATCCAATTTTTTTGGGGAAATTCTGTTGTTCAGGGCCATGCCGCTTTCTAGGGCAAATGATCTAGCTTTCGATAAAGCCTATCGACCCATGAGAGACTGTGGGATTGAGGAAGATGGCATATTTGTCTATCGTGAAGGCACTTTGGATAACTTTACTAAGATGGTATGTTATCACAGCAGCAGCACTGACGACAGCGTGAGCACTATGAGCACTACTACTAGCAACAATGGCAGTGAAGCCTGCTACAAGAAAAACAGTAGCAACAGTGGAGATGGCAACAATGCTTCAAATTTTATCTCCTTAGTTCCCTTGAAAGATCTGTTCCCAAATACAGATATTGTTAGCTTGAGTTGATTGTCGAGTTCAATAAAGATTAGGATTCTGTTATTTGGATATCTTTTTTCTTTTTTTTTTTGGCCGTTGATATTTTTGCTGAGGTTTCAACTTTATTTGAGTAGCTATGGGTAGGCAAGGTTTTGCTAGCATCAGGTTTTGATTGGAGAAATTTTTGAGTTTAATGAAGAGTGTAATTTTAAGGCAGTGGACAGGTTCTTTAGAATCTTCATTGTATATCAGTATAATGTTGCTTTTTTCCTTCTCCTCACATGATTATCATAGGAAATTAAGGCAGCGAGCCTCTCAATGTGGATATTCATTTAACTTTTGACTTCTTGATTCAATTTTTCTTTTCTTCGGATATTTTTTGACTCTGTATGCTTATCCCTGTCCGTAAATGTCGAGCATGATTTTTTTTAAGGTCAATTTTATAGCTGAATCTCATGATCATACCAAACTTGGAATATTGGACTGACTAACTAGGATGTAAGTACAAAAGGATGCGAAATTTTATTATGTTTAAAACTGTTATCCTGATTTTAATAGACATTATGTACCCTAAGGTGCCCTATTTTAATGTTTGAAGTGCAATGCGTCTGGGTTTTTTTTTTTTTTTTTTCTCTCTTCTGTGATTATAATATCGGGGTTTGATTTTTAGTCTTTGTAAGATTCTTGTATTTTCGTGGTAACACATTCTCTCCAGGCTAAGTTGCCTTTTGGTCCGGAAACTTTGGGTCGTGTGAAGACTTTAGTTTTCAAACTTTAATTTATAGTGATTATGAATCAAACTTTTTAAATTATTATAATTAAGTCATACAGTCTAATTTAATTGGTTAATTAATTACATATTGCTAATTTAGTAGTGATGTGGTAGTACTGTAATTAATAATATGATAATTATTAAGATACTATATTACTACAATATCAGTAAAATATCAGTATTCAATCAACTAAATTAGACTGTAAAATTTAATTATAATAAGTTAAAAATATTGAGCTAGAAACTGTAACAAAGTAAAGTTTGATGATCAAATGTCACAAGCGTAAAGTTTGAGGACCAAAAGTGCAATCTACCCTTGTATCTGAGAGACAATACTTATACAGAGGAGTAATGCTCAAGCTATATTTATCCATTGAAAGAGTCCCTGTATTGACCACCCACAGTTAGAAAGGAAATTACTTTAATGCAGGTTGCTATTTGAGTTGTTGTCACTTGTTGACATACATTGAAACAAGGGAAATACCTGCTAGGCTGGGTACATTCAAGTCATATGGCAGTGCTAATATACCAATGACTTAACCTCGAAAGTCCCATACTTTACAAAGCTATATGAGAACACTCATGCAGGCAAAGAATACCAAACTGGAATACCAAACTTGCATCAGGGTCTAGTATGTTCCACATGGATTTGCTCCTTTTCCCTTTAATCTCTCTCTCTCTCTCCCTTCTCCCTTTCGCTTTTTTCTTTTCTCCTTTTGTTTTTCCATTATGCTTGCAATCTCCAGACATTCCTAACTGTACTTTTGTCTTCTTCTCCCACCTCCAAAGATCCCAAAAGCCATCTTGGACCCGTCAACTCCACATTCCTCTTAAAATACAAAAAATCGACCATTTTTCGTCATTTGCTACTTGATTCAGTTTTTGATTTCCGCAGTTTAATTTGGAGTGAAATCTTCCCTCGAGTGCCTGCAGCACTCTCTATGTGCTTCAGTGATTTCATCCGGGGGCCGCATTTGAATCTTTAAAATGATATTCGATCTAAAGCCATGAAATCGTAAAGCAAGCGGACTCCTTTGCAAACTGGCCAAGCATCTATATCTATCTCTCTCTCTCTCTCTCTCTTTAGTTAATTTCCTCAAAGCTAAGCCTTGAGAGTTGAGCTCAAAACCATCTTCACTCCGACCCAGACCTCGATCGAACCGTTTGCTTGTTTATATCTCCTCTGCTCTTCCCTTTGTAAAAAGCAAAGTGAAAGAAGATCATTCCTCAAGTGATCTGTGGAATCTATGGATTCACTTTGTCCCCCTCATCCTACCCTTCTCTTTTTCTCATGACCACCTCCTTCTGGTACGTAGTTATAGGCTAGCCCAGACGTACTATTTATGCTTTCTCTCTTTGCTTGCCGACTATCATCCATATATTGGCACAAGCTTTCATGCCTCTTTGTTCTTCTCTTCTTCCTTCGTCGACTCTAAGCGCTAATTTTCCTCATACTCGAGACTCTACATGGAGGTATGCCCTGAATTCTTCAAATCCCTTATGGTTTCCTTTATAACATAGATTTTGTCTGAACCCATCTCCTATACTTTTCTTGGTTAGACATCGAATCGATTTTATCCAAAAAAAAACTAGCTACCTAATGGATTCTTGACTTTTGCAAGTTGTGTAAAATGAGATAATGAGTAGAGTGTTACTATCTCAATGCTTCATATGAATTGCAAATTCTTATGATCCTCTTGATTCTTAGTCCACATTGTTCCATCTAGTAATGTTGTACTTCAGCAATGTCCTTCCTTTTAGAAACTTGCCTTTGGCAAAGGAATAGTAGACTCATTTGCCTACAACTAGGACATTCGCTGAATGATTTTTATTACAATATTATGCACTCATTTATTTATTCATGTTCCCTCAATGATGTATCTACAGCATATTTTAGACAAAGCAGGGTCCCCGCTGTGACTAGTAATGTGATGAACAAGATAGATCACTCGAATACGTTGCTACCAATTTGATCTAAGGTGTGAACTTAATCAAAGTCATCAAGCCATTTGAGAATTCACAATAGGGTTCAATAAAACTACTATGTTGGAGTGTCAATTCATGCCACCCTAGTTCTTGGCCCACCAATTTGTCTGTGCATGTGTGTGTGCGCGTGTGTTGTGTGCGTGTTTTTCAGTTTTAATCTTGTATACTAAATGAGCGAAAAATCATTAGGCACCTATGATTCTTTTCTTCTTTTTTTTTAAAGGTTTGGTAAAACAAATGTAATTTTTAAGCTAATTATGTTTCTTGTAATGCCGATAATAACTATGAGCTGCAGACTATTGAGCTAAAGGTGGACATGGTTGCACTGCATGAGAAGAGAGTGAGGAAATGCCTATCTAAAGTAAAAGGTAAAAGTGACCTCCCAAGCACACCCTGGAATAGTACTATAACTTGTTGCTTACTCCTATCACTATTTAATTCCATCTTTTGATCTTTTCCACATTAAAGAAATACTTTGTAATACACTCCAAAAGAAAAGAAAAAAAAAAAAAAAAAACTTTGTAAACATTATTTGTGGGGTTATTACTATTTACAGGGATAGAGAAGGTTGAAGTAGAAGCAAGCATTCAGAAGGTAACAGTCACAGGATATGCAAACAGGAACAAGATACTCAAGGCCCTGAGAAGAGTGGGATTGAGAGCAGAGTGTTGGTCTCCACAAAATGAGATACTCAGTGCCTATGCAACTGGGACCCTAATGTTCAACAACTTTAACTTCTTCTGAGAAACCCAAAATAGCCGTATATCGAATAATACTTACCATTTGCTTGGTTGTTTGTGTTGCCTTCTTATTTTATGGTGTTCTGAGGAGTAACCTTGCATATGTTTGTGATTATAGTGTCAAAAGTTGAAAGTAAAATGTTCTTTTCAAGCCGAGTCTGTTTTGATTTGTTGTGTTCAGATGTGCAGAAGATGTAACATACAGGCTGTATTGTATTTTCTTCTCCCTAAGAGGTTTAAGATTTTAGAGGGGAAAGAGAGGATGATGAATCTACAACATTTTATTAGTTCTTGGTGTTTGTTGTGTTATGCAAAATTTGTCAACATATAAAGTATATTGAGCATGAAAAAGGGAAGAAGAAATTTGAGAAAAAAAGAGAGAAGAAAACAACAATAAGCACATTTAATTACTATTGCTGGCCTTATATGTGGACTTTTAAAAGAAAAAAAAGGCTCGGCTCTGAAGCCTATATTCCGGATCTTTAAGATGGACCAAAGATATCACTATAATAAAAATAAATATTAGAAGTAATATGGTGGCTCATTGAAAGAATAACTACAAGAATTTTACTAGGTAGAGAAGGAAATAACTATAAATACTGCTGATATATTTTTTTTCTAGTAAAGTTATTCTCGCTTAACTCCATATAATAATAGAGTACCTGCCACCGACGCTTTCGTTAGTAAAATGATTTTGTAAAAGTGCTCTAGGTACCACAAAGACATCAACAATTTGTGCTTCTCCTAAAATATAAAATAACATTATCATAGATATTTACACAACAGATTAGCTGAAAACGTAAAAATACATTAGGCATTGTGTATTTGTATTGCACATATCTTCGGATGCAAACAGGAGAACGAAATCCGAACCCTTTATTAAACTTGGCGCCGTCATATTGGACTGGGCCGGGCCTCTTCTTCAGCCCATCTGGTCCGGCCCAGACATTTTTAGACCGGGCTCGGACTCCTTGAGAACACAACTCCGATCCAGGCCCGGCCCAGCCCGATTCTTTCGTATTCGCCCGTTCCTCGCCCGATTCGACCTCTGTGTGTTGGAAGAAGCAGCAGAGGAGGAAGGGCGGAGACAAGGGAGGCTCTCGTGTGGAGCATCAGGGATCGACATGGGAGAATTAGAAGCTGAGAAGCACGTCCAATACATCCTCTCCGTCGAAAAGGTTAATGATTATTAGTATTTTTTCTTTCGATCTGAAATCGTTGATAGAGGAGGAAGAAAAAAAAAGATTGTGAATTTTCTCTCAGCGCAAGGACGATTTCGAGTCCTTGGTGATGGAGCATCTCCGAATGAACGGCGCGTATTGGGGGCTCACCACTCTCGACCTGCTCCGCAAGATCGAGGCCGTCGATTCGGACGAGGTGGTGTCGTGGGTGATGAGTTGCCAGGATCAGGATTGCGGTAAATCCCCAAATCAGTCCCATCTCAGAGAAAAAGCCCCAAAAGAGCAATTTTTAGGTTGTTTTGTTCTAATTGGGAAGAGAATCATTACATGGGGCGTGTTTGTGCTTTTTTGTGTGTGTCTGTGTGTGGTTAATTTACAGGTGGGTTCGGTGGGAATGTTGGGCATGATGCGCACCTGCTCTACACTGTCAGTGCTGTCCAGATCTTAGTTCTCTTCGACCGTCTCGATGTTTTGGATATCGACAAGGTCTCGGATTGTATCCTTGTTTGCGGATTTTATGTCTTGGATACCGAGGAAGTTTTTTTTAATGTCTTTAGTAAATTTTTGATGATCTGCAGCGGTTAAGTTTTGTGTATAATTTTGGATAAATCGTTATTGCTTGGCATATAGGAGATCGATAAACCCTAAACAGTGACTGAACCGTGAGAATGCCATCAGTATATTGATCCAAGTTTTTATTAGGCTTTTAACTTTCATTTGGAGTTACTCTCGGTACTGACTACGTTAAAACATAGGGTTCTGTGTTGATGTTTATAGTTTAATGTTGGAATCTGAACTTGTCGATCAATGGCAGTGATGGAGAAAAGCTAATCACTAACGATTCTTTCTCGAATTCATACACATCCATCAACGTAGGTATTTCTGGTTTGGAATTTGTGTATATAAACATAATGTTTTCATTTTGGTTGGATGATTCTTTCACTGTGGTTGGATCTAAGCTTACCGAATATGTTACTGCCACAGCTCGTCATTTTTATATTTTTGTCTGTTATGTTGAACTGGCTTTCGTCGAGTTGTAAGTTGTAACAGAAGTTTCATCTATTTTAATCCTTTTTAATGTTGGTCAATAGCAGATTCAACTTTTTCTCTCTGCTGTTTCACTTAAAACACTTCAGATGTTGCTGGGCTACAGAATGAAGATGGGTCTTTTTCTGGCGATATCTGGGGTGAAGTTGACACTAGGTAAAGTGCTTTTGCTATCAGATTTTCCCTTTTTTTTCCATTGTTTCACAGCTTATTCAGAAGCACTTAATGCAGCACTCCTTGTCCGTAGGTTCTCATACTGTGCAATATGCTGTCTCTCGATACTGCACCGTCTGGATAAAATTAACGTGGAAAATGCTGTAGATTATATTTTGAGCTGCAAAAACTTGGATGGTGGATTTGGATCTTTACCTGGAGGGGAGTCTCATGCTGGGCAGAGTATGTTCAACCTTTTTGTCGCCTAATTAAGATAACACCTAGCATGTTTCCTTTCTTTAGTTAAGGATGCACACTTGTACTAGCAGTTCTTGGTATATGTTATCAGCGGGATAGTTTGATTATTCAGAGAACCAACAGAAATGACAATAATTATTCAAAGGTTATCTAAATATTTAGCCCCTATATTTCAGACCCAATTTCAGTTATGGCTCCACTTGTTACAAATTCGTTAATGAATTTTGACCTCGGTAACAGTTAAGTTCTTGTCTCTACAGTCTGAAAAAAATATACTAGCCACATAAGCATTTATCGCTAGAGTTTGAATAATACGGCTGTTTTCTTGAGGTCTCAATTTATTGATGACATGGGATTTTCCATAGACAGCAAGCTAGCGGATTATTATGCTTAATGAACCTATGGACTAAATTGTTAAAGAATAATACTGCGAGTAGGTGACTGAAATCTGGATCGAACTTGAGGAACTAGACTAGAACCCTTGTTAGAAATCATCATTTTCTTCATGTATTCTTTTTCTGTTCTCCAGTAGTTGTCAATTTTCTAAATAAATTGGTTCAACATTTGAATGGCAGTCTTCTGCTGTGTCGGTGCTCTTTCAATCACCGGTTCTCTGCATCATGTTGATAGAGACCTCCTCGGCTGGTGGCTGTGCGAGCGCCAATGTAAAGATGGAGGACTAAATGGCCGGCCCGAGAAGCTTGCTGATGTGGGACCCTCTTTGAACCCTTAAATTCATAGATAGATCTTGAAGTTACTTTCTCTATCAACTAAGGCAATCTCTATCTTCTTAGGTTTGTTATTCTTGGTGGGTCCTATCAAGCTTGACAATGATCGACAGAGTGCACTGGATCGATAGGGAGAAGCTGGCTGCATTCATTTTAAACTGCCAGGTCGTTAATTCCTCTTATTACACCCATTTTAGCAGACGCTAATTACATCTGAACTGAACCTTTCAGATTCTTTTTCCGACATTTTTCGTGTAATACAGGACAGGGAAAATGGAGGTATTTCAGATAGGCCAGATAATGCAGTAGATGTTTTCCATACCTACTTTGGGGTGGCAGGTACTAAAATTTTCTGTTCTTTTAGATTGTTTTTGGTTCATGCCTAAGGCCTAATAATATAAATTGTTAAAAACAGGGCTTTCTCTGATGGAATATCCTGGACTGAAGCCTATTGATCCTGCCTATGCCTTACCAGTTGATGTTGTCAATCGAATTTTCTTTGGAAAATAGTATGTTCCATTGTTGATGAGCCCTCCTATTATTGTTTTTTTTTTTTTTTTTTTTTTTTTTTTTTTTTTTTTGTTTTACCTGAGAATAGGGAGCCTGTTGATACTAGAGATAGTTGCAGTTCCTGTTTCCAGCGAACCATCGACTTCCCTGCGACCCTGGGATGTATAGCCCAGGGTTATAATCAGGATGACAAGCACAAGAAAATCCTCGGAAGATCAAAATAGGATGTTAAACTAGCAAATTTATTGCTTTCGTCTGTTACTGAGATTATCAAAAAATTTCAGCCGATGTTTGTAGCAATCTTCTTTGGTTTGTTTCTATTGTTTCCGCATCATGTCCTCCTATAAGAGCCTTGCAGAATATAAGTTTGCATAGTCAGCGAAGAAAGAGTTGAATTTTATAGAGATTTTATGCTCTGTCAGTGTTTCAGGTAGAGGACCGCTGTAATTCTTAAGGTGATAAAAAAAAAAAATAATAATAAAAGCACCTTACCATTTTCTAACGATGGCGGAAACAGTCACTTCTCCAGTAGCAGTTCCACGGCCATTTCTAGGCATCCAAGTAAGTCTCCGATATTTTTCAAAAATTGAGGGTAAAAGGGGGTGGAAAAAACCCTAAAACCACCATATGCTCCTCGTAGGAATTTCAGATAGATAGATACAAGTAACTACACGGAACAGAGACATAATGTTACTTGGAACGTTTCAATACAAACTGCTTCAGACGACTAATAACCATCATGCTACCTTAATGATCAAAGAAGGAACTACACCAAAGCTAGAAACATAGAGCTAAACTTGTCTTCTCCTTAAACACTAGAGAGAAAAAAGCGGCTACAAAGGTAAGGGAAGTCGCCGACTATTCCCCAACTAAAACAACAGCTAAAGTTTACAGAGAAAGAAGGAAAGAAGGCTTCTTGATAAGTTAATTATTTCCATGGCATGCTGGATAATCCGTGCTGGCTGCTATTATTCATCGTGCCGGTGCTTTGATTGAGCGGACTTCCCGGGCCACCGCCCGAGGATTCACTCAGTGTGCCTCTCGAGGGCGGGCTGCCGCCCCCTGCGGGCCCAACACCGCCGTAGGGGCTGGCGAACTTCCCAGGGGCAGACGCCGGTTCTGAAGGATTACTCTGCGGCTTTGGCTCTTTCTTTCCGTCAGCTATGAAGCTCCCTACTACGACCTGAAAAATTATAGCCATCCAAGTTGAACCATGAAGATTATACATGAGTGCCAAGTTTTACAAAGACAAATTGCAGGTGATAATGCGTATTCCATAAAATGCTGCGTTTCATCAGGGTGGTAAATAGTAACTAACAAGAAGCAACACCGTTTTCCAGATCTTTGACAAAAATATAAATAGATACAAAAGATGAAAAACAGGATTTCTGAGGGCAAAAGGCAGCAAAAACTTCCCTGATACAAACATAATCACAATTAACATATAACAAATTCTAACCAGAAAATAAGGAACTACATAAGAAACAAATCTAGGGGCGAATAAAAGAACATGCGAAAAGTCCAGTATGAATTAGCTGCAAAATACAGAAGAAACAGACCTGGACCGGTGATGCCGCAGTCAAAAGACCTGCAACTCCGCCCCCTAGGACACGGCCATCCGGGCCCGCCAGTGAAACACTCAGCCCGCCTGTTCGACTACGCTGACCACCAGTTTCCGACAGAAGAAATGAGCCCGACAACGACAAGATCTCAAACCGGCCCTGCACATGAAATATTGAAGAAACTATAACACTAGTAAACGCAGACTATAAACAAACACCAAAAAAAAACCCCACCCATTTCCGTCATAAATAATATGAAATTAACAAAATGGCAATAACTTTCAAGCGAAGGAAAATTCCTGCCATCAACTAAAAAGAAAAAGTTCAAAGCAGATGCTAAAATTTTACAATAATGGAGAATTTAATGAATGAATGTGATTTCACCGGCATCAGTTAAAAGCACAAACCTCATAGGTTACAGTTCCACCAGAAGTTGCAGCTTGCCGAAGTGTAACATTTGATATAGCACCATTTGCAGAGAGAATACAAACTGCACGTGGTCCATGCTGAGAAAATGACATAATCTTTGCTGAAACATCCTGAAAAGATGAGTTTGAACATTTCATTAGCACTTTATTTTTTTTTATCAAGCACATGATCTGGAGAGAGACAATTTGAAACTAATAGGCAAGTATCCTGTGATCAACAGCATATGAAATTACTAGCTGATAAATCAGGAAAATACACTTCAACTAGATTTATTTCCAAAATAAATAGTATCAACTGGGGATAGCATTAATTAGTTTGGCTTACAGAAGCGAAACGTAGCCCCGATTTAAAATTGAGGAAAAGATAGCTGCACGCCAAGTCAAATTAAAAGTCACTAGGACACTAGCATGTTTTTCCTTCCCCTTCTACTTAAACAAACATAAAGGAAGAAAAAAAAAAAATAGAAGCTACATGCAAAGCTAGACACATACAGAAGCCTTCAGTACTTACGTGTCACAGCAGAATTCCAAATATAAAAAATAGTCTAAAACACAAACACATATAATTGGCATACCTCTCCAGCCTTCACCGTAATAACATGGGGTGTAAATCCAATCCCAGCTGATCCTGCAAAATGTTTTACAGCAAAAGATGAAAACTATAAGACCATAAATAAATTAATTATTTCTTCAGGAAACTCTGCCATTAATTATGTAACTCGAGGAAATAGCATGCAATTATCAAAACTCAGGAAATTACAAGGCAGGGAGAGCAAATTAAAGCCAAACTTTACGACATCTCAAAATCAGGAGTTACATATAAGGTAGTAAACTGGGCACAAAGAGAGAGAGAGAGAGAACAAGAGGACCTACCAATATAGTTATTTTACTATATTCTATAACTAAGAAATGAAGGCAACTATTATCTGAGAGTTGGTAAATCCAACACTATTAATTTACCTTCAGAAGGAAGAAAGAAACCACACAAAAAGCCTAAGCTTTTCGTATTGATCCAATAAAACAGATCACTATATTATCTGTTACAACATGCAATTAACATGTCATTGTTAATTAAGAAGAAAGCTTTAAACTTGCACTGCAGATTCATGCATTTAACAACAAAACGGTAACAAACATTTTCGGGAAAACTTCGACAAACAGTTCACAGATCTGTCATTTAATTCACGTAACCAATCCTGGAAAGCCCCCAGCATTCACTAGTTATAACAAGAAAACGAGGGCATAAGGGTAATTTCCTAAACAGTTCATCCCTCCATGCTGGATCTACCAAGAATACTCGAGGTTCCAGCTCATCCAAACAAACAACTTGCTTTTAAACCCCCACTCTGACAAGATTAAACTCTCTTACATTATCAAAACCTCTTTTTTTCTTCCCCTCGGCCTACAAAAATAATCCACCTACTGTAGTAAAAACACATAAACAACTGCATCAAAAAGAACCATCCAACCCATTAGCCATGGCATTTAAAAGACAGCAATCTATAAATAGATGATGAGGAGGAGGAGGAGGAGGAGGGGGATTTTACCCAAAGCTGACATCTGGCGCTTCCTGCCCGAACCCGGCGGCCTCCCTCTCACCTTCCTCATCATACCCTGCGAGGCCGCCGCCGCCGCCCCACCGGAGGACGGAGAGAACATGCCGCCGCCGCCACCCGGCGGATGAGCCGCCGCGGCGGATGTTACGGGAGCGGGGGCGAGAGCGAGAGCCATGGCGCCGTCGGGCCCGTACTTCCTCGGCCTCCCGCGCTTCCGCTTCACCGGCTCTCCTCCTCCTCCTCCTCCTCCCATGTTGATAGTGAGCCCGTGCGACGAGAGCGTCGGCGAGGTCCCGTCGCCGGCGGGGCCGTACAGCGGAGGCGACGGGGAGGAGGCCGTTGTGATCGGCTTGTAGATCGCCGTCCCATCAGGAGCGTAGGCGAGGCGCATGCTCTGCATCGACGGCTGCGATTGGAGGGGGCTTTTCTGCATGGTCATGTTGAAGGGTTCCCGACCCGACATCATCCCTTGCTCCGATCTCACCTCCATGAGCTCGCGCACTAGAATCTGCACACCATTACCGAGCAATTCCCACTCCAGGAAACCCTAAACCTAACACCCGCGATTTCCACCCTCACCCAAAATAGAAACCCTACTTGGATCTCTCTTTCGGCTGATTCTCTACCTTAAATGCTTCAAAATCTAGCCTTTTCCAAAGAGAACGAGCGAAAACGGAGAGAGTGCGGAAGAAAGATCCGACTTTTACCAAGGAAATTTACTGTAACAAGCGCGCGGACACTGCAAGTGAGCACGAGCACTACCCAGTGAGCGAGAACTCAAAAAATCCCTAAACCCTAAGCTCGCAAATCGCTTCCTTTTTTACGGAAATTACAACAAGAACAACACAAGCGGCTACAGCATCACAAACCAGCAATTTTACAGTACCCACAGTAACGAGGAGCACGAAGAGAGGGGGGGCCAAAAAAAAAAGTGAGGGGACGGAAAAAAAAAAGAAAAGAAAAAGAAAAGAGAAATCCTAACCCGAGAATAAAATTAACAAGAAAAAATATAAACCTTAATTAAGATTGAGCGCAAAAATCAGAGAAATTAGGGATCTTCATCTCCCAAAAATTCCTCTTTTTTTTCCGATTTTTACCATAAATTCCCTAAAAATCACAGAAATTCAGGAGAAAAGGCCGAGAAAAACGGAAAAACCGAGGAAAAAGAAGGAGAAATACGGAAGCTTTTGGTAAGAAAAAAACGAAAACCCTAACACCATTTGTCGGAGAGCTACCCAAAGAGCCTCCAAACACCACACAAGAGGAGAAATTAGGGCAAATCCCAACCCCCCAAAATATATTTCTCCTCAACCCCTTATAGATTTTTTTCACACTCCTTTCTTTTTTTTATTTTTAATTTTTAATTTTTAATTTTTAATTTTTAATTTTTAATTTTTTTTCCCGAAAGGAGGGGCTTTTATTAAAAATTGGGCGAGTAAAAAGGCAGGTAAAGCAGACCAAATTTGCTTTCACACCCATAATAATAATAGAAATGAAAAAGAGCCATCATATTTTGTAGTTAATTACATTAAGACCCTCGGATATTGTTTAATTACCACTTCCCATCGTCCCCTCGGAGTAATTTTGCTCTGCGTGAGGGACCAAATTGTCTATGGGAGGGACCAGTGTCACTAGCTCACCTCTTGGATGTTATTTCTTTACGGAAAAGAAAAAGAAAAAAAAAAATCATGATGCTTGTAACAAATGCAACCATAAAGCTCTACTTAAATTAGTGAAATAGAGAGACCATGTGTATCTCGATCAAGCAGATTTTCCCTAAAAAATTCTAATAATTTTCTATGCAGCAGAAATATATACTGAAAGAAAAAAAAAATCATAATCACAACCCGTTTCGATTTTTCACTTGTTTAATGGTGACTACTATTTTAACAATTTAGGCTCAAATTCGATCCAAATCTAAGTTATCGAATCTAATTTCTCAAATAATGAACCATATATTAGATTTAAATCAAGAAATTAATGTTATCGCATCCGACCCGGTTGACTTCTCGAGTTGGATTCCCGTTGGGTTCCATTAAAAAGATGAGAAAGAGAGATTAAGCAAGTCATATGAGATCGCCAAGAAAATTAATGTAATATATATTTAAGTTTGTTGAGGGAGTGTAGTGGCATCATTGATCCTTATCTATGCCACCTGTTGTTAAGCTTTAAAAATTTAATACACAACTAAAGACTTTGACTGTTGTTTCAAACTAATCAGGCCAAGTTGGTGCGTTTAGTCCAACCTAATACATCTCCTCACTTTGTTGAATAATACGCGTATGAACGTAGCAAATGTTCTCCCCGAAGCAATTTCTTAATCATAAATGCACATTGATGTGCCAGAGGATTAATAATAATAATAACAAATAAGTTTAGCTTTTTGTGAATGATCCCACCGCAACTAGTTTGTGGACAAAAATGCATTCCATGCAATTTATTACGTGATGGATACCTGACAATATTGAATACTACAAATCATAGTATATTATTGCGCGAGTCTGACTTTTTAAGCGTGACATTATTATACAGGCGAGCACCAAGCTTATCCTATAAATAAGTATATTTATACCAGTATAAAGTATATGCTTATATTTCTTTTATTTTTATTTTTATTTTTATTTTTGTATGTATACAGAGATAGACACGAATAGTAGTGCCACACATTCCCGAGAGAAAAATTAACCCACTCTAATAATAATAAATAAATCAGAGATGGGGTTGGGGGAGGGGGCCGGGGAGGAATCTTTTGGGCAGCTGAGAAAAGGACGAGAGTTAAACAAGTCTCTTTAGCAAAAGCCTCGGAAATCAATAGATTGGAGAAAAAGAAGAAAAGGCGGGGGAAAATCAAAGGCTTATCCCTGGGAAAAGTCACGCGTAGGTGCTCGCCTCCTCTCAGTTAGGTACCAAACCACGAACAAAAAGATACCATACCCCTCCCCCCTCTCCAAAAAAAAAAATATATATATATATATATCAAAAGAAAAATTATAGAGAAAATACTTTTTTACCCTTAATTCAATTTAATATTTCTTTTTTTACTTTCACAAAATTTTAGATAGAAAACTTTACTGAATAAATTGATGAATGATGCTTGCAAATATCCAGAATAATATTGTATTTTTTTTTACATAGAGTAATATTCTAAAATAAATAAAATGAGTCGGCAGAAATTAGAATTAATGTAATAATATATTTACCTAGGAGTGATTAACAAATTGAGAAAAGTGCGTGTAATTTTATGTAAAGAGTAGTAAATCAATTTCCGCAATATTTTCGTATATATTACTTATATATAAGATATAAATATTATAATATTAATAATTTTTAATTAATTTATACACGTATTGTAAAACTATATTATATATATATATATATATATATATTAGGTTAGGCAATGTACCAATAATTTCTTAGTACAAATATTTTATCATATATATATTACATGGCCACAAAGCATTTGCTTTTGGTAATATAACCGGGAAGTAAACCGTCCTAATGAAATTAAACAATTATATTCCCAGTTAGATATGATTGACGCGATGTTTGGCCAGTTGGCCTTGGGGGGTGTGTGTTTCGCTTACGTGTAAATCTTTTTCAATTTTTTTGCTCGTTAAAGAAATGGGTCCAAAAGCATGAGATTTGACGTCCAATGGGAGAAGACAAGTGCCCATGTGACACCCCACCCCACCCTTCTTTCGTCTCATGAGCAACTCCGGTTGTCCTACAAACGACGTTATTATCCTTTGCTTCTTCTTTTTTTCTTTCTTTCTTTTTTTTTTTTTTTCTTCCCCTGTTCAAAAGAAAAGGTCTATTTGGCTTTAGCTGTAGGTGCTTTGCATCAGAGTTGCTCGAGTTATTCCTCCCCCCCGCCAACAAACGAAAAAAAAAAAATCCTACCAACTTTATCAATAAAATAACTTTAAAATAAAAGGTTTTCAAAAAATTTCAACACCAACCGTCTTTAGTGCAAGTGAGAAAGGACTTGATCATTGATCTCCGAAATTTTAAATTTAAAGTAAGGATTTGATCATTGATCTCCGAAATTTTAAATTTAAAGTCTAGTTACTTTACATTTTCAGCTAAATTTATTTTTTAAAAAAATAAACGAAACGAATGACATACTATTTTTCTCTCAAAAAAAAAATCAACTAAAGCTAAAAAAATAATTTTAAAAATAATTTTTTTTTTGGGCGGAATGGAATGGCCTAAATTGAAAAAGAAATTTTAACCAGCAAAAGTTTCGCTTTGGAGGCCAAGAAAGACTATTCTGACTTTGGGTTTCAGAATCTTTTGTTATCATGAAAACCCTTCTTGAGCAGTTACAAGGCTTGTAACATAAATTAATTCTTATGGCGCTCTCCACCCGTACGCTTGACTTCTTGAGAACTTTTCTTCCCAGAAAGTCCCCCAGTCGAAGAGAAGAAAGAACATGCCCTAACTGCGCATTAATACCCGACAAAATCTAGGTGACCAAACAGTTACCGTCAATCTTTTACATTTATATATTCACGTGATTGAGAGACTTCAACGACCACTAACTCAAGCAAGCTAGTTTTGTGAGGTTTTTATATAAATTATTACAGTTCCCGGAGGAGTCAACAAGAAGGCTTTCAACGGAATGAAAACAACTTAAAAAAAGTACAAAACTTCGTAATCTTCGTTAAAACAGCAAACTAAAGATCCCGAAACAGAACTTGAGAAAAGCAGAAGGCGTCCAATGTTAGCAGGAAGAGAGACGCGAACAAAAAATATACCTCGCGGCCAATGCATGTACGGAATGCACGGCACCCCTTTCTGGTGCGCTGCAGGGTGACGAGTGAGAAAGCCGACAAGCTTGACAAATCCCCCACGCCATTTACATGCAAAATATCCGAAGTCCAGGAAGTTTGCAGAAGGCGGCACATTGTAATTTCTTGCTGCTTGAAGTATCTGCCATCTTCCTCATCCACGAGGACTAGATTGAGGTAATACTTAACGCTGAATGTTGTTGTTGATATTGCGATATATTGGAGTCGACTCGTACGGGCTCAAGAATAATCACATCGGAATTGACTCGCCTGTAGATTAGTTCAGATGGAGGGCGATATATATAATGCTTTATAAAACAGCTTAAATTATCAAATGTAACTTTTTCGATAAATTCTCTACTAGCTTTCTACACAAGCCTCAAACTAGACTTTGCGCTTAAGAAACTTCATTAAAAAGTTCCAAAAGCTTAGATCAATAAAGTAATCACTCTCAGGTCTTTAGAATGCTGCAGCAAAGTGACATAAATCGGAATAGAAAAATTAATGGCAACTTCAGGGACATAAAATGAGGGCAGCCTAGGAAAGACTAAACTTCCACTACGGTAAAAGATCAGATGGGGATGAATGCAGAATAATTTAAAGCACAAGTCCAAAATGAGATAACTTTGACAGGAGCACCATCCAAACAGTTCAAACTTGGCTAGTGTTTCAGTCTCAACGTAAGTATTAGGCCCCGACCCAGTGGATTCCCGACGTCTGATCTCGAGCTCCATGTTTTTTATTTTAATCCTCACTAGAAGAAAAAAAGTATCTTTCCAATAATAACATCCTTGAGATGATACCTGTAAGACAATTAAACCCATATGATCAGATGGCAAAAGTCTATCCCAACCTACGTGAGTCTACCTTGACAAGTATAGCACAAGCAAATAGAGTAGGCCTACTTGCTTTTGTTGTACTCAAACTCAATGTGTAAGCAATCTTCTATTCCAACTTCCATCTGTTAAAGCGGCCATATTTATTCAACAGAAGAACTAAATGATCATGTGTACGCTCCATGAAACGAACTATACCATTACTCACGGCCATTAACAAAGAAATCAAGTAGAGTACATCATTTATATTATGCTGTTTTAGTGTAAATGCACGACATACAGGAGACATTGATTATGTGAAATCCTGCTCTAATCAACCATAAGAGACCACGAGGATGCCAAATAAAAACTTTGAAGTTCAACATAGCTGACAAAACAATTATAAAAGAATTAACACAACTCCCACAATATGTTGTCTGCTTCTGTACGAAAACATTTTTTCCAATTACACAAGCAATTTCCCAAGAAGGAACTTGCTCTTAGACCACCACTTCAATGCAATCCTAGATGAACTGTGATGCAATCCCATAATATACAATACATAATTTTACTGAGAAATCGCAATAAGTTTCTCAAGATGATTCAATTCTATCCCAGATCAGATAGCTGATCAACAGCCGGTCAGAAATTCAACAGAAAAGGAAGTCACTATCACCATGTCAAGGAAAGCCAAAGAGCTGTGATGTCATTCAGCTATTAATTAGTTTCGAACTAAAAAAATATGAAACTAAACAAGAGCATCGATATTGATATAATGATGTAGGTAAGCAGAATTGATGTTTTAAGAAGCAACTATGGAAGGAAGAGGATTCTAGGTCAAATGTCTCAACTTGCAATAGATGGAAAGTAGACTAGTTCCAACTTAAATCTTTCACCAAAAGTCTAAAGACTTGTCGAATGCAGTAACCTTCCAAGTCAGCAAGGGACAGCATTCGATCGATGAAAACAAACAGAGGAAAATAAGCAGATGATTGGATGAATTAGTCAAGGTAAATCAAGACTTATGCAGAAATCCTGATATTCCACAATGTGGCCGGCATAATTTCGACTGACTATTACCTTTAAAATGTACCTACAAGCTCAAATGGATTAATTACTTCAGGAACAGGATATTGAAGATTATATGCTCATTGCCATGTTACAGGAAAATATGTTTGTTTAAATAGTTAAAAGCCAACGAAAAAGCCCATGTTAAAATATAAGCCAAAACCGAGTAGCACAAAATGCTTTGATCTGCTCAATAGGTCGCTACTCTTAAAATAAGGATTAAAAATTTACCATCACTCATGTGAACATACACAAGATACATGTCTTGGACAGTGACATCTATGATGAAACAGTTAGCAAGAAATTGTGCTGACTTACATAGGTATTTGCAAAGCTGCTTTAGCTGCAAATTCCAACAGCCACACACAGTCCAAACTGGGAACACTCCCAGTAATTAGCTTGGTACAAAGAAATGGGTTCACACAAGTACTTGATTCATCATGGACTGACATCAGTTTTCTTGTTTGTTAGAGAATTAGCTAAAATTGATTGCAGGAATGCAGGATATAAGATCAGACTGTAAACCACAAGTAAATTTCTAATTGTGACCACCTTGTTTTTCCATAAGATATACACTACCAAATGCAGAGATATTACCACTCCACCATTATGGAGCAGCTACCCCCAGGATAAAAGTATTTTAAAATTTCCTTTTAATACCAAAATGGCTTTTGCCTATTGCATAAAAAGTCGTGTACTAAACAACATCATATCATAAACTAGAGCACTCACACTGCATATTGATTAAGAAAGTCATCTATGTTAACACAAATATCATCACAAGCATCCATATTTGAGAAGCTAGCAAGAATCTCGCAACCCTATGACTAGAAAATGGAATTGAGGTTTGACGAAAAACCACAACACGGTTTTTTTTTGTTTCTTTTTTTTTTTTTTTCCCGAACAGATCTCTCAGTGTAACTCAACTTGGTGAATCCACATGCATGCAGCAAGTCCTTACCTCAGTCTCACATTTGTCCCATTATATGACTCGTATGGCATTTCTACTGAAAAGAACTCAAATGGGTATTTTTTTTCTTTTCATAGATTACACCGGGAACATTTAACTCACGCACTGCACATGAGAAGGGAACATTCAGGGTCCTGAAGCTGCCTCTCAAAACAACTAACCAACAAGCTACTTGCCACAGAATGAATACTCAATTATTATTGCCAACTTAATAGTTTGAACATTAAATGGCATATGAAAAAGACAACTGTTACCAGATAGAGAGTGCATAGCTTACTACTTTATCCTAGCCGATGTTTGTGATAGTGCTATAGCATTCCAATAAATATAGAACTTGATGAGTATAGGATTGGTTAGGTAGATAGCTTGCTTGGTGGAACAATAAGAATTATATGTTGATAACAAAAAAAAACACAGTTCATAGCGTAAAATAACCATGCATGAGGGAGCAATAGGGTACACGCATGGTTGTTTTGAGAAAAGGAAACAGAGGAGGCAATTAGTTCATCCAGAGAGTAGATAGGCTACACTACAGCAAACATATAAGAATGGAAAGCAATGATGTGCACAACTAATGATTTTTAGAATGATTTACAATTGACAGAGTGATAAAAGGTTTTAGGAGAATCTATGCCACAAGTAATGAGTAATTACTATCTAGAGTAAGCACATTGTCTTATTAGTAATGGCGCATAAGTTTAGACAAGAGTTTCTAATGTTAGATATGAACTGCAACTACTATAACACAAGAAATGCAGAAAATAAGCATGAAACAAATTGCAGGAAAAAGTAAATCTCAAAGCAAAAAACAAAAGGCTAGAAAGATATTATTAATCCTCTCATAATACATCAGCAGGGTTATAATATAATAAAAAATGGACTTAGTTGAGTATGGAACTTGTACAAGCTAATGTCAAGGTAACTCACCAAGGGAGGTGAAGTCATAAAAGTTGCCTCTGTCAAAATACAGCTCTACAAGAAAAAGGTGCCTAATTAGTGAAATGAAGAACAAGACATACTCAATTATTTGCTAGTACTCACTAAATGTACCACGTGCAAAACATCCAACTAGTACATGCAAAACATCCAACTATTGGCTTTTAAACAAATAGTACAATAGCATTTTAATTTTTTAATAAGCATTATGTCGAAAACAAATGCACATAACATGATGGTTTAAAAAAAACATAGGGTATACTGTTGGCACCAATAACACACACACACAACACAAAGCACCACAATCCTTGGCCTAACTTACAAGGGGTAACCAATTTTAAATTTTAACGCATCTCAATCCTTGAAGTAGACTGAGAATGGACATGATTAATGAACAAATAATTACAATATAGACCTACAAACCAGATGCAACTACTCTAATAAAACATGAAGATGTCAATATAGAGTCATGACAATCGCAGTCAGGTCGAAATAACACCAACTTCCATTATTAAAGTAACTAAGCTAGATCTGCATCTAAAGCAATCAAAGAAAGCATACCTATCTGACCAAGTAATTCAATCTTAACACCAGCATGTTCGACCTTTTTTCCTTGGAAAAGGTTCTATAGACACCTGCAAGTTGTAATTTTAAGCATAGTTTTACACCCAATGCCGTAGAAAGAAAAACTAGTAGATAACAAAATAAGTATGATACCTCCCCAGCTGTATCTTCAAGACTTTGGAAAACTGGGACCATTGCTGACTGTCCATTCTCCTTCATTAAAATTAGAACAAACCTCAATCCATCAAATCATAAGCTGACCATAAAAAATAGAAGCACTCTCATAAATAATACGCTTAAATCAGCAATGTACAGTATGTTGACATCTGGCAAGACATAACCGAAAAAGAAATATGAGAAACCTTATGTAAATTAAGCTGCCATCGGTCTAATGACTCTGATCTACCTTAACAAAAACATCCATGAGAAAGAAACAAATTAAAAACTCAAACACTCAAAGGAATCTCCCTGCACGTATTTTGCTACGTATAACATTAACAATGTAATACTTCGCCCATGCAGCTAACGGGGCTACAGTCCATGTCTAGCCTGACAGAGTGTGCAAAAGTTGCCTGAATGAAGAAAGAGAACTTCTCGGGCGAGGAAACAAAAAATTGTGTATTCTTGTCTATGATAGCAGTCTGTCACCACGTGCAAGCCCGTAATATGCCGAAACATCAGCTTAGGTGATCGCTTACTGATCAACGGTTTCTACTCACAAGAAAATATGCAATCTATATCAGATTAAGAAGATTAAAAACTTTGAGATCTTGAACACTAAGCATATGACAATCTTATCATAGAACGCTAGTAGAAATTTACCTGCTTTCGAGTTTTCCCATCAGAAATGTGATTGAGATGTTACACGGTGGCTTGAATGCCCCGATAATATAATTATGAAATGGATAATGTACAATCTTATGTAACGACAACAGATAATACAGAAAATTCCGTTATAAGCTATGCAGACATGAAGACAAAAGTACCCAAAACACTTATCAACATGTTTATATCATGCAGTAGATAACAGAGGGAGATATTTACATGCAAGAGCAAACAGGCTATAATTTATAGAATATTAATTGAAAAATGATGGTAAATGAGCTAGATAGAGAACTATTGGCAAGCACAAAATCTGATTAGTTCTTCTTGTTCAAGAATTAGTGCTACACTTTCAATCTCCAGAAGTAAAGAAGCAAACAGACAGGGAAAAATGTCATTCTGCTCTATTGGAGTACTACTGCTGCACTTTGCAACGACTTAAAAAGAAAAGCTAAAACTTGCTTTCTCGTAGTACAAAACACCGGCTCGATTAGACTTAAACAGTGTATAGCAGACAGATTTATTGAAAATGAACACAGCTCGCGCTGGTTTACGTATGATAGCCACCGCAAAAGAGCAACGCCATATGTCGCTGCGTATTCTTTTACCGGATGGCTATTAAATTGACCAATACAATATGTAGTTATGGTACTAAATCGAATAATGTAAATCTAACACATCATCATCATCACTGTGAATTTCACTAGAATAAAAAAAAAAAGAATTTAAGATCATCTGGAGAAATAAGCAGATTAAACATAATGCCAAGCACTCAATCAAGAGGATCGCATAGAAGCATCAGACGAATAACAATGCAAACTGATTCGCCATGTTTAACACCAATTCCACCTAATCTGCGAGAAGTAAACAACATGGAAGAGATTCCACCGATTGCACCAAATCTTGCGAGAAATTAACAACAGCACCTAATCTTGCCAGAATTCGCAAACCCCAGATCCAAGAATAGCTTCGATCATGGGCGGGAGACGTTGAAATCCCCAACCCCCAATCCCCAAATTGAAATAAAAGAATTGTGGGGAGTGGGAGTCGACGGAGAAGGGAATACGAAAGCAGTAGGGGACGGAGATTGAAGGGGAGGTGTAAAACAGGTTCGTTTCTTTGTCCTTACCCGGTCGCTTGGGCTTTCCGTTGTGCGACCGACCAGCTTTTGAATGGACGATGAAAGTTCCGGATCTACAAAACGTGGACGGCTAAGAATGGAGCGTAAAATCTCTTACATTTATTCGCTGGATATCAAGTTACATCGACGCTGCAGCCCCGGAGGAATACATATACATATATATTTATTACCCTAGACTAGAAATGTTATAAAAAATTGTTAATATATCGATAATAATGTAATAATAACAAAACAAATGTTTTTTTAAAATTTAACTTATAAGAGTCGCTAGAGTTTGCTTACTCGTGAAGTTTGAGTGTTGACTGTTGAGTGACAAGGGCGGCGCGCGCAATAATTGTTTCTCTGTGGAGAGTGGAATGCTCTTTTCCCTCAAAGAAACAAAGAGAAATTAAGAGAAGAAATGGCAACATCAACATCAGCTCTCTCTCTCTCTTCTGCCCTTTCTCTTTGCTCGCTCCATTCTCCTCAGTTTCCACTCGATCGACTGGGGGGTTCGTACATGGCGACGGCATCGTCGTGCAGGGACGGAGGTATCTTCTACGAGCTAGATGGGAAGGGATCGAAGGACGAGGGGAAACAGTGGGACGACGGCGCCGGGGGTGACGTGAGGGAGATTTGCGTATGCCACGGAGATATCATCTACTCCATCCAAACCACCTACGAGCGCCAAGGCACCCTTCTCTGCTCTCGCCGTCACGGCGGCGCCGAGGGCAACTTCGACTTCGTAAGCAAGCAACTTAATTAGATCTCTTCTTTTTTTTTTCCTTTTTTTTTTAAAAGAAATTCTTTTCTTTTCTTTTCTCCTCTTCACTGTGTGTCTAATGTCTATGCGCGCGCGCGTCTATTAATTATCTTATTATTAATCTTTTTGAGTAATATATAGTGTATCCGAGCCAATACTAAAATAATACCTGCCTTTCTGCCTAGTCGTGGATTTAATCTCCCACCAAAAGGCATCAGAGGAAAAATAAAAAGTAAAATAGGGAAAAACGAGTAAATTTCTATGTAATTAGTTTTAATAATAATGCGTTCAGATCAACGACAACGACATGATGAAGCTTTTCAAAAAACAAGTTTTTTTTATGAGTTTTGAAAATTGATTTTTTACTTGATCAACCGGCGGATCTAGACATTTTGATCAAGGGGCGAACGACGCAGAAGGGTCCGACCGTCAAATTTGCTAGAAAACAGTAAATTTTTAATTTCTACTAATTCGAACGTACGACGGTATATGGTAACTATTTTGGCCTGAGAGGAGTAGGTACATAAATACGTGTATTTTCATAACTTAAAATTTACAGGGTACAAATGTTGAACTCATGTATTTCGATGTTTTTCAGATTTCCTTGGCTAGTCCTCTCACCTGGGTGAGTGGGCATTATAGCTCATGGTGCTGGGATCCTGATTTGTTTCCAGTCCCTGACGAGGAGGAGCAACCCTATCACTTCTGCAAGGTTATACGCTCGCTTAAGTTTGGTACCGCCGACGGAGCTACTTACGGCCCGTACGGCAGAGAGATCGGCGAGCCCTTCCACTTCCGATGCAACACTGGCATCGCCGGGTTCCATGGCCGCGACGATTCTTCCCACCTCAACGCCATCGGCGTGTACGTGAAGAGCGCGGCGAGGGGCTTCATTGACGATCGTACATTCATCAGCAGGGTGGCTTCTGCGGATGTGAACAGCGGCGCTTTGCCGATGAGCAGCAGCACCAGTAAGCTGCTGGACGAACCGACAGGGTGAGCCAAGCAGGAAAGTTGGCGTGTGAGAATCGATCGAGGACCATCTATATATATATATATATATGTACCTATATATATATATGTGGAAATTTAGTTATGTATAAATAGGCCACCTCTCCTTTGTGTTTAATAATGTACTGGTGTTAATAAACTGTAGTGATGGAGTCATGTAACTGGAGTTTTTGTTGAACACATGTATAGCTCTGCATATATTGTGATCAAAAGGTCTAGATCTTAACGACCGTTTCTAGCGCAAGTGTCAAAGAATTTGGTGGTTGGTATCCGACTTCTTAAGTTCGAATTCTAGTTGATTCACATTTTCAGCTAAGTTTATTATAAAAAAAAACGAAACGGATAGTATACTATTTTTCTTTAAAAAAACAAAAAAAAAATGTCTAGATCCTGCAGTTGATTAATTTGATCTGATCGCAGTTGTATAATAAATCTTGCATACTTTCTCTACGTCTGAAGAGTATCTTTTTGGATATATGCTAATAAAAGATAGAATATGTAACTTTGTAAACCATTCAACTAAATATTTTACTATATGTAGTTTCCTTCACTTGTTTACCCCAGACAAAATGATTCCATAGCATAAGGATTTTTTTTTTACAATCTCTATGTTCCTGGGAGCCAATGCCCAATAATACTCTTTTTATATTTTGAGTCCGTAGAACACGGTACAATTAAATTCTTCAATCATTTGAAAGCTAAATTTTTGTTGTTGTGACTCCTTGACTATATTTATATTTACAAATTAGGCATGTAATATATATATCAACATAATCTCGACTCTACTCGAACCGTGGCTTATCGAGATAATTATGCTCAAGCTTAATTTGAAACTAATTTTGAGCTAAAATTTATGGTGAATTGCACGTTTGGCCTTTAAACTATGTGGCACGTGATACTTTGATCGCTAATCTTTAATTTATTGTAATTTATGACTCGAACTTTTATACTTTCATAACTAATTTTATCGATGAATATTGTCGCATTGTTAAAAAATTAAAATTTGTTTATTAAAATATTACGTATCGTATAATTTGAGGACCACATGGTCAATTTACTGTAAAATTTATATTCAATTATGTTTTTATTTACTTTCGAGCCAGGTTTAATCGAGTTCAGAACCGAGCTTGTTAACACGAGCTGAGGCCGAAACGCTTGGTTCAGTTGCCACCCCTATCTCTATCGCCTATACATCCTCCGACATCCTCCTCAACTCAAAAGTGTACGAGAGCGCAGGTGAGGTGAAAGACGACTAGACGAGCTGCTGCTGCTTCTCTTCTTCCATGGTCAAAAAAATGGCGGGTCTCGTGGGAGCGCCATGGCTCCGAATTAGGGTTTCTCCCGCTTTCGCACCTCTTCTTCTCCGATCGCCACTCGCTTCGAAGCCCTACCTCGCCCATCGGCGGCGGAGCCTCGCCGTCTCGGCCTCTTCTGCCGCCGCCCCGGCGCAGGGCGAGGTCCGCGTCCGCTTCGCCCCGTCGCCCACGGGGAACCTCCACGTCGGCGGTGCTAGGACGGCGCTCTTCAACTACCTCTTCGCTAGGTTCGTCTTTGGCTTTTCGCTCTCCGTGGATTCACCACTCCCTACGAACGCATCGTCTATACGAATTTCTTAATCTGTGTAATAATTTCTATATTCCAAAGATAGGAGGGGGCATCACCATGTGCCTTTTTTTCTTTTGCGTATATTACAATTGAGAAGTAAAGGTTGATTGCTAAAATTGGAGATCGCAAGATGATTTCCTGTATGTAACTAGCTTGCATCTAATATAGCTGCTTCCTTTATTTGTTTAGCTTTGTAGTCCATTCCTCTTGCAAGTTGCAATTTTTCCTTGCCTCATGGAAAGGAGCTGTTTTTCATTTCTAATTTCAGTCAAATTAGCTTCTTCTTCTTTTTGACGTACTGTGTAGATTTTTACTATATGAAAATATTTACTTATAGGTCCAAGGGCGGAAGATTTATACTTCGAATTGAAGACACCGATCTGGAGAGGTCTACTAAGAAGTCGGAGGAAGCAGTGTTGAATGATCTCTCTTGGCTCGGTCTTGACTGGGATGAAGGTGATTTGTTGTCTCACTGCTGAACCCTTTAAAGATAAGATTGCGCAGTTGTTTCCTTTAAAGTTGAACGTGTTTACTGTTATTAACTAGAAATTGGAAAGCAAACTTATGTTACATTGCATGCATCGAAGATGAAAAGTATCATGTGATGAATTTTCAGGTCCAGGTGTCGGTGGAGATTACGGTCCTTACCGACAGTCAGAACGGAATTCCCTTTACAAACAATATGCTGCTAAGTTGTTGGATTCTGGTGCTGTTTACCGTTGTTTTTGCTCTAATGAGGTAATTTGGTATATGATTCCGAAGTTGACACTTTTGCTCGGTATAGCATCACAGAAATTATCTGCACACGCAAAACTCCGAATGGTAAATTGATTGGGTAAATGCAGCCATTATGCAATATAAACTTGTCCTTTAAGCGGCCTACGAAGATTGTAGATTATAATTTTGTATACAATTCTCTGTGCATTGCTTGATGAATTAATTTCATTCCTATGGAGATGCTTCTTTTGTTATTTTTTTTAAAGATGGATGTACCTAAATCATTTATAGAAGCATCCAATTACTTAAAACATAAAAGTCCTTTTGGATTAAAGGGCCTTCCGCATGCTTTATGAAATACCAAAGATTGTTAGTGAGCCCAAAGGTGAAGTTTGGTTTTACTTCAAGGTTTTTATAGTTTCTGTACTTATTAGTTGATGACGCTTCATTCTCCTTATGAACTATCATTTTCTCCAGGAACTTGAACAAATGAAGGAAACTGCAAAGCGGCTGCAGCTGCCTCCAGTATATACAGGAAAGTGGGCCACTGCTTCAGAAAAAGAAATAGAAGAGTTGTTGGTGGAAGGAACGCCTTATACTTACCGCTTTCGCGTGCCCAAAGAAGGGATGCTGAAAATCAGTGACCTTATTCGTGGAGAAGTAATATCCTTTATTACTTATTCAACTTAAAAGCTTATGACTCTTGTCATATTTATAGTTGTATTCGTATAAATTTACTTATCGGTCTGATAGTTCTGTGAAGGTCAGTTGGAGCTTAGACACACTCGGAGATTTTGTCATCATGAGAAGCAATGGTCAACCTGTATACAATTTCTGTGTCACTGTTGATGATGCTACAATGCGCATATCCCATGTTATTAGGTGGTATACTCACATAACTGAAGTATCTCCTATGATTAGGTCAAACTATTTTGAGTTTTCACGTTGAATATCTGATGTGTGGTCTTCTTTATATCCCTTTCTTGTACAGAGCAGAGGAGCATTTGCCAAACACGTTGCGACAAGCACTTATTTATAATGTCAGTTCTTCTTCTTCTTTTTTTCTTTTTATTTGTCTTTTTTGTTTCTCCTTTTGTAAATATTTATGCTGGCTTTCTTGTAACGATGGGTAAATTGGCATCATCGTCAATATTTTCCTGTAGGCACTTGGATTTCCAATGCCTTCTTTTGCGCACGTTTCCCTAATTCTTGCGCCAGATAGAAGTAAACTATCGAAACGCCATGGTGCAACTTCAGTAGGGCAGGTAGTTAATGATGATATTCTCTGGTAACACTTACAAAATCCTATATCTAATTATGGAAAAACCTTAAAATCCTGTATCTGATACTTGTACGCATGCATTCCTTTTTCTCTGGCAGTTCAGAGAGATGGGATACCTGCCTCAAGCAATGGTAAACTATTTATCTCTTTTGGGTTGGGGGGACGGTACAGAAAATGAATTCTTCACCATTGATCAGCTTGGTTAGTTTTCCTGTTGCTGTAAAAGCTAGAATATGAGGTTTTCTTTTCATTGTATATCAATATTTACCGAGCTGTGCTCTTTCTATTTACAGTTGAAAAATTCTCGATAGAACGTGTCAATAAAAGTGGGGCGATCTTTGATTCTACAAAGCTAAGGTGAACACTTGAGAAAAAGAATGGGAATAGGCTGGTTTGAACTTTCTATGCATTGATCTTTAAGTTATGAAGTATTATTTGCTGGTTCTGTGACATATTACTTTTTTATGATTA
The DNA here is from genome assembly GCA_016920855.1 of Puya raimondii. Classification (NCBI taxonomy): domain Eukaryota; kingdom Viridiplantae; phylum Streptophyta; class Magnoliopsida; order Poales; family Bromeliaceae; genus Puya; species Puya raimondii. The sequence continues at coordinate 22,817,550 of JABWPP010000047.1, read as the reverse complement.
GATGGATGAACGGGCAACATTTAAGATCCCTTCCTTTAGATGAACTGATCAAGATTTTCGGAGATCAGTGGAAGCGCACTGGCATTCTCCTCGAAGCTGAAGGCAGTTTTGTCAAGGTTTTTCACATATACATAGCAGGCTTGGAATTTTTCATCTTATTTGTTTTGACTTTTCATAGTGCGTCTATTGTTTAATTTATTACTTGACGCTTGTTATTTATGTTTATCTCTTACCTCCTTCTCGTACTTGCACAATATTTATTTATTTGCGTAGCACAGATTTGCATGTAACGGTGCAAGTCATTAACTGTTAGTAGAGGAATTATTATGTCCTATAACCTAGGTAATGATAAGTGAGATTTTAGATGTCCCGGGCTTACATTTTGAGCACGCGTTGATCAAAGAGAGAAATAGTGGAAACAACCTCACCTCAAATTTTCAATTTTACTATAGTATGCAGATCCCATATTTTGAGGTGGACTAAGACAGTAGGCTATATGTATGCCTTGTAGAAAAAGAACTGCACTGATGGTAGTAACAAACACAAATATATATACCCCACAAACATATATAATTTTCTATCTCTTGGTTAGCCACAACGAAATGGTGGTATGCCACTGTAAGATCATACATTTAATGACTCCCATATTATATGTACGCGTAACTAGTATTTCCTTAACTTACTGCAGACTTTCCCAAATTTTTTTTTAATCTGAATTGAAAATCCTAGGACGGAATTCTAACTCTTGCAACACAATAAGTGCAGGATGCAACCGAACTGTTGAAGGACGGGATCGACCTGATAACAGATGCTGACACAGCCTTATCTAATTTGCTATCTTATCCAGTCCTCTCTACTTTAAGCAGGTGTGTAGAGCTTTGATGCATATAGAATGTAGTTCTCTTATTTCTCTGAGCATATGCTTTATATACAACTTGAAATGTTGCCTTTGTTTCACCTCGACGCAAGCTTCTTTTTACTTGATTCACAAACACACCAGTTTTGGTTAAAATGAGACTGGCATCATAGCTACACCGTCTCAAATGATCGATTTTTTATTTTACCGAGATTTTCTTTAGGTAAATTAAGTTTGATTTCGTACTCAGGTTTGATATTTTGTACAATCTTCAGTGAAGAAGGTAAACCCATTGTGCAAGATAAGCTTTCCGAGGTAGCGGCAAGTTTGATTTCTGCTTATGATAGTGGAGAGCTTCGTGAAGCACTGGAGGAAGGGCCTGTTGGTTGGAAAAAATGGGTGAAGAGCTTTGGCAAGTTACTCGATCGGAAGGTAAATTTTTAGAAGCATGGCAAAATAGTCCCTTCTAGCTTGTTAAAGAATAGTTTTAAATTGTTACTAAGTTTAGTATATTCTGTTTTTACAACAAACAAATTGTGGTTCCTTCCTCCTCTTTTCCATTGTGTAAATGTAATTGGAGGAATGATTTTAGGCTCCATTAATCTTTCTGGTGCATACTCTGACATAGCTGTCTGGCTGATCTTTAGCTTTATGTATATATACACGCACCTTGATACCCACAGGCATGTGTGTGCACAGTAATAATAATAATATGAATACTTATTTGTAATCCTGATGCATCCTATGTTTGAAAGACAACCAAATAAGAAAACTATAGTCACAGTTATGATTAACTTGGATTTTAAATGCTAAACACCTAACTTTTTAACCTTTTTCTTCTTTTCTTGGTTACTACTTATCAGGGAAAATCTCTATTTTTGCCTCTTCGAGTATTACTGACGGGGAAGCTTCATGGCCCAGATATAGGGGGCAGTATTGTTCTGATATATAAAGCCGGTCTCTGCGGAGCAGTTAATCCACAATCAGGTTTTGTACCTTTGGATGAGAGACTCCAAATTTTGAAGGAGATTGACTGGGACGCACTGAACAAGGAACCGGACCCACAACCCGAATCCGTTGCAACTGTCGCTCATTAAATATTATTTGATCTTTTTTGGATTTTATGTTTTTCAAAAAAAAAATATTTTTTTTAGTCTCATGCAAATAAAATTCGGAGAGAATTGCCATTGTTTATGACGGCCAGCTTTGTTTGGTTCCGATACCTTTACTCGTCTAACGAATGTAGCAATCTGAGTTGTGCATCATTTGTTCCCCTTTTGTTTTTTGTTTTTTGTTTTTATTCTTTTTGTGGTGCTCTCTCTCTCTCTCTCAACTCATGAACTTTTTTTCGACGGTGAATTAGCAAATCTCTCTTATATCTTCTCCGTACGAGTAATATTTTGACCATCAAAGTGGTAAGTACGAGTAATATTTTGACCATCAAAGTGGTAAAGAACTTAATGATTGGTACTTGCCTTCTTAAATGGAAAGTCTAGTCGCTTCATGTTGCTAGCCAATTTTTTTAAAATAAAAATAAATAAAGCAGATAACATACAATCTCTATTTCTTTAAAAACCAAAAAAAAAAAATTTGAGTCTCAATGATACAATCTATGCTCAATACTTCATCTGCTTAACTATAAAGTTCCGGCCAGAGAGATATCACATCCTTTTTTCTTTTTCCCCAAAATTGATTTGCTTTCAAAAATTGGCGATAAAAGTGAATATTCAGTGTTTATACAGATGTTCTTTTAAAGGTAGTGTTCATACTTCATACAGACTGCAGCTCAAATAGTCAAAAGTCTCCAAAGAATTGGGTTTTGTTTCTTCTGGCCTTTTTACACAAGATTGAAAGTTTGTGCACCATTTCGTCGCTGATCGACATGCAAATCTACAACAAAGAGTTGCCGGTACAAATGGCATCATGCAGACCCTCAATTTGAATCCTCAACAACTACGATGACACCGACCACATGAAAAATGTTGACCATATCGTGAGCGAAACTGAAGCCAGAGAGTATGCCCAAAGAAGGATAACTGAGCATTCGCTCTCCCCAGCCCCGAACAATTGTGTTATGGTGCCTGCCAATTTACAACTTCATGAATAAGAGATTCGATATTTCTGAACTTAGGTACGACTACGAAGCGAAAAACAAAAAGACCAAGGTCCAAGTAGTAGGATTAATGCAGAATTTTAGCAAATGTTTGTTGAAAGCATATCGTTGTCTTTTTTTTTCTTTTTCTTTTTTTTTCTGTTACCTATATTCATTGCGGGTGGAACTGCATACTGCAGCAGAAGAATGAACTGGTATAAAGGATCTGCATGCACCAGACCAAGTCGAACCGCCCCTTTAACGATGACTATGCCCACTAGGGGCAACAAAATATAACGAACAACTATAATTCCGATGATGATTGAGGGATTCACTCTTGATCCTCGCAAACCTGGGATGTGCCGGCATGCATAAAATTTAAACAGTCACATGTTTGCTCTTGAGCAACATGAATAAGTGCTCATCTAGATTAACGAGAAAGAGATAGAATTACTACCATTTATGAGGTTCCCTCCCATTAATAGAGTGACAGTCGGAATTGCTCCATCACTAAAAAGGAGAAAAAAGAGAAGTTGTTAATCCCACAATGCCAAAAGAATGAATAGTAAATACGAAAAGGAACCTAAATGGAGTGGCAACGAGTAGAGAAACAATATCTTTAAGGCAATAAAAAACCAAAACTAGAAACACCAGCATTTTCTACTTTCAAGAGTAGATTTTGTGGGTTTTTTTTTTTTTTGGGTGAAAGCTACTAAATAGCACGCGGTGATTCGATCAAAGTAAAGGCATTACCCCAATACAGCCGCTGATTCCTGGATAACACGAAGAGGAGCACTTTCTCCGATCATTGCTTTTCTAAGTAGAGGTATTACTCCTATAATGAACCCAACAATCTACACAGTGAAGAAAAAAATTTAATCATAAGCTTTTCACACATTACATATAATGGATCTCATAATACTCGTCCAAAGGTCTCTAAGCTTCATATTGAGATGAATCATGCACTGAGAAAGAACTACATCATGAGTATCAACAGGTTTAAAAAACGAAACTCGTCGGCTATATTTAAATGTTAAATATATCAATAACACTAGTATGTCTGTGGTGGCACTAAAAAAAAAGAATAGCGTACCACACCAATAGTCGAAGGTGCAAACAATTTCTTCATGTCAATTACTTCAGAAACACTTAACACAAATTTTCTTGCTTTTACTGAAATAGGAACCTGCAACAAACATCAGAAGTAATCAAATTCAAAGAAGAAAAAAACCCTCTGTAAATCTACTATAATGACACAGATAAAAAGGCATATATATAATCTCAAGTAAATGCTCTAGCTGATATAACTCAAAGAACTATAACTGATTTTATGGTGTTCTATCAATCAATTTGGCAATTAAAGTGCAATATAAACCTGATGGGATAATGACAGGAGAAAGGGAAAAATATAGTGCAACATAAAGTAACCTTTGCTCTACTGGAAGATTCACTGCCATCACAGATAGGGAGGGTACAATCGTCAGCATATTCACCAGTTGCCGAGCATTTATTGGTTGGAATTGTTTCAGCTGTGCAGGTGCTTGAGATCAACTTATCGGTTTCTTCAGGATACTGTACTGTTTGAGTGTGGCCATTGGTATTTATCATCCCTCCCGTGGTATTTAACGATAAGCGCATTATGTTATAAACAACCGACCACAAAAAGATTGCACCAATCTGCAGTAATATGATTGGAAACAAAACCGGTTAATAATTAGATTCTATCCTCTTTCCAATGTAAATGGGATTTGCAAGGAATCTATCACAAGGCAAAGCGTAATAATATACTGTCCACGTGTATGAAATACTTTGTAAAACTTTGCCAACTAACGGAAGATATTCGGACAGAAAAGACTCACAGCCATAGATAAAGAAGTATACGCTAGTCCGTAAGTATGACAAGCAGCAGGTTCTCCAAACGGGCTGCCTTTTTCTTTACAAATAGCAGGGATGATGATGAGAAGCATATTGCCTAAATTTCCTGTTGAGAAAGTTTATAAATTATCACATTTTAATCTATTAATAATCATGAAAATCGACAAATAAAGTGCTCACAAGATTAAAAGTCTCTTGTGAAGATATGGCAAAATTATCAAGATAAGTGGATTGTAGCTTTGTGATTTACCTGCTGCACAACAGCCCAAAATTAGGGCTTTCAATCCTGTAGGAGGTCTGGTTATCTGTATCACAACCCATCCAAATAGTAAACCGAAAATGAAGGTCAGAAGGATATTTATCGGCATAAACCACCTGCAATTTGGAAAGTTGGAACAAAAGTTACTATCTTTTTTCTTGTTTCTCTCAATATCTAAAGTAGAAATTAGTGCGTAGAGAATCACTCTGTGTCTAACAGTCAATAACATAATAAAAAGTATTTCCATTAAACAGACAAGATTTTTTTAAAATAAATAAATAAATTATGTATGCTCATCTACAAAATTTCCGGACCCATGTCTATATGTTGAAGGGGAAAAAAAGGCATTTAACTACAGGGCACAGCCATACAAATCATAAGTCAATAAGTAATCCAAAAAAATGAACTATATGTAATTAAATACAAAGCATATCTACTGTAAGTTGCAGGCACATATATAAGCAGCATCAATCACTTACACCAGATGAAAATTAACCTTATAAATTTGGAAAAGTCTGGTTTGAAACTCACAACAAAATCATGCTGTCCATGGTGATTGTTTGAGATAAGTTCGTTGCTACAAGTGCTGGATTGAATACATAGAACACAATCTGTAAGGAAGCAAGTGGAGTATATCAGACTGAAAAAATATGATGCCAACTAAACCAATGGGAAATGAAACACATTTATGTGAACTTTTTCAATACAATGAAAAAATAAAAAAGGAAAAGAAAATAAAAACTTTGTGTTTCAACAGGTGGCGCTGAAAGATTTCAGATTAAAACGAATGGATCACTGCAACTAGGGGCAAAATGATATTAGTTAGACAATCAAGGAGAACACAATGCAATTTCAATTGCTGTCGAATCGATTAAAATATTGGACACTACTCACATTATTCAGATGCTTCCTAGCATCTTTGACAAGAATACCAATATAACCTGTCGCAAGGAATGATCCGACACCAGTCACCAAAAGAACATTCAGAACCGGCATTGTCGCAGTGATGAAGAGGTCTAAGAGGCCCATTTTTGTATCTTTATTACGAAGCCCTCCTGTCCTTACAGTGCAATCGATTTTGATATATCAGTCCTTCAATGCACAGTACTGCAGATAAACAAACAACAGTAAGTTTATCACAACATGCAACATAGTGCGGACGATACAGAAATGAAAAGGCTACATAACACGGCCCTTGATAGAACTGGTTCTTAAATAAATCAGCTTTATCTTTCGCTATCACCATCGGATACCTATCTATCGATCAACTTACATTTCTTAACAAATGTATTATATGTTTGTCCGAATACACAATCCACATAAGGAAATAGTAACATGAGATTTTTTTTTTAAAAAAAATACTATGATTCGAGAAGAAATTAACACATGAAAATTAACTCGAGCTTAAGAGTATAAAAAGTTCCATCGAAGGTGAGATTGTAGTGAACTGCAGAAGAAACAGGAAATTATCTACGATTCACAAAAAGCAAATGGGTTTTTCTCCACATGCAAAGCACAGAGAAGGTGAGATTGTACTCGGGCCACTGATTGAGACTGTTGACTCAGAAAACAGAGCACAAGGTGAACTGTATATGCGGCCCACCTACCATTCCAACCTCAGTAAAATAAGGAAGCATCTCGTGCACAAAAAGGAAGCATCTTTTTATGTACCAAAATAACAATACAATTGGGATTTGTGCTCGTAAAAAGCCACCAATTTTACGTAATTGCGCATTGACCCACCAAACTTAAGTATAGTTCTTCCTAAAGAAATATAATAACTTTTTTCCTCTTAACAATTTGGCCCACAAAGCCACAGAGGTTGATTTCGCGTAAAACAGTTCACTAATTATTTACTGTTAATAGATTTCATTTGCTCAAGTCAAGTCACATTCGCCCCCAACCAAAAAAAAAACTCGATTTGGTACAAAAAATTACATTACTAATGTACTCTTCTTCGCCGAATCAAAACATATGATCCGAATAATAATGAAAAATAAGTAAGTGGGGCTTCTTTTTTTTTCCGTATGTGTCAAATGGAAGTTTAAGGCATCAAACTACAGTTATGGGAAAGAAAAACATCATCAGTTTTTATGATCTAACACCAGAAAAAAAAAAAAAAAAAAAAAAAAAAAAAAAAAAAAAAAACAACAACAACAACAACAACAACAAATGGGATTAGAATGTGATATCTAATCCGACCAAAAAAACTATACAATTAAACGCACAGTAATGGAGAAGAAAAAGAAGATGAGCAATTACCACTTTTCCCTTCTCCGCCACACAACGTTAACGCCTTCTACCACCAAGGAGAAAGAAAGGAGAGAGTTTTTTTTTTTTTTTCTGGGGTGGGGGGTTCTCTCCTCAATAGCGTGTATGTTTATATCATCGCTCCTGCGCAGGAACATTTTCGAGTCTCGCCGCTCTTTCACATCAGGAGACTACTTACGTTACAACCGAAGCAGTTCACGAAAAGCAACATGTGGGAGCGCAGTCGCTTTTTGTTGTTATATTGTTATTGTTATTGTTATTATTATTATTAAAATAGAGCTATCATACTTTCAGAAGCATGACGAAATTGATGTTTTCAATTTTTTAGTCTTAGATCAACTCGTTTGATTATTTCTGACTTTTAGATTAATATTATTATTCGAGAGAGACTACTCAATCTTAGATTCTTAGGAGGTTGACTCAACCTAAGAGGAACCACTATCATTCTAACCCTACAATTCTCAATTCAAAAAGTAAAAAGTCAGAAATACCAACTCCCTTATGTTTTAAAAAGTACAGTAACTCTATACATTATTATTATTATTATCTTTTAACTTAAGAATGAAGTATGATAAATGCTATTGGTGTTTTAAGGTTTAAATTTTTTTAAAGAAAATTAGTGTTTTTAAGAAATAGTTTTGACAAGAGGAGAGTCATTTTCCAAGGTACCAGTAACATTACTCTTTTCGTCAAAAATATATAAATTTTATCTAATTTATCGACGATTTAATCGAGTTCAATAATTTTAATAACTTTTCACCAAATAAAATATATTAACCAATAATTAATGATTAATAAATAATAAATTTATTAAATTCTAATAAAATTTTAAATTAATTAGATATAAAAAATAAATCAAAAAATAAAAATTGAGGAGTCTGTTTCAAAATGGCCAATAGTAATTGAGATCGTCGCCCTACATTTTTGACTACTACCTACGGTTTTTTTAGTGCGGCCAAGAAATTTCTAATGGGACGCGGCATGTGCGACTTTCGTAGGCCCCACCATCATGGAAAAAATTTATTGTGTCACACTTGTACCACATCATCAATAACAAGTCAATTATATATTTACTTTTGAAAAAAAAAAAAAATACGATAAATTTTTTTTTATAATCATGATGGGACATATAATTTTAAAAAAAAGCTATTTGATTGATCAGTAACGTTACGTCACCAATATACCCGATGCATTTTAAAAAATTTTCTCACCATCCTGGCCCTGTTACATCTCGCGTGACACTGACAGTGTCCTTATTTTATATATTTCCACGTATACATTTTCATTTAAATTCGGGGGATCGCTCACGTCACGGGTCACGGCTTATCTTTTTTTTTTTCTTTTAAAAATTTGTTATGTTTGCATCGAATTAGAAGCTTTCACAAACATGCTGAGCAAATTGACCTCAATATTTAACAAAAAAATTATATAATTAAGATTGTTAGAATAATCTGTAAAATCAAATTAATCCGTATAGGAAAAGAAAAATACAAAATGTTGTGGGCACCTCAAATGCGTGTAAATATTCAAAGGAGAATCTGAGCAACATAAAAAGTATGATTTTCCAGATAAAACTGAATATTTGTATTTAATCTCCTCTATATAAAGGAAAAATCAATTATGACTTATCTATAAAATAAAGCTACCAAGCATTTGACCTTGCAAAAAAGTTTTTGTTTTTAAATGGTGGTAGCTTATCCATTCCGCAGAGTTTAATGCACAAACTGAAAGGGTTATACATTCAAATATTTCAATACACGATTTTAATGTTTGAGATGATATTACATGAAAAAAAAATTTAAAAAAATTTGTAACTAAAATACATAGATGATTTAATGGAAGAATTATATCAGGTAATGTATTTGCTTAGCATTTTGGACCTGGGCCTGCACCGATCTTTCAGGATCCGCTACCATAAAGGCTCCAGGCCAGCCTAAGTGGATTAAACACATTGCGGTAAAATAATGTCCACTTACAAAAGTAATTAAAAGAATAAAAAGTTCAATAATAATTATACTATTAAAAAAATTAATATTATATAAATCATGAAAAGACAAGTCCCACACGTCTCATAGAAAAACCAATAGCTTCAGTTTAGAGTTCACTTTCTTCTATCAAATTTCAATTTCTCTATAATTCTGTACGCAAAAAAACATTTATATATTCTTTATGACATAGAAGTTGAAATAGCACCGAATATTCTATCTTATTATGTTAAAATATATAATAAAATTTAACATAATATATTTAAACTGACCAATTTCTTCTCCAATTCACCTTTAAGAGTCTTGATTTATGAACCACGACTCAAAATAAAGAAAATTACTTAAGTTTTCCTTTTCTTTTTTTCTTTTAGATCCTCCGCTTGCGTGGCAAGTGCCAAACTTTTTGTTTTTCTAAATAGGCCGGACAGAGCACATGTGACATGCCCATGTCAAACTAGGCGGAAATGATGTGATTTGTGTACAAATTGGTGTATCCAACCGTGTTATCCCATGTGCAATTAATCCCTCCAATCGTACTTGTCATTGCTTAAGGATTTTGATCTTCTTAAATCGTGTTGACTACGTTTGCTGGAATGTTTGGAATAGGTGAGTATTATCCAAATCATTTGATGAACAATAATATTATAAGCACTACGGCCGTCCCTAGCGTAAGTGGCGAAGGACTTGGTGGTTGGTATCTAAGGTCCCGAGTTCGAATTCTACTTGATTCATATTTTTAGCTAAATTTATTTCTAAAAAAAAATAAACGAAGCGGATAGCGTACTATCTTTCTCTTTAAATATAAGCACTTCAGGAATGGACGGATGTCCTCCCTTTAGTCTATAGAGCAAGTTTTTTATGTAGGGAACTGGAACAATTTTGTTTGGAAAAGTTATTAACTGTAACTTGTTTTTCAAAAAACTTATGTTAAGAGCTTCCATAGAATGCAAAAGCTAGTGGTGCTACTTGACGGGAGAATATTTTTTTTTAACATAAACATTTTATTTTTCCTACTATCGTAAGATAAAGATAATTAGGTTTTTCATAGTATTAGTTAGCGGTGGTGGGTTGGTTCACTGGAAACGGGCTTGAGTGGTTCTACGTTGAAAACCATGCCAAGTTTATCCTTTTTTTAAAAAAGAAAAGTTCGGGCTTGAGTGGTTCTATGTTGAAAACCATGCCAAGTATTTTATTTTATTTTATTTTATTTTTTTTTGAAGAAAAGTTATTATTAGTGATGTTGCTTCTACAAAAATCTCTATTCTATATATTTTATTTTTTGAAATGTGCATGATCAGGAACAAGAAATCAGCCAATGAAGATAATGATTGTTTGTTAAGTGATCTTGGAGTCTTGGACAGACTTTGAGATTGAAGTGATCTTTTAAGTAGCAGTTGCACCACCTAATCTACATCTTAAGCCAATTAAGTTCTTTCTTTTAAGGGGAAAAAAATAATAAATGTATTTAAAGAAGCGTGATGGATTGGGTGAACCTTAATAGGAGCATAATTTGATTGGCTGGGCTAGGGGGACTTCCACATTTCAGACGCATAGTAAATCAAATGAATAGAGTGACGGCCCACCAATATCTATTGGGCCAGGATGTGAACAAGAATATTGGACGTGGGCTTAGTCCAGCATGGATCCCACAGCCCAGTATCTGATCAAGTTGGGCCTCTCCAAAGTAGTTACGGGCTCGAATTTGAGGCTTACGGGCGGCTTCTTCCTATGTTCTAGTCGGTGCTCTGCGTCACTGCGTGTGACGCCTTGGTCAATGGTATCACGGTTCCAACCGCGACACGTGGGGCCCATTTGCGCCACTCGTCACCCTCTCAACAGTGGTTCTATATAATCTTACAATTAATAAGCGTTTCCGATTTTTTTCAGAGGCGCCCTTCTCTCTCTCTCTTTCTCTCTCTCTCTCTCCCTCTCTCCCTCCGCTCCCCTCCTCCTTCGTCTTCTTCTACACCTCCACCCTCTTTCTGAAGTAAAAAAACCCTAATCAGGAGGTTGACGCACAGCCGAGCTCTAACTCTTTGGATCAAAGACTAGAAATCGACGCCTCTCCGCTGCTCGCCTCCTTGAGAAAGCTAAGTTCGTTCTCCTCTTTTCTGTTCCGAAAACTAGGGTTTCTGAAGCTATTAGCTAGTGTTCGAACCAAGGATTTGGATTCTTGATATCTTTTGGTTCTCCGAGTTGCTAGTGCGGAAGGTTTGTTTCTTGAATCGCTCCTCTTCAAGGGCTTGGTCGGGTTCCCAAATCGCGGGAAAGATAGCGGTACACCGAGCGAAGAGCTAGGATTTTAGTTGACGAGCTTCTTGGTTGTTCTTGCGTTTAAAGATAGGCTCTTGGTTGCAACTCGGTTGCTCGGAAGGGTTCATCGAGCAAGATGAGTGAGGCGAAGGACGGAGGCCATCCGGGTCAAGAAATGCTGGAGCATTCCAAGGGCGACCAAATAGAAGAGGAGGTCGAAGAGGACGAGGACCTCTCGGCTTTGATTGAAAACCCCTTGGTTGAGGAAAACCCTAGCTTGTCAACCGACGCTTTTCCGGAAGCTTTTCAAAAGCCGGATTCTGCTGGACAAAGCGAATCCCCGGATCAGAATGATCCTTCCGATGCCGGGACTGACAAGGGAAACGATCTTGTTAATGCACAATCTGAAGATAGAGAAGCAGTCCGTGCAGTGGCAGATAAAGAAGATAACTGCTTGCTGGTGAAACAGGAAGTCAAAGGGGAAGGAGATGAAAACGCTGCTAATGCAGAGGGTTCGAACCAGTCTGTAGCTTTTGACCCATTCTTGGAGGGTGAGGGTTCTGGGTCGGAGGAAGAACAAGCAGAGTTTATGAACGAGTTGGAGAAGTTCCACATTGAGCATAATCTAGAATTTAAGCCACCAAAGTTCTATGGTGAAGGGTTGAATTGCCTCAAGTATGTTCCCGTCTCCCCCCGCCCCCCCTCCCTCTTTCGACAGTTTTGCTGTTTCTCCAGTAATTACAAGCAATCTTGTGACTCTGTAATGTGGCCAGGTTGTGGAGGCAAGTTACTAGATTGGGTGGCTATGATCAGGTATGTTTCTCCTTCGATTTTTTTTTTTTTTTTTTTTTGGTTATATATGCTACTTCTTGTTTTATTTAGTCCGTTGCAACCATGAAGAAAAATTATTTATTGACCACTGCGGCCTTAGACTTTGATGTAGTGTCAACGAGTCAATGTCCCTCTCGTTATCTGATTTATCCATGAAGTAAACAGGACTACAGAACTTGGCCAAGTTGTTCTTTTATAGTCAAATTCGCACGACATGCTTCCCAAGTGCTATATTATATTTTACATTTGTTATTTGTAACTACCAAAAGCTCCTGGCCTCCTGCATATATGCCTGCGTATTGTGTATGGCAATATGGTGGTTTAACCGACCTAACTGTGGGTCATTTGAGAATATTGTAGACTTTTTTGGACTATGAAGTTTGGATATTTCAAAATTCGCAAGGTTTTACTTGTTTCAGTTTGGAAACAATCTAATATATGGATGTACTAAAATGCGAGCCTATATAAGTATAGGTCTTGTTGGTTCTATGCTTTCTTGAGATACCTATTCTTTCTAAGTGTAAAAGCAGTGGACCTCCCTTTCCCCTTATTATCCAGGTAACATCGTGCAAGCTTTGGCGCCAGGTCGGAGAAGCATTCAGGCCCCCAAAGTGAGTTTTTCAATGTCGCGCCCTCTTTCAAAATAGATCTGCAGAAAACTTTTGCAGAAGGTTTCAGGATTACTTTTCAGTGCCTCCAAATTTTTTGTAATACCTAAAGGCCATAATATGGTGTGTTTGCAGTCGAAGCTTACAGGCCACTTTCTACGGAGGGCTGACTGTTCCCTATAAAATTTAGTAAAGGAAAATTGTACATCTTTGCAGACGAATAGTTTGAGAAGTGGAAGTATGAAGAGTTGCAAGTTCCTGTGCTTTTGCAAAAGCAATAAACTGAAGTGCTAAACTATTTAATAGTTGTTAAGACTGCTTCTCTTTGTCTGGATGGGTTAGGAAAGAAAATATAACAGTGCTACTATATAACGGCACTCTTTATGTACTAATTCTTATGAGTCATATTGGAATGTTATTGAGTGGCATTGTTTTGGTTTAAACACCGTCTATGTGATGGTATGGACTGTCTTCCCTTGGTGACAATGAGGATATAAGAGTGCAATACAAGCATGGCTTTATTAATTCATAGCTTTCTTTTCTGCAAAACCTGTTTCAATGCTTTGCACTTTTCTTTACCATGCTGCTTCTTTGAATGCTAGCAAACTCTATGCAATATAACTTTGAAACATTTATTCTATATGATTGTATCTTTTATCAGTTGGTTCCTTCTTCCTTCTGTGACAACAACCAAATTTGGTTTAAAAAACTGATTATCCCATTTTTGAAAGGGTGGGAAGGAAACCTGGCTTCATAGCTCAACTAGATTTTATATATATAGCTCTATTATGACCCCAATTGACTAGAGTGCTAAATAAAAGGGAGAGAGACCTTGAAATGTGGTGAGCGGCCTAAAACTTGCAATTATGGATAATTCCCCCTCGTTAATTGTTCCCATCATGATGTTGTCCCTGCTGGCATGAGGTTATAAAAAGCAATCGTAAAAAATTTATTATTATAATGATAAAATGTAAAATAAGTTCGTAACTTTCTTCTGCTTATATGTAGTCCTAGGAAACTTGAAATTACGCAATTAACCGATTAAACTCCAGCATCCTTACCCCTATCCATAATTCCTTGTTGACATGTCAGAAAGCCGTGGCAATTAAGTAAAAAACTAATACCCTAGCATAACTGAAATGTGTTGTCTTGCAGGTTTCATTATTAACTCTAAATATCTTAGTAGCTGAAATCAAGAGCCACAATCTTTTCGATTTTCTAGATGAAATTGACTAAAACAATAGCCATATCCTCAGTTGAAACCATAGAATACCTCAATCTTAAAATAATATTTGCCAGTAAATATCTTAGTGGTTAGAAATATAATATTTTGTTAAATCTTGCAGGTTTGGTATCACAACTGTGTTTTCATCTTTTCATTCGATTTCTTTCCAATTTTAACATTATTCACTATTCATTGGGACATGAATACTTTGTATAAGGCTTTCTCCTATGATGCCTGCACGTTTCTGTTGAGCATCTACTATAACAGCAGGCGGTCCCTCTGGCTAGCAGGAGAATGTTTATTGCAACAATGACAGTTGATAAAGGATTTGAACGAACATACACGTAGTAGTGCATACTAAGGGGGTTGATTGAGCGATAACCAGTTGTTTTAGACATCGTCTTGATGTTTCCATTTCTTGACCTTACAAAATTAAGACTCACATGAGTAACTCTTTCTTGAATAAAAGTGAAACAAAAGAAGGAAAAAGGTTATGCAAGGCATAAGATGCGCTTCTGGCTATGATACCCGGCCAACTATTCTGTCTAAGCACGAAATGTGTCGATAGCCAATTGGCATAAGGGTGTGCTGTTCATAGTTTTGATAACTATTTGGCTTTCTCTTTAATTTGAATTTGTACGTTAGTGACACTTCATAACACTTCATTTATGTCAATTATAGCCCATCTTAGTGAACTTCTTATAGCGTAATACGTGATTAATTGGCTAGTTAAGCATTGGTAGCATACTTTTGTTATATTTGCTACATCCCATTAAGAGCTCTTTTGTCACCTATTTATAAAAGTTTAAGGGTATATCTCTTTTCCTTTTGCAGTTATGTTTCTAATTTGATGGATAGATGTGCTTTTGTCTGAACGTTTACTTGTCATCTTGTGTGTTTCCTTAATTCCCTAGTATTAATTGACTCCACATTGCAAGATTTTCCGCTCTTTCCTTTTTTGACTGATTAATCTTGATGGCTGGTTGTTCTTTGCAGGACATGCACTACAGTATCTTGGACATTTCGAATATTTTATGAGAAGGTAATTTTCTATTTTTGCTGAAAATATTTATGAGTTACTTTTGTAATGCCATTCTTAATTCATTAGTTCCGTGTTTTCACGCATATAACAACTTAATGATTCCTGCACATTGTCAGATTCAGTTGGGCCAGTTGTGCATGCGGGCCACGCCAAACCTTTTTCTTTTGCATTGCTGAGACAGACAAAGCACAGTGTTATTGATCTTTATTAAGCTCATGTGCCATAATCAAATTTCAGAAGGACTAAGAACTAATGTAGAAATTTCCTATCTTAATTTAAAGCTGATTAGATGTCTCTTCTCTCGCTTTACCTCTTATGGCGACCATATCAACCTCGAGCGTTATTGCTTTTGGTAGTTTTGTTATCTATATTACCAAATAAACATTAGCTAGATGAAATGTTGTTCACTAGATTAATTTTCTTCTTTGTCACAAGTTCAAAGAGTCAAGGTAGCAATGGTGGGTTTTACTGTTCCTTCAGAAATTTATCCAAATCTGTTTTTGTGTGATTATCGACCTATGCCTCATTTGGTGCATAGAAAGTGTTTCTGGTATAAGATTGAAGCATATTTACTATGGGTACTGTTACACACACATCAATTTCCCCAACTAGTTATTCTAAACCTTCCAAACTTCTCGTAACCCCCCTTCCCCTCCTCTTCGATCCACACTAACACACTTTTCGTACATACATTCATTTCTTGTACACTTAAGTTGTTGAACTATTATTCTCAAAATGACAGCAGCAAGAATCAACAAATCGTATAGAAAACTAGTTTTCAGGGGTTCATTTCCCTCCTTTTACGAGTTTTTACTTGTGTTCACCAATTCAGGCGCTCTTTGAATATGAAAAACATAAGATTCGGACAGGGCAGCTGCAAGTACCAGTCTCCTCCGTTCCAGAGCCAATGGTTGTTGATCATCAGGTGAATTCAAGATCTGATTTGGTTTATAATATTAGCTAATGCCATGATTTAGATGGAAAATTCAAGATCTAATTGAACACAGAAATAGTTCTTCAACACAATATTTAAAGTTTTAGATAGTTCTAAAATGCAAACAATGAGATGCTTTTTTTTCATTTTGAGGATAGGGGTGCTTGGTTCCCTGCATCCCTAAATGCCATGTAAGTAAATCAAGACATTATAATGGAGAAAGAATCATGTGATATTCAATTCATTATGACGACAACAATGGCATGTAGCATTCAGTTAATCATGATATCTTATCGGGCTAGTGAATTCATTTTCTCCATTAATATTCGAAATCATGAGTGTCTGCTGTATGTTACTTACTACCCCAAAATTCAACTGTAAATGTGTTTCAAAATTCTTTTATTTTCTGATTGTGCTATTACAATCATTATGTCTTGGCCTTTTTCCGTTGTATCCTATACTCCAGGTTGTTGGCAATCAATCATCAGGCTCAGGTAGAGCCAGAAGGGATGCTGCAGCACGTGCTATGCAGGGTTGGCACTCTCAGCGCTTACTCAGTAATGGTGAGGTTGGAGAGCCAATTATAAAGGTTTGTGTGAATTAATCGAACTTTATTAAGCTATCTTTCCTGTTTTTGTTTGGTATTATAGTTTGTTCTTGTTTCTTTATATCTGTCTTTGTTTGAATGTGGCTATAGCAAGGATAAGGCAATAAGATCATTTTTTGCAGGATAAAAGCTCACTGCCCCTTCCAAAGCGTGATAGATCTGGCAAGAAGATTGGTATGGTTGCTTATGGATCTTCTACTATTTCAAACATCTTCGGTGATGCTTAGTGTATGATTTAAAATGCATATAGGTGCACACAAGAAGAAAAAGGCAACTAGTGCTGAGCGGACAGCCAAGGTCAACCATATCAACATCACTAGGTCACAGTTAAGTTGCTCTACCCTTTAGTACTTGTGACCTTTATTCTGACTAAGGAGCTTCTTTATGTTAAGAGTAGGTTATGAGTTCTTGATTGCTTAGGGATTTTGAGAAATTTTGAACATGCTCCAGGTAGCTAGTCTTTCATTATTATTCCTGCTATTGTTTTCGAATATATGCATCGCTATTATTTCAAATTATGAGCTTTAATTTCAAATAGTTTTAAGCATTTATTCGCGGAAAACTGTAAATGAACCATATTTTCTTGACTTTTCTCATACAACTTCGTGCATATACATGCATCTAGAGTTTAACCTTCTCGAACCCTCCTAGACTTATCAAGATTGTGGAGTTTTTGTTGCATCCAAATATCTGCTTCAACTTCATTCCACTGGGCAGAGGCAGAAAGTAGAAAGTTTCTGTTATGTTAGCCTCTGTTAAATCATAAGTCGTGCCTTTCTTCAGAAGTTGTTGTCTGTAATAAGATTTTTGAGCTCTTGTACATCTCTGATCACTCAATGAGAATTATGAGACCATTCATGCTGAATAAATTACTAAAATCGCCTATAGATGTATTTCCTTCCTTGTCAATCGGACTTGCATATATTATTCACTATTTTAGTTAGCGATATTGCATTTGAATATGAGAAATGCTGCATGTTAAGGTGCTTTGTTCTGTTGGCAGATCGGATTCAATGGTTGTTGATGTTGGAGCTCCTGCTGACTGGGTGAAGATTAATGTGCGGAAGACAGTAAGTTTGAATAAATTTCAAAAGCTAGCTTAAAGGCTTTAGGGTTGCTGTTATCTCATAGAATCCCCTTTTCATTATAACATTTTTTATATGCTTTACTGCAGAATGATTGTTATGAAGTCTATGCTTTAGTTCCTGGGCTCTTGCGAGAAGAGGTGAGGATGTGGAACCTTAGTGGCATATTCATGAACGGTCACCGAGTTATACGTGTTACATGGTCTGTCATTGTTAAGTGGCATTTCTAGTGGCATTTCTAGGCAGTACATGAGGATAAAAAATAATTTTCACTACAATATTTATCGGGTTAAAACATGTGGATGCCGCTCCATGAGGTATTTCTAACCTTTGTACTGTTAAATATTGGACTTTTGCATGAATAAAATACAGGTGCATGTCCAGTCGGATCCTGCTGGTCGGTTGGTTATATCCGGCAATCCTGAACAGCCTGATAATCCGTGGGGGGTCACCGCTTTCAAGAAGGTGATCATAATTTCATCATGAAATTTTTTACTTTCCTGATCATTTTCTTTTACGGAAACGGGTGCTGTTTTTAGGTGATAACCTTACCTTCAAGGATCGACCCACATCAGACTTCAGCTGTTGTAACACTACATGGCCAGCTATTTGTACGTGCACCATTTGAGCGCGCAGATATATAGCTGTGCACTCACTCGTTCTCAGATTACTCTGACCGTAGTTACATAAATTTCAAAATATTACTTAAAGCTCTGTTAATGATCCACCGCAACCACCTGGTATGTGCCTCTTGTTCCTTGTAACCTCTAAATATTTCCTGTCGCTGCACTTCTTTTTTCAAAGATACTCTTATTTGTGTTGTTGTTGTTGTTGCAGGCCTTTAGTAATTTCGTGTAACTGGAGTAGGGATACCGTGTAGAGTAGATGGCAGAACTCAAAATAAGAAAGCAAAATGGAGCCGTTGGTGACTTGACTTATTGGCCGAGCTCGTGCTTGATATGTTAATTGCTATAGCAGTTAGAAGCGATAGCTGGGATAAGACTTGTTTATGGTTAAGGTTTCAAAGCAGAGAGGCCATGATATAATCCTTTCGAGTTATCTGCTTGTTTTAATATCTGTATATTTGTTGTCTTTTCACTCTATCAGTGACTTGAATGCTGCTAGCTTGTGATATATCCTAGTGTGAATGACTGGATTCTGAAACTTTGGAAATTTCGTTTCAAGTTACTAGTGACTGTATAAATAAGTGGTTTGCCTAAGCACAGAACGTCACGCAGAAGGCTGTATCTGCAGGGTAGGATGTAATGATTAGAGTGCATGATTCTCTGATGTTAGCTCTTCGACTTCTATGCGGCCTACTGCTCTCGCATATTGCTCTTTCTAGCCTTTACCTAGTTGTTGTAGCAAAGTATTAAAGATTTCATCGAAAACTTATCAGCGGCTTGCCAAACAAAGGCTAAGAGAAAAAAGAGTACAGGTATGACAGGCATAACATCTACGATTGGATTGAAAATGGCATTAGCTTCGGGCAATTTGGCGAAGAAAAAATTACTCAAATAAAGGACAGAATTAAGACAGATACCGACTAAACTAAAGATGCCTACTGCTCTCGCATATTGCTCTTTCTAGCCTTTACCTAGTTGTTGTAGCCGCTTCCTCTCTTTATCTGAAGCGGTTTCTATGCCTGCCCTTGTGGTGCCGCATATGGTGATTTCGCAAAAACAGTTGCTGATTGTGATACCTAGTTGAGCGGGTCGAACGGGAGGTGGTCACATTTTAAATAGAAAACAGGATAGTTTACTGGTATTGTTGCTTGTTCTGTTTGTGTTGAAGCCATGATTGGATTGAAGTGAGTGAACTGGTAGTACTTTTGTGGCAACATCAATAATATTTTTATTAACAATTTACCTTTGGAGGCTGACACAATCAGTGCAGTTTTTAATATTAAAGAAGATGTGAATCTCTGGGGCCAATTCATCACCGCTGCCGTCGATTGATTTTTTTATTATTTATTTTCGCTCCTTGAGAGATCTCCGCTGTCTCACCCCAATGGATAAAGCGGGTAGCACGTTATTTTTTCCTAAAAAAAAAAAAAAAAATTTACCATTGGAGTGTTTAATTGGTATTTTTTTTTTAGCTCTATATCTTAGTATCAATTATTGATTTGAATGTTAATTTTGAAAAAGAACACCATAGAATGGGGGGAGTAATTTCCGTGTCTCCGGTGTCGACCGGCATCAAGTGATTGATATTTGACCTTTCTTTTTTCCTTCTAAATAACTAATATTATGCATGCTATATTTATCTTCTAAATATTTGGATTGTACTTTTTTATTATCACGCTCTTTTGACATCAGTCACGCCTATCACGCTCTTTTGACATCAGTCACGCCAGTTCGTTTTGTTTCTAATTACCAACTTTGTATTGGGCGCGAATTTAGCTCAAAAATTTTATTAAAATGTGCAAATTTAAGATGACGTTTGATTCGGATATAAGAAGAAAAATAAGTCTTTATTTTTTTATATATATCTAAACACTATTTTTTGTATTTGAGAACTGTAGTTTTCTATGATTAGGAATAAGGAGAAATAAGGATGGAAAAATTGTTCCACCCTTCTCCTGGAACCTGAAGGTATGACTAAGAAAAAAATGAAGTTTGTTGTCAAGTGGGAACAAGCTTGGTTAAAATTTAAATCTAATTTTAATTATTATTATTAACTTATTAATTAATTTAATTCATATATTTGAGTCATTATTTATTGTTTAAATAGTAGTAATTAATTAATTTATTATTTATGGTTAATTAGTTTATTAAGAATTGATTATTTAATGTGTTTATCTAATAATTATATTAGTCAACTAATTAAATTAATTTCTTAACAACTCATCTAACTAATAAATAATTTACTAATCAATTAAAAAGTTAAGTTATATTAAATAATTAATTAATAAAATTATTCAGTTAATATATTTTTCATTATTTTATACAATATTCATAGCTAATAAGTTTTTAATTTATTAAATTATTTTTAATTAATATTTTGAAATTAATTAATTATATAAAATATTATTAGTTTAAAATTATAAGTATTTTTATTTTTAGTATTTCAATCTAACCATCCAAACACTATTTATTTTATTTTCAAAAATAATCTAATTTTTATCTAAATAAAAAATTATTTTAATTTTTATTTATATCTAAACTTGTATCTAAAAAGTGCGCATTGTTTAACTTATCGTAGTAAAGGTACAAATTGTTTACATTATTAAATGCGTGTTTATATATTTCGAGATTTGTACGGTGCCTACTCTGTTCTCACCATTAAATGCCCGTTAATTTATATATATATTTATTTTTTTCCCCCTTGATTTGACTCCCCCGTAAAGGGATATAGCCTTCGAAGGTTCTAGTAAGAGGGAAATAAGTATACGTCACGGGCTTCGCCTTTTGCCTCCTTTTCGAAGGTTCGAGATCCTCCGACACGGCGAGAAATCCCGTTCCCTTCCGTCCCGAGAAACCCCGAACTCATTTCCGTCTCCCTCTATCTCTCCTCTTTTCTCTTCCTTCTCTTCAAGGGTGCTTAGCAAATTCCCTTGCTGGTGAATCGCCAGGTTTTATGATTGCTCTTTTCCGTGCTTCGATTCAGGTGAGAGTGTCTCTTCGTTGTTGAAAAGCCTATTGTAATAATCCCCATCATTTTCTTTCTTTTTTCTTCTCCTAATGTTGAACTTTAGGTTTTGGATTAGTGAGAGCTACGTCTCTCTCTTTCTCTCTTTTAAACTTATTTTTTTTTGCATAGAGTTGATTGCGTGCTCTTGAATTTGTTTGACAGAGCACAGCGTTACTCTACTTACGAATCCCAGGGGGAGCTGTTGCTCTTCTATGAGATGCATTTTAAGTGTAATAATGTTATGCTTATATACACAATTTACAGCAGTTTACTTACATGCTGAGATAGAAGAATTAATTGAATTGTTGGTGCAATTTATGCGAATGATAGTGTAATCCGTGCTTGGATTGATACTTACTAATGAGAACATATCACATCAAGAAAACTGTTGTGGAACTTTTAGACGGGCTCGTGCGCCTCCTTTTTCCTTTTGGCTCTGTTGGTATGACCAGAATTTCGAAACAGGAGGAAGCTCTGAACAAAATTTCCTTCTCAAACCTCTAGGTTTCCTAGAAGAAGGCTTCAGTTTCGACTATATTACCTTGTTTTGATGGCGGAACACTTGGCTTCGATCTTTGGCACGGAGAAGGATCGGGTCAACTGCCCGTTCTACTTCAAGATCGGCGCGTGCCGCCACGGGGACCGGTGCTCCCGCCTCCACAACCGGCCCACCATCTCCCCCACCCTCCTCCTGTCCAACATGTACCAGCGGCCCGACATGATCACTCCCGGCGTCGACGCCCAGGGCCAGCCCATCGACCCGAGGAAGATCCAGGAACACTTTGAAGACTTCTACGAGGACATCTTTGAAGAGCTCAGCAAGTTTGGCGAGATCGAAAGCCTCAACGTGTGCGACAACCTGGCCGATCACATGATCGGCAATGTATATGTTCAATTTAGAGAGGAGGATCAAGCTGCTGCTGCCATGAGGGCCCTTCAAGGCCGGTTCTATTCGGGCCGGCCCATAATTGTCGACTTTTCTCCTGTTACCGACTTCCGCGAGGCCACATGTAGGCAATACGAGGAGAATAACTGCAACCGTGGGGGTTATTGCAATTTTATGCACGTTAAGCAAATTGGCAGGGAGTTGAGGAGGAAGCTGTTCGGAAGGTACGGGAGGTCGAGGGGGAGCAGAAGCAGGAGCAGGAGCCCTAGCCCGTATTACAGGAGGGAGCGCAGTCGTGAGTATGGGGACTATCGTGATCATGGGGATTATAGGGGAAGTGGAAGGAGGAGCAGTGATAGGCATGGAAGACATGATAGAGACGCCGAGAGACGGAGGCATGGGAGCCCGGTGAGAGAGAGTAGCGAGGAGCGGAGGGCTAAGATAGAGCAGTGGAATCGGGAAAGAGAGGAGAAGAATGCGTGAGTAATAGGTGATTCTTCAGGTTGGGCTATTATATTTATATATGATCTCCTCCTCTAGTGTTTCGAGTTTTCTAGATGACATTTGTGAGGAGCTATGTCCGCTTTTCTTTTGTTTGTATCCTTTGAGAACCCTTTCAGATTCCAGACATTTTGGTCTGCTCATTGGAGCTTTAAAGATAAGCTCTCTTTTCGGCTGTGTAGGATGACCGCTTTGAACTTTCTGTTGTCTGCTGGACTCTGTTTTGGTAGCAAAAACTGTTTCTGTGATTCCGAACAAATTAGTTTTCATGCTCAGGTGATTGCACGGTGTTCAAAAAATTTCTACTGATGTGATTAATTAGATAGTAGGTATTGTGTCTTCACTCCGGCTTTGGTGTTGTTTCTTCAATATCGCCGGATTCAATCCTTTCGTTGCTCTTGTTCTTGAAAACTCTTAAATCTGCTGATCAAGCTTATTGTTCTGATAGAGCAGGCAGGTTGTTTAGGTGTTCTCTCGCGTTTGATTAAGTTCTTCTTCTGAAGTTCTGAAACTCTGCTTGCTAAGTAAAAACTAAAAAACTAGTTGAGCATTAGCTAGCCACTCCTATGCGTTGAATTTTGGTTTCTCGCTGAATTTTGTTTCTTCTTCTCGATTGCAGCATGGTTTTACGGTACGAGAACTTGCCTCTCTACCCTATCCCTTCCAAACAGAACCTAAATTTAAGTAAAAATTAAATTTCTTACAGTCACAATAAAGAATCTTCTTATGGAAAAAGTGGCAGGTAACTTATTATGACAGTTAAACAGGATCTGAAGAGTACTCAAAAGCAGTCAACCAAAGTAAAGCATCCCTGCGAGAGATTTATAGGACATTGAGGTATCCTTTGGTTCGAAAATAAATTGTTCCTAGTCATTTCTACTATAGGTACAAATTTTAGAATAATTAACTATGTGTCACGGACACGGGACACGACACGACTCGGACACGGCGACTCGGCAAAACTCAAAATATAAGGACACGGACACGGTTCGGACACGGCTAATAAAATATAATTTTTTTCAGTATATTAATACATATTCATTATAGATAATATACTAATGTAAAAAGAATTAAATAAAGAGATACAATAACCCTAATTAAAAAAATAAATTTTTATTCAAAAAATTTATAATATTAATGCAAAAAAAAAGATAGAAAAAAAGAATACCTTTAGTTTAGAAGCTTTGTTGAAGGGAAACTCAGCAAGATCAAAGATGAGATCAAATTTTTTTTTTTTTTGTTAAGAGTAGAATTAGATAAATTTTTATTAGGAATAGAATTATATAATTTTTTAATTATAATTTTTTCTAAAATTGTACGATACTTTTTTTCAAATTATATATTTTTTAATTAATTTATTATGATGTGGCAATATTAAGTATCCTAACTAATTAGGAATTAATTAACAAATTTTTCCGATTTCAAATTAACAAATTTTTCGGATTCCTAATTAACAAAAATTCCTAATTAAGGGATGTTGACGCGGCATGGACGCGCGTCACACGCGCGTCCATGCCCCGTACGCGTCCGACTCGCGTCGGACGCGGACGCGCGGGGGTTTCCCCGCGTCCGTGATACCCAGATAATTAAAGACAAGACTAATTTTACATTTAGATAAAAATTAAATTATTTTTGAGAATAAAAGAATAGCATTTGGATAGTTAGATTGGAATAATAAAAAAAAGTATTAATATTTTATCTAATTAATTAATTAATTAAGAAAAATAATTACATTAGCCAAAGTATTAACTAGTTAATCAGTATAAATATTAGTTATTGCATAAACACACTAATAAATAATAAATAATTAAAATTTTAATTATCTAATTTATTATTCACACAGTTAATTATATATTTATTAGAGTAATAAATCAAATGATTAATTATGTATCTAGTTAATAAATAAATAAATATATAATATATTAATTAATAGTATTTTATTATTAAATTAGTAAAAGGTATGAGGGGAGTTATTGTTCTTCCATCTTGTCTAGAATAATCCGTTAAGTAAAACTATCTTTTTTTTTGGTGTTTAGCAACAAGAAGGAAAATCAGACCATTGTTCTTCTTATTCCCCTTCCTCCTTTATTTCTTAACCAAACAATGACCGAAAGAACCATAAACCAAACTAAATACAGCAATCTGATCTTCTTGCTCATCCCGTAACACTGAGCTACGATCAGGGAGTTTAACACTATATCTATGAAACAGTTAATTTTTTTTTTACAAAGATTAAATATTTAAATCGAACTAAATTAAAGCCAGATAAACTAAGTTATCTTCTATAAAAAGATTCCATACAAAACTTACTCTCCAACATAGCTCTCATCCTGTATTCGTGTGAAAGTCTTATTTGGGGCCTCGAGTTTTTTTTTCTTTTCTCTTTTCTGAAATCCTCATGACACTCTGAACCCATATATTCTTATACAAGCCAAGATAGAGCCTCAACAAAAGTATATTCTTCGAAGCACTAATGTGGTAAAAAGCTACATGCAGGAGTGCCGGCCCCCTCCGAATGTGATTTATTGGCATTTTATTACTAACAAATTAATATCCCACAGGAGAGAATTTGTGAGGTGCATTCCCGTGCAACAGCTACGGTTGCTACCAAATCATGATGCTCTAATAAGATCATCAACTGCGTATATCGAACCCACTCACTCTGCGGTTAGTGGAAGCATGATTCCGCATATTCTTCGCTTCGTTATGGGGGCTCCCATAAAATTTCATAAATGTTAGGGGCTCTTCCTGAAATTTCCCAGCGAGATTTGGGCGAAGGGGTAGTATTAGTAAGCATCGCCCCCAGCTTAAATGAATGGATATCGCCAAATACGGCGTCGCACTGTCTGACACTCGAGAGAAGCGACGACACACTCGGAGCGACGAAAGCGGAGCGGAGAGGACGAAGCGAGAGAGAGAGAGGGGGGGGGGGGAGAGGGTGAGCGATGGATTCGGACTACGGCGTTTCCCGCGAGCTCTCCGCTCTCCAGAAGAAGCGAGCGCTCTACCAACCCGAGCTCCCTCCGTGTCTCCAGGTCCCTTCTCCCCTCCCCGCTTCTAGGGTTTTGCGTTCTAGATCGATTCAACATCGCCTCCTTCCTCACTCCATGTGAGATCTTTCTTTCTCTTGATACCTTTTTCAATCTCTCGATCGGATAGTGAGATCGCGAGTTTTGGTTCTTCTCTTTTCGGCTCAGGTCGAAATGGTTTTGTGAGTGGTCGGAGTTTTTGGTTGTAAGGAGATTCCGATTGAGAGGAAAGCTGTTGTCTTTCTTGATCTGAGTTGGCTCGGGATTTTAATTTGTTCCAAAGGAGGGAACTTTACAATTTATTACATTGGTATCTCTATGTTCTGTTCCTTTACATGCGGCGAGAAAATATGTCATGTGGATTGGTGATTGACGTAATAAGAGGGACGAAAACCTGTTTCTTTTTTGAAAATTTCTAATTAGAGTTGAATTCTTGTTTTGGTATGCTTCGATTTTCTTGTTTTCACCTTTTGTTTCTGCTTTGACGATGACATTAATCTTGAAACTGGCCAATAACTGCTAAAACTTTGACTATGTGTGTGACGGCGACGAGGAGGACGGAGATTTAGTACGAGAATTCGACAACGCCGATTACAATGTTAATGCCTGTTCTTCTCCTTATCATTATTTCTTGCAAAAAAGAAATGGAGCATTAACCAAACCCAAAAATTTGGCACGATCTTAGGTTGATTAAAGTTTTGTTGTGCTGTTAATTTCCTCTATGTTTCTTTGCCCCTTTTTTTTTCTTTCTCATCTGCATTAAAATTTATTCCTCACATATGGGTTATCTCTTCTTGTCATCTTTGTTAGGGTACAACCGTGCGGGTTGAGTTCGGTGATGCAACAACTGCTGCAGATCCTGCTGACGCGCATGTGATCAGCCAAGCATTTCCGCACACGTACGGGCAACCCTTGGCTCATTTTCTGAGGGCAACATCTAATGTGCCTGATGCACAGATTATAACGGAACATCCGCCTATCAGGTATTTGTTGTTGGTTCTTTCTATCTATCTTATTTGAAGATTTTCAAGCATATTTTGTCCGCATTTCGAGAATTGGGAATCATATTATTGTAATAAATTGCAGAAGTAGATTATTATATTTCAAGAGACCATGAAACGTCGTTTGCGGAGAAGTTTAGATAGACCTGTCCTTGTATTCCTCTTCAGTGGAAATTCGATCGTTGTGCCTGCTCATTAAAGAAATTAGTACATGTGTTGTTCTCATAAGCATGATAGCACTATTAAAATTAGGACCCAATTCGTTTCTGTTCTTTTTTTGCTGTGAAATCTGCATGGAGAAGTAAATGCTTCGCCATGCGGACAAGTTCTTTGATGTTTTCGATGCAATCTATAGTGACTGTTTTTGTAATGTCTATTTCCACATGGATCTCTCCTTCAAGTAGATCCTGCTTATTCCCTGTCGCAGTGGGTCAAAAGTACTTTTCGTGTAGCTTGTTGAGGTTTGGGAGTGTACATAGACCATAATAACCTAAAATGACTAGCTATTTAATTTTGTAATTATTCACTGTCTGAAAAGTGCAAGCGGTTGCTTTCTGCATATAGAGCAGTTCTTTAATTGCAATATTATAGTACCTTATTACATGTAAAATGTGCTAACTGCTTGCTGGTTATTTAGTTACTGCAGAGACTTTCAACTTCCAATTATAATGGTTAACGGTAGATAATGTTACTGTATTATTTCATTAAAAGCCTTCATAATAGCATATGATTATCTCAAACCATCTTTGCTGCAGAGTTGGTGTGGTATTTTGTGGGCGACAGTCCCCAGGAGGTCACAACGTAATTTGGGGTCTTCATGATGCTCTTAAGTTGCACAACCCAAACAGCACAATGCTTGGATTTGTCGGTAAGATTTTCTTATATGTTCTGACAGACAATGTAGGAAATGGCTGACAAATTTTATTCAGAGTTCTCAACTCTTTTGTTGTACGAGTTTGTACTCCTTGTCATGTATAATTATCCCTAAATAGGAGAGTATATTCGCAGAATAGTTACTTTACTGTTTCTATGTGTTATGTGGATTAACATTAGTTGCCTTTGTGACAGTATCCATATTGTCTTGCTACTTATCTTTTTAGGTCGTAATTTCATGTTTAGTCAGATTTCTTTTTCAAATATATTGTAGTCCTTTTTTCTGATGAGAATTCTACATGTTTTTGTTTTCTCTCTTTTTTTTTTTTTTTTGGCCTTGCGACACCATCTGCATAGTTTTGTTCTTTTTTATTGTGCAAAATCATTCATGTTTATCCAATTCATGCTTCTTGTTGATAGTCCTTTATTTGTTCCTTTACTATTGATTCTTGTACAGGTGGGACTGAAGGTCTTTTTGTGCAAAAAACTTTGGAAATCACAGATGCTGTTCTTTCCACATATAAAAATCAAGGTTCGAGGAAATTGAAATATATTCATACTTCATCTCATATCGACATATATATGCTTCTAAGTTCTAACTGTAAAAAATGTACATTTTTTTCCCTGTAAAAAGGTGGTTATGATTTGCTTGGCCGAACAAAGGATCAAATTAGAACAACTGAGCAAGTTAATGCTGCAATGGTTACTTGCCGGGGGTTGAAGTTAGATGGTCTTGTTATTATTGGAGGTATCTTCTACTCTGCAGATTGTTTGATAACTGTTGTGATCATTTTATTTACTTATTTAGAATTTCTCTGATAAATGTTAAGGAGTTACATCCAATACGGATGCCGCCCAGCTTGCAGAGACTTTTGCTGAGTCAACATGTCACACAAAGGTACTTGAAATTTTCCCTTGCTATTTATAAGATTTCAAAAAATGACTTATTTAGGTTGAGCATGCACTGAAACTTGTTTATTTTCTGGATCTTATCTTGTGAGTAGTATCTTAAGTTTGCCAGTACTGCCAGTCAAAATGCTGGCCTTGATTCGTTACATTTATTTCATGTTAATTTACATATTGTTATAAGTTAACAGACGGAAGCAAAAATTATGACTACAGGTTGTTGGTGTTCCTGTTACTTTAAATGGAGATCTCAAGAATCAATTTGTTGAGACAAATGTGGGTTTTGATACTATATGTAAGGTATGTTCCTGTTAGGCAATGTAGTAAAATTGCATGGTTCTTCAGATCGCTGTGATTATATCTTTTTGAAAGAACAAAGAAAGCAGAAAATTTATTTACCTGATTTATATTTATATTGCTTACGGGTTCGGTTCATAGAGTGCAGTTATTATAAGGTAGATCTAATTTTGTATTCTATTAGTTGTAGAAACCTCAAAAAAACAGAAATGGGCTTAGATTTTGAAAAATTCAACTGGCAGTAGTGTAAGTCTTAATTTTCTCTTTTCTGACAAACAGAATCAGTTACAGTGAAGCTTATTTTTGTGCCTTCTTATTGCAGGTCAACTCGCAGCTGATTAGTAATGTCTGCACAGACGCTCTTTCGGCAGGGAAGGTGACCCATTATTTATGTAGCTAAGGCTCCTTAATTGTTGACCAAGCTGTGGCATTTCTTGATTTCTGGTTTCAAAATTCTAGCATTTCCTAACACTTAGTGCTATTTCCTCTTGACGTGAATAATCTGTTACCACAGTCTTGACGTCAGTAATCCACAGATAAAAACTCATGCCAGCATTTCAGCTGCATATAGATGGGTTAGTTGGAGGATTCCAGGCTTGAGCCCAAACCTTGCTCAGCCTGGCCAGTCTGCGGTTATCCTACTCTTTAAGTTGGGCCGTCCCGGCCCACTGGGTCCTGTGGGCTCCCTGCCTGCCCAGTTATCCACCCTAGCATAAAATGGACTTCTCATGGTTGCCATCACCTGACCTAATTTGCTTTAGGCTCTGCTGCGACTAGTGAGCTTGATAGTGGATCTCACATTGACAGTGTTAGATTCAGGCTCTATGTTAATGTTCCCAAGCTTGAGAGAATGTGGTTTCTGGTGCAACTCTGCCTGGGGCCTTGTGGGATTTTGTGGTACATTAAGGCTGGATTTTGGGCCTGAAACAAGCCACCTATCAACAATCACTACTTGAACTTCTGGGCATTGAACAGGCGCCATGAATGGGCCCTATATCTGTTGTTAAGTGGCCCAGTCCTGTCCATTGTCAGCCCAAGTAGCATATGAGTAGCATTTATAAGTTCCTAGATTAACTTTCCCTATGACAGCTAATCTAGTGTTTACATTTTGCTTGCAGTATTATTACTTTATTCGCCTGATGGGCCGTAAGGCCTCTCATGTGGCTTTGGAATGCACTTTGCAGTCCCACCCAAACATGGTGAGGCTTCCCTTGTTGTTGCACTATTTTCTCTATCTAGGATAAGTTGTGTGCTCTATTAAGTAAGTTCTGTTTCATGTGTTGATCCCGAGTTATCTGATCCTTTCTCAGGTTATCCTAGGTGAGGAGGTTGCCGCATCAAAGCTTACTCTTTTTGACCTAACAAAACAGATCTGCGATGCAGTTCAAGCAAGGGCGGAAAAAGGTTAAGAGTTTTCAGAAGTTTTTTTGAGACCTTTATTTTTTTTTTCATTTTGTTATTTGTCATTTGTTTATGGTGCAGATAAGTATCATGGGGTCATCCTTATACCTGAGGGACTTGTGGAAAGTATTCCTGAACTGTATGCTCTGCTCCAGGTACAGATCATATATTTCTTCTGGAAGTTTATGATGTCATTTATATCAGCTTTAGAAGCTGTTTTATTGTCTGTATTCTTTTTCACCCTTTTTTCGCATTGACAATCTTCAAGTTATCTCAGTTGATTGTCTAACAACTGATGTAGGAAATCCATGGTCTCCATGGCAAGGGTGTCTCTGTGGATAACATTTCTTCTCATCTTTCACCTTGGGCATCAGCACTATTCGAATTTCTGCCGCCATTTATTAGGAAGCAGGTTATTTTTCTACTAATTTGTTTTTCCTCATAGTGTATTTGTAGAATTTTATTTGGAATAAAAAGATTATAATTGACCCTTACGAATGGTACATGCGGCTCTATTGTTATTAACATGCCTTTTTGTGTTTCTCAATGCAGCTCCTTCTACACCCAGAATCTGATGACTCTGCTCAGCTGTCTCAGGTAATTCTGCTTTAACTGTTGCTTATTGATGGGAATATTTTGTGGTTTCATTTTGTCTGAGTCTTTTGGTTTATGTCTTTATTCAGATTGAAACTGAGAAGCTACTTGCTCAGTCGGTGGAGACAGAAATTAATAGACGTTTGGTAAGCTTCCTGTGAAGATTTTGTGAATAATTTGGTATTTGACAAACTTTGATCGGATGTTATAAGATCTTTTTATACTTGCTTGCGTTTTCAACTGTTTTTTAAAGTGTTAAACAACAGAATGTTCACAAATGTTGAATGCTAAATTATAAATACAGAAGGAAGGAACATACAAAGGAAAGAAATTTAATGCTATCTGCCACTTCTTTGGGTATCAAGCCAGGGGATCCTTACCATCAAAGTTTGATTGTGACTATGCCTATGTAAGTTTCTGCAACAATTTTTTTCTCCATTTTCTTTTGTGCTCTCCTTGTGTTCTGTATTAAGAAATTTTAAACTGTATTTTCAGGTCCTTGGACATGTAGGCTATCACATTTTAGCAGCTGGTCTGAACGGTTACATGGGTAACATCACAAATTTGAAAAACCCTGTAGCTAAGTGGCGTTGCGGTGCTGCTCCTATCACAGTGCGTTCTCACTTTGTTTTTATTGTACTTTGAAGTCATTAATGCTAAACCTTCCTCTATGAAATTTCAAGCAATTAATATGTGAAATGTACAGGATACTGGCAACATAGGTTCCATGTAATTATTCTGGTTGTTGGCAGGCTATGATGACTGTGAAGCGGTGGTCACGTGGTCCTTCAGCCACACAGATTGGGAAACCAGCCGTTCATCCTGCTACTGTGGACCTGAAAGGAAAAGCATATGAGTAATACATCCTCTCCGTGATCATCTGGGATGTTTTATCGAAGATATATTTATCTATATTCCCCTGCAAAATTTTCTATTTACATTTTGGCGTTTATGACTTTCAATATTTGCCTGTCAAAAACTCAATTTCCTACTTATATACCCTTATACTGACAGAAATGCCCTTCCCTCTTTATTTTTTCCTAAGACAAAATTTATTTTAGAAGTTCCAAACTAGGTTAGAGTCTGCACTTTTGACTTGTAGATATGAAAACCCAGATTTTAAAGGGGAATCTATGTTATAGACACCAGATGTATATTGTACAATCCCCTTCTCTACTTTAGAAGTTCTCTAGCATGGCTAGTTGGAATTGATGGTAGACTCTAAGATCTTGAAATTGTAAGTAGCTGGAGGAAATCTCGGTTCTCTCTGCAGCGTCAACCTTGTTGATAAGTTTTGTCTTTACCTGGTCTTCTTTTCTTGCTTCTTTTTTGTTCCTCTTTTTCCATATTAGTTGCAAGGAAGATTAGCTTTCTGCTCTTTCTGGAACTAATTCTTAATCTGGGCTTTCTAGGTTGTTGAGGCACAGTGCTTCCAGTTTTTTGATGGATGATATATACAGAAACCCTGGACCCCTTCAATTTGATGGACCAGGCGGCGATGCAAAGGCTATTACACTATGTGTTGAAGATCAAGATTACATGGGCAGGATTAAGTTACTGCAGGAATACCTGGACAAGGTCCCCACTTTTTCATCACTCTATGATGTGTTTATCTTTTATGCGTGTCAAACTGTAGATCAATTAAACTGGGTTGGTTTAATCAGTTTTTAATTTTTCTGATCTTTGGCTTCATTCGTGGATTCATGTGCTGGAATTATCTAGAGGGGCTGTTTTGTTACCATAGCAGATTGCTATGTTCTTCCCTGTTTCGTGCGATGGCTGCTTTGGAATTTTAAGCTTCTTCCCATCCCCTTTCGGTTGTTTTTTATGTTTTTATCTATTTATTAAGAAAGTCCTATCTAATATTACGTTGACTTTTCCTAAATGATATTTGGACCATCACTTATTCCTTCCATTGTGATGTAGTCATTCAATAAATAAGCATACTGTTCAGAAAATCAGTAGATACTCCATATTATCACTGGCCTTGCTATTCAACCTCCTCCATTTTCTATGCCCGTCCGGGTAGGTAGTTTTTGTTTTTCTTATCGAGCCTCCTCTGGTCATAATTTGCTACCATGGTCGTCAGGATTTTAAATTTTATTTTATTGTTTTTTCTGGATGTGTATATAGCTAGGAGTATTAGACACTTCTAATTTCTTTTAAATGAACATAGTGCTGAAATCTTACTGAGTACAACATTTTGTTGCTAGGCCACTTTGCCTTTCTAATCTGAAACCTATTGCTTGTGCACCAAACACAATCAATTCTACTGGAATAAGGAACAGCAAAATGCTATCTTATACACTTGATGTTACCTAACTAATTGTTGCCTCCGCCAGCAGCATGATGCTTATGATTTGCTTGTTCTCTTCTTCTTTTCTTCTTTTTTTTTTTCGCAGGTGAAAAGCATTGTGAAGCCTGGATGTTCGCAGGATGTTCTGAAAGCAGCATTGAGTGCGATGGCTTCTGTGACGGATTTGTTAACCATTATGTCTTCTCCATCCTTCGGCGCCCAATCACGCATATGAGATTGGTAATAAGTCATGCTGTAGTGGGAGTTATTTGAATCTGCCCCTCTTTCCATTTGCTTGCTCGCTGCTTTGGCGACGAAAGAGAAACATTGACACTGGTTTACTCTTTTATTTATCCGTCTTCCTGTGTTGAGGATCCTCCATTTTTGTGACTTGAAGAGTTCATTACATGTATTCTGAAGTTGAATAATGACTTGGTAGGCCCACCAGGAGATAAAGGGAAAAGAGGGGGAGAACTTGCCTCTGAGAACGAATAATTCTTCCTGTTTGTGAGATACTTGGACGTCTTCTATTAGTGCAACTAATTATTTGACTCAACTTTTTTAGTTGTTTTTAGTCTATACTGCAGGTTGTAGATTTTTTAAGTTTGTTTAGTAATGATTACCGGATGTTTTGAGTTGCCAAGTTACCACCCTTCGACCTTCATAGCGTACCTGGGACGGAGATGGGGAGCTGCTGCTATTTTCGACTATTCAGTGCCTAGACTAGCAGTTTGTTGCTGTCCATCTGTTCAGATTAATTGTTGGTGTCTCCCTTGTGGAACTTAGGAACCAGTCTGGTAAAGACTTTCCTCTAAGGCACCACTGTGGTAAAATCTTCTCTCCATTAAGGCCATGCAGGGAGGAGTGTTTACTTTTATACAGTTTTTGATTTCAAGTTCGGGAAAAAAAAAAAAAAAAAAAACTAACGAAATCTGAATCCGTCGGCTTTTGTTTTATGTCTATAATTAAATTATAAATATTTAGTATCGGGTAAATCTATTTCCGTCGCATTTGGATTCAGATAAATTTATTAGTACTAATACTTATTAACATTTTTAGGAGGTACGTAGACACGTAGTAGCTGGAAAAAAGTCAAAAATATAGTGGTTGCATTGGTGATATGGTGTTTTCAACTAACCAGCTTATAAGATTTATCATCATCATGATTTTTACAAAAATAATTTTTTTTATTTTTTTCTCTTAAAAAATAAAATTAGTTGAATATAGATAATATGGTGCAACTGTAAATTAATGTGATGTGATGTGATGTGATTTTTTTTGTTTTATTTGATGTAATTAAAATTTTAATCTTTTGTATAAAAAATTTACTAATTGTGCGATTTTGTAAGAGCTTTTGGCTTGAATCCGAAAAAAACGAAAAAAATGATGCATGTTTACAGGAATGCAAAACTAGTGCGCTTTATGTGTGTGCGCGCGCGTATAAAAAGAACATAAATTTTTGAAGGTACGAGCAACAATTAATTTCTCCTCGATCCGCTGCACTTATTTGTTATGCTTCCTGACAACCAGCACTCCACGTGACAGAAGGTCGTGCACCTGGTACGTGGAGGCGAGCCGGCGGAGAAGACGGTGGGAGCCTACGCGGATGAGTTGGACTTCCTCTTAATAATTCATTCATTCATCGATCACCGAATCACCGTCTTCTCATCAATCACCCAACCACCCTCTTAATTCATGAATCGACGAGGTCTATCTGCTCCAATGTTAGAAAATAATTATTATCGCTGTATAATTGAAAAAGTATTGCATTAACTCCTCCAAGATTGGCCTTTTTGCATAAAAAATTCACTAATTTTGGGCTTTTGTAAAATTGAGCCGCTTTTTTCGTTTTTGCAGATTCGGTCCGAATTTTCAGCAAACTGACCAAAATACCCTTGTTACTTTTTCTCTTTCTCTCTCCTCTTTTTTTTCTCTCTCCTCTTTTTTTTCTCTCTCCTCTTTTTTTTATCGTTCTTTTTTTTTCTCTTCGAAGAAGGCGGGCGGGGTGGTGCGAGCGCAGGCGGGCGGGCGGGGTGGTGCGAGCGCAGGCGGGCGGGCGGGGTGGTGCGAGCGCAGGCGGGCATGGGGCAGGGCGCAGGGCGCAGGGGGCGCTCCCTGCGCCCCCTGGGGGCGCGTGCGCAGGGGGCGCACCATGCGCCCCCTACGCCCCCTGGGGGCGCGTGGCCCTGCGCCCCCTGGCCCAGGGGGCACAGGGGGCGCAGGGCCCTGCTCCCCGCGCCCGCCCGGGCCCGGGCCCGGGCCCCCGCCGGCCCCCCCGGGTGGCCCGCGCCCCTGCCGGCTGCGCCCGCGCCCGGCGCCCCCGCCGGCTGCACCCGCGCCCACGCCCGTCGTCGTCCTCGTCGTCCTCCTCCTCCTCCTTTGAGGCTTCCTCCTCGTCGTCGTGCTCCTCCTCCCCGCCTCCCTCCGGATTCCGAGTGCTTCCTCCAAATCCGCCCCGCGCCGCGCGGCCCGGAGAGGGAGGTGACCGGATCGAGTTTGGTTGGAAAGAAAGAGTGCAAAGAAAGAATGCAACGAGAAGAAATAGTGCAACGAGATAGAAGAAGAAAAAAAAAAAAAATTGCACTCTTTAGGCCAACGTTGCACTCTTTAGGCCAACGTTGCACTATAAGAAAGAGTGCAAAGAAAGAGTGCAACGAGAAGAAATAGTGCAACGAGGTAGAAGAAGAAAAAAAAAAAAAAATTACACTCTTTAGGCCAACGTTGCACTCTTTAGGCCAACGTTGCACTATAAGAAAGAGTGCAAAAAAAGAGTGCAACGAGAAGAAATAGTGCAACGAGGTAGAAGAAGAAAAAAAAAAAATTACACTCTTTAGGCCAACGTTGCACTCTTTAGGCCAACGTTGCACTATAAGAAAGAGTGCAAAAAAAGAGTGCAACGAGAAGAAATAGTGCAACGAGGTAGAAGAAGAAAAAAAAAAATTACACTCTTTAGGCCAACGTTGCACTCTTTAGGCCTACGTTGCACTATAAGAAAGAGTGCAAAGAAAGAGTGCAAAGAAAAATTGCACTATAAAAAAAAAAATGATGTAAAGTTTTCTAAATAGTGCAACGTTAGCCTAAAGAGTGTAATTTTTTTTTTTTCTTCTTCTACCTCGTTGCACTATTTCTTCTCGTTGCACTCTTTCTTTGCACTCTTTCTTATAGTGCAACGTTGGCCTAAAGAGTGCAACGTTGGCCTAAAGAGTGCAATTTTTTTTTTTCTTCTTCTACCTCGTTGCACTATTTCTTCTCGTTGCACTCTTTTTTTGCACTCTTTCTTATAGTGCAACGTTGGCCTAAAGAGTGCAACGTTGGCCTAAAGAGTGTAATTTTTTTTTTTTCTTCTTCTACCTCGTTGCACTATTTCTTCTCGTTGCACTCTTTCTTTGCACTCTTTCTTATAGTGCAACGTTGGCCTAAAGAGTGCAACGTTGGCCTAAAGAGTGCAATTTTTTTTTTTTCTTCTTCTACCTCGTTGCACTATTTCTTCTCGTTGCACTCTTTTTTTGCACTCTTTCTTATAGTGCAACGTTGGCCTAAAGAGTGCAACGTTGGCCTAAAGAGTGTAATTTTTTTTTTTTTTTTCTTCTACCTCGTTGCACTATTTCTTCTCGTTGCACTCTTTCTTTGCACTCTTTCTTATAGTACAACGTTGGCCTAAAGAGTGCAACGTTGGCCTAAAGAGTGCAATTTTTTTTTTTTTCTTCTATCTCGTTGCACTATTTCTTCTCGTTGCATTCTTTCTTTGCACTCTTTCTTTCCAACCAAACTCGATCCGGTCACCTCCCTCTCCGGGCCGCGCGGCGCGGGGCGGATTTGGAGGAAGCACTCGGAATCCGGAGGGAGGCGGGGAGGAGGAGCACGACGACGAGGAGGAAGCCTCAAAGGAAGAGGAGAGGACGACGAGGACGACGACGGGCGTGGGCGCGGGTGCAGCCGGCGGGGGCGCCGGGCGCGGGCGCAGCCGGCAGGGGCGCGGGCCACCCGGGGGGGCCGGCGGGGGCCCGGGCCCGGGCCCGGGCGGGCGCGGGGAGCAGGGCCCTGCGCCCCCTGTGCCCCCTGGGCCAGGGGGCGCAGGGCCACGCGCCCCCAGGGGGCGTAGGGGGCGCATGGTGCGCCCCCTGCGCACGCGCCCCCAGGGGGCGCAGGGAGCGCCCCCTGCGCCCTGCGCCCTGCCCCATGCCCGCCTGCGCTCGCACCACCCCGCCCGCCCGCCCGCCTGCGCTCGCACTACCTCGCCCGCCCGCCTGCGCTCGCACCACCCCGCCCGCCTTCTTCGAAGAGAAAAAAAAAGAACGATAAAAAAAAGAGGAGAGAGAAAAAAAGAGGAGAGAGAAAAAAAAGAGGAGAGAGAAAGAGAAAAAGTAACAAGGGTATTTTGGTCAGTTTGCTGAAAATCCGGATCGAATCTGCAAAAACGAAAAATGCAGCTCAATTTTGCAAAAGCCCAAAATTAGTGAATTTTTTATGCAAAAAGGCCTCCAAGATTTTAATAACAGCATAAAATAAAATATAAGGAAATCTAATGATACTCTATTTTAAATACGAGCTTTGCAAGAAGCATAACCCAGGCCCACCCACCTTTCGCAAACATTTCTTTCTTTTCCATCGTCTGGTAGACTGGTAGTCCCAGCAACCGTGATATTCCACGACTGTGGGGCCCACGCCACGAGACTCTGGGCCCATGTCGGATGCACGTCTCCCTCCTAAGTCCTAATAACTACGATCGATCGGATCCTACCACCGACCTGTTGCAATCTCGACCGTCCGATATCGGACGGTCCGGATCAGAGTTCTGGACTCTCCTGGGTGGCGGCTTCCAGCATCCATGATCCAACCGACGTCGGATTGTGCCACGTGTAATCAAACCTCGCGCACTAGGGACAGGATCCGGCGATACATTCCAAGGGGGATTCCTCCCTCCCTAGTCCCCTCCCTCTATTTTTTTAATTTATATATATTTT
This sequence comes from Puya raimondii, assembly GCA_016920855.1. Taxonomy (NCBI): domain Eukaryota; kingdom Viridiplantae; phylum Streptophyta; class Magnoliopsida; order Poales; family Bromeliaceae; genus Puya; species Puya raimondii. Next base: position 22,779,246 of record JABWPP010000047.1, on the reverse strand, counting down.
TTTTTTTCCTGCTCTGTACGTCTCTCTCTCTCTCTCTCTTCGTGTGTTTGCTTGCGAAAAGGCAAAAGGGAGGCGCAAAAGGTCTGCTCTTCTTCTTTTTTCTTTTTTTTTATTCTGCAGTATCTGCTCCCATCGATCGATCGATCATCATCGAGTCCTTTGTAGATACGCCAGCAGGCAATGGACGAGGACGAGGCCAACGTCGGCGGAGACATGGGGCCCGGCGCTGCAGCTGAAGCTAACGGGGAAGCCGCGGAGCCGGCGGTGTTCCGGGGGACGGAATACTCGGTGGTGCGCACCACCGTCGCCCTGGCGCTGTGGCTCGGCGCCATCCACTTCAACGCCGCCCTCGTCTTGACGGCGCTCCTCCTCCTCCCCGCCCGCCTCGCCGCCGCGTCCGTACCCTTCCGTCCCCACCTCCCCCTTCCCCCTCTCCCTTCCCTCTCTCTCTCTCTCTCTCTCTCTCTCTCTCTTTCTCTCTCTCTTAAAAGGTCTCTCTCGCTCTCTCCGCTGCACAGGGTGTTCGCGTTGCTCATCTTCTTTATGGTGATTCCTCTCAACGACAAGAACAAACTGGGGCGTAAGCTCTCCAGGTGCCACTCAACTCACATAATCCCACTTCCCGCTCTTTTTCTTTCTCTTTTTTCCTTTTTCTTCAACTTAACTTCATTTTCTTTTTTTATATAGTTTTGAGAGTATTTTGACTTTTGAGTGGGTTTTCTACTTTAATTTTCTTTGATTTGGTTAAATATAGGTTCATATGCAAATATGCGTGTGGGTATTTCCCGATCACCCTTCATGTGGAGGACGTGAAAGCTTTTGATCCGGACCAAGCTTATGGTGAGCTCCTACTTAATTGCTCGGTGCTTCTTCTTGATATTTATGATATCATTCATGTCGGTTAGTACAGTGCGTCAGCGCAGCATACACTGGCTTTGAGTACTTGTAGAAAAAGCATTAGTTCCATTACCATGTTTGTCTTATTGGAATTAACTTTGTGAAACCTGTTGTGAGAATGGCATATCATATCATATCATATCATTTATATATTCAGTTGTTAAAGAGGGGAATATTCCTCCTTTTTGCAGTGATTGCTTACGAGCCGCACTCTGTGTTGCCCATCGGCGTGGTCGCGCTCGCCGACCTCACCGGCTTCATGCCTCTGCCTAAGATCAAAGTTCTTGCCAGCAGTGCTGTAAGGTTCCTGATAATGATCTTCAGCTTAATTCTAGCGAATTTCGACTCGGCTAAATTCGAGTATCATAGAGTCTACTAGTGTGCTACAATATATCACAAACGGGCACGCGAACTTGAGAAGAAAAAAAAAGACACTGATCTTACCATCTAACCTTATAGCATTTCTAGTTTAACTACTTCACCGCCATAACATAACATTATTTCTAAATTTTCTAAGGAAATACTCTATAACCTACCAGAAATTTCCATTACTTCATGGAACAGTATATAACTTCTCCAATGGTAATTAAGTTCTAAATAGATCGGTGAAATCTTCTTAAATTAAAATTACAGTTGTTGGATGGTACAATAAATAGTCTGATATACCCATTCTAAAATACGCCATAGTTCAAGTAAACTTTGTACGCTTTTAGCCTTTTTTTGTTTTTTTTGTTTTTTTGGCAGGTGGGGGGGGGGGGAAGGGGGGGAGGGGATGTCATCTTTGCTGTTTGATTCCATTTTTTTTTTTTTTCCTTCTTCTAATTACTAAATGTTCCTTATGAACTGCCGCTACTAGGTTTTCTACACTCCGTTTCTGAGGCAGATTTGGACATGGCTAGGGTTGGTTCCGGCGTCGAGGAGGAACTTTTACTCCTATCTGGAAGCAGGTTATAGCTGCATCGTAGTGCCAGGTGGCGTGCGGGAAATGCTTCACATGGATCACGATTCAGAGGTTAGCTATTGCAACTTAGGCGCAATTTATAACTGCTTTTATTTCTTCACGTTTTTGAGTTGATTTACACATATCGTCATGCTGCAATATCTTGGATGGTAGACCTGTTGTCTTCTCTGCATTGAATGAATAAATGGTAGACCTGTTGTCTTCTCTGCATTGAATGAATAAATCGAGAGTTATTATGTGATGCTAGAGTTATATGTACTGCATATGTGAACAAGCAGTAATCGGTCAAGTCTAAAATTATTCTTTTCATGTCCCTTTGATGTCTAGCAGCTGTATATAGCGCTGCTTCCCCTGCAAGTCTATCAGGTTCAGTTTTTTCCAGAAACTGATAATCGCCTCCAATAACATGTTGTGTCTCCTGCAAACAACGCAAACATGATATTCTATTTATTTTATTTTCGACCAATAACGTGTCGGACCGATCTCTGGTAGGATTGACCCATTATCCCTCTATGAGAAGCTGAAGATTCTCTATCTTGCTGCTTGCTTGCTTTGTGTACTTGATGTGCGTTAGCATCATTTGGACCGCTGAACATAGCATAAATATAAAGGAGAAAGAATTTGAGCAGAACTTAAGCAGGCATTCTCTCCCTCTTCCATCTGCCATCAATGTTAAATGAGAAAGAAAAATGCTTTCCACCCACCTAACTTTCAACAGTTGGAGCGAACTCCTCCAAATAAATTGTAAATTTGTTACGAGGTTTTAATAAATTAATTTGGTCGTTATTTAACACTCCCAGATGTGCACAATGTAGTAGTCTGCTTACGAGTCAAATTTCTTTTATGTTATAGGTTGCTTTCCTTAAGGAACGGAAAGGGTTCGTGCGAATAGCAATGGAGCTGGGCTGCCCTTTAGTTCCTGTTTTCTGCTTTGGCCAGGTACTACTTATAGCATGCTCTTCAATACAGAAGTGAAGATTTATAGATTTGGAAGTTTCCACTTCTGCATGAAACACTCATTAATCCCTATAAACGTTTGTCCTTGTTTCTTCTTTTGATTGTTGGGCAGAGTTATGCTTACAAATGGTGGAAGCCCGGCGGGAAATTAATTGTTAGGATTGCTCGAGCGATCAAATTCACACCAATAATCTTCTGGGGAAGATTCGGGTACCTCATAGATTCTATCTGAGCCCTCATTAATTGGCATGCAATAGAGCTTCTTAAATTGCTCTGCAGCTGTAGTATAAGTAATTAACATAAGTCTTACGTCCTGTAATCATTTTGTGTTTTTCTAATGTAGGACCCCTATACCTTTTCGTCGACCGATGCATGTAGTGGTGGGAAGACCCATAAAGCTCAAGAAAAACCCTCGGCCATCAATTGATGAGGTAAAATAGTTAATCACTTATATCTGTCAAATAAAGTATTAAGTTTGTAAAATCTACTTCTTTTGAGGGAAATAATAGGTGTGAAATAGCTCCTGTGATATGGAAATACTACCAAAGTCCCATTAATTTGCTTTATATATGTTATTCTTTCTTTTTCTTCGCTTGAGCAGATAAATGAAGTCCATGCACAGTTCATCGTGGCTTTGGAACAACTCTTTGAGAAATACAAAGAAAGGGCTGATTATGCTGATCTCCATCTAAGGATTCTATAACTTTTGCCTCGCATTTGCATGCCCAGCGCCAAATAAGCCAGCTTGAGAAATGAAATATCTCTAGCAGGCACCCCGTTGATATTCATACGCCTTCACCAAAATCCCAAATCCCCCTGCAGGGTTACGCTATATGATCTATTATATATATATATATATATATATATAGTCAACTGTATGATAATGGAATTGTTATAATCATCTTGGTTGTAGGGTAGGGTATAGTTGCACATCTGTAACATAATACATAATTATTTCAAACCTTTGATGTTATTACTAATTCGTTGCCTGCTGTTTATCGTTGGGACGAGGGCGTGTTAAGTTACCTTGATGCAAATCCGTGGCATGTTGAGCAATTATATTGACTGATCCTTGAGTTGACACATTGTAGTATTGATCCAGGCCTGTCGCTTGAATTCATTGCTCCAGCACGGGTGGTGATGGATCAGATCCATTTCTCCAAGCATACAAGCATTTATAAATTAATAATAATAATAAAGGAAGAACAAGAAGATGAAATGACTTATTCAAGAGAAACTGTATCACTACAATTTTAAAATGAGTCGGTGGGTGGTGCAGTAGCTGATTAAGCACGACATACACGTAGGTTCTATGATGACAATGAAAAGTGTATTGGATTTTTCTATTATTCTACTCAAAATTTCACTTGTGAAGATGCACAATCAATCGCATAAATGTCAGCAATCTTCTCAAAAGTCGCATATATATATTTCACTAGGTAGTCAAAAGTTACTTATGAAAATTTTGCGAGGCCGAATGATATGGAGAAATTGCAAGCAGCAGTCAAAATACACATGTAGAGTGGACGCAAAACTACTTTGGACGCTTCCGACTTTATTAGCCAGGTGATGAATCCACACAGCTAGACACTGTATCGACACAAACAATGTTACAACTAGAATGGAAATGGAAATGGAAACACCCGTCCATCCAGGAACCATGACCGGATGGACTTGTGACTCCATACAACAAGGTTCATGCTTCATGCAATTCGATACAATTATTTGAATTCTCTACAGTTAATCTTTCTTCTTATGCTCCCTGTGGTGTTGTCGGACTCCATTCCGACACCCCATCACCCTATTATACAATCGGATGCAACTATCGGCATCCTTCACACAATGAATGCTCCACCGGTAATTAAGAAATTACTCAGTAGGGCATGAAAATGTACAGACACAGCAGCACCGACAAAGAGCCAATACCGAGCTCTCTGTCCTTTTCTCTCTTACCTCCATCCCTCGGAGCAACCCGACTCGATGACCTTGTGGCATTTCTGGCGACCATGATTACAGACAACCTGCATATAAGTAACCACTCTGTTATCCCGCCAACAAGCATATTCGAATAAAAATGCAATAAAGACAAGGGTAGGTTTACAAAGTTTTTTATATTCACCCTGCATCATATCATTAGAGAGGAACAAGAAATTACAAGTATCATAAATGATATAATATTATTAAGTACAGAAAAATATGGGAAAAGAATTGATACATATTTATTTCTTATTCCCTATTTAATAAAAGTATGGGGGGGAAAAAAAGTAATGTAAATCAAAATATAAAAGCAGATCGAGCTAAAACTTGACCTGTAGAACAAGCGAGAACCATTACCAACTAAACAATTCTGGACTAATAATAACTCTTGGTCAAGATTGTATTGCATCGCATTCATATGTTAAATAATCACAAGAACAACAAACCAAATACAGGACTACTATGAATCCACTAACATCACGTTTGATTTAAGTTAAAGATGCTACTTGAGTGAAGGTTCCTGTCAAAGTGTATGTTTCAAAAACTAAGAAAATCGGAAAACCCCATGTATGTAAAATTCAAAATACCTATGAAACTAACCTCTAAATGCAATGATTATAGCTTGCAAGGCAAGAATGCATGCCGCTGACTTGCAGCAACTGCTTTTCTTAGTCCTGCTGCAATCTAGATACCTGTAAGGAAATAGAAGATGTACATTTCAGTTTAGACCTTATACCCATGTAAATAACTAGTAGTATGACAAATAATATACCTTGAAGTAATGTTATCCAGATTTTCATTTCAACCTGCTGTTTGTTCTGAACCACTGCCTTGTGTAATCTGAGGTGAGTGAGCAGGGACAAGGAAACGTGGCTGGGCTGGAACTGGTGTAAGCGGCGTTGCCACACCTGCAAGACCCAACATTAAAATAAAAGCTATCTAACAAAGGGCAGCAGTTACAAAAAAACCCCAAAAGCTACTGACAGATGGACATGCTATAAAAACACTAGAAATCTTATCCAACCATTTTAGCTCGACAAGTGTACGCACTGCCATATCATCTCATGCATGCACGTATGTATGATCCCACTCCATGATCCCCATACTAGTCCTTAACAATTAGCAACTCCAATTTGCTCCCTCAAAGAGTCTCCATTTTGAGTTTGATCCTCCCTCAAATTGCCACTACTAAAAAACAAAAACTCAACCATCCCTATTTGTGCTAGCATCATGACCTACCATATGTCCGTTAATTCTAATTTAGGTATGTATCAACTACACTGAAAAGGGAAAAAAGGAAACTGTTACCATGTGGATGCTGACATTCTGCAATATACATGGAGACTATAAACAAGCTCACAGAAGAAGCCTCGCAAAGAAAAACCAGCACCATTCATTATGAAATCTTTCCATATGCTAGCCATCCTTCTCTCTCTCTTATTTTGATATGCACTACCGATATGCACTACCAAGAACAGCTAATGGAGCAGAACAAGGAATTTTACCTATTGGAAAGGGTGACTGAACTGTAGGCCCAGGGGCAGAAGTTAATCCATTGACATTTGGCCCACTCAATTGAACAAAAGGTTGGCCATGCGGTGAGTAACCGTGAACTGTCGTGTAACCATGCCCGAGAACTGGCTGGCCAAACTGTCCATATGGGTAAACACCTGGATTTACAGTACCTGGGACACCATATAGTTGGAAGTATTGCTGCCCCATATATGGAGTGTATTGTGGATAAGCGTATTCCGGGCCATATGTGTAACTGCCAAAAAAACAAAGGCAGTAAATCCTTCAAATAAAATTCATTGGGCATGTTAAATAAATATAGGCATATTAGTGCTAACAACAGTTTTGTCTAGAAATGAAACAGAGAGCAAAGCATAAATTTTGTTATAATACATACATATCAAACTAAACATTAACTGAAAGTGCCTTCCACCACATTCACAGGGTTAACTTGTCAAGTTCATTATAAAAATTCCCTATAAGAATCTCTCCTCTGCCACCAAACTGATTTCAGAGCGTACCACTACTTCTAGGACATTGTATGGTTATACCATCTTTCTAAGCATAAATATAGCGGACAAAAATAAACCGGGTTATATGTATGCATATACAAGCCTCTATAGTGATAAGTGGTTGGGGGGGAAAATAATAACAATAGCCAGTATTTTAGATGTGAAACTTCCAGGAGAACTAACAAAAGGTACCATGTTACACATCTCTATAAAATCAACTCCGGCTATTTTGGCCAACTCCCACTTAAGCATGAAAATGCCCAAAATCAATAGCCTTACTAGCAGAATTTACTTATGTTTAACAAAAATCTAAGTTAGACAAATTAATTGAATTCAAACCATGTAGCTTTAGAATTTACAATGAGCAAAATCCTTATCGAACTACTGCCCGCATAGATGCATTTGAAAAGTACCTCCAAATAAATGACTTGTGCGTCTATCGTCATTGATAATATCAAATATTTCATAACGTCCAAAGTTGGCTTCACAACAAACGTCTCACCATCCATTATGTACTGCCTTTTCACTCTTACCACTCTCTAAATATAAATACATTTAGTCTGCATGGTTGGATTGTGGTCCCAAAATCATTATGAAAATCAACAACTGCTCATATAAACTAGAAGCCAATATCTTTCATCATGACCTATAAACTCTAAAATGCCTGGAGGCGAAAAATCATAAGCCTGGGAGATCCTCATTCATGACTTTTCAAATAATAATAAATGAAGAAAATCTCTATTTCAAAAAATTGTATATGTCATTACATTTGAGCTGCTCTAATACTATACTAAGGCAAGCTTACACGCTCGCTAAAAATTGACTTCAAATCTTTACCACCTGATGCAGTTTAAAGCTAGATTCTTGTATGATAATGCTCCTATTTGATACAATTAGATATGAGAATGTAGCCCAAATGTAGCATTGACTATACGAAGAGAGATCAAAGCAACAAAGGATCGTGCAGCAAAATAAAACAGAGATATCACATCACCAGCAGTGCAACATATAATCATTCAAAGAGGTCAAAGGACTTATTCTTCCACCAAACAAATTTGTATCTAATAATCAGTTAAAAGATAAGTATCAAAACTTCCCAATAATCATTCTTTCAAATGCCACAATAAAGAAAGGAGATAAGCTTCTGCACATCTCAACACTAAGCATTGAAAGATAAAAGGTGTTAGACTAATCTAATGCTGAAGGGTTAAAGGTACAAATCTATAATGGCAAAAAATCTTCAGTTTGGTGGACAGAATTGGGAGAATGTTACCGCGTTCACCCAGAGAAATGAAGGCAAATTCGTGCTTTCATTCGGAGCACATTAATGCAGCAGTATTTTGCTGTCCTACACAGAAGTAGCAACAAAGGTGATGAAATTGGCAGAATTGGAGGGCAGCAGTTGGATGCAAAATATGAAACATAAATGGAATAGTAAAAGAGGCTACAGAAGGAGATGAAGAAAGGGGATGGTTAAACAGCAGAGATGGACAATAGTTTGTCAGCCAAGAGAGGAAGAAGATCTGTCCAGTAGCTATTGAAGGAAGAAATAAGACTATGCATGGAGACGAGCATTTCTTCAAATATCAGGATTCAAGTGAATAACTAGATCATATGGCCAGTTCAATCCTGTTTATGAGCCAAGGCACCTCATCTCAGTGGGGCACTCTGACCAAGTACAATAGGCTGGAACAACTTCTGTTCAGCTTGGTTCCCAACGATGACAAAAATTGTAAGTAAGGTGGCCTACCTGCAACATGTCAAGGCTAATTGGGCTTGCTGAGCTTTGGTTTAGCCTAAACTGGCTGTATTGATTAAAAACGGTTTCTTAGGCTTTTTTAAGACTGACTAACTCCAAATAAGAAAATGACAAAACAGTAAAGCTAAGCAAGAGGAAAAGGTAGCTACTTGATAACTACAGATTTTTTGATAGACTGGTTTCATTGGTTTGATAACTCTGTTTCTTTTGCTTTTCATGACATCGATGAAAATCATGAATCTTAAAAATAGTCCTAATCGGCAACAAATTCTAATTGGCAGACTGCATACTAAAATTGTAGCAGGAAGGGTGCTAATAGTAGATATTAATCAGTTCTTCCACCACAAAAATATTTAAACAGTACCAATACTACAAAAGCAGGTCACTTTCCTAAAATAAATTCTATTAAAAAGATAATAATAAGATGTGGGTCTTGCAAAATCAGTTCTTTCATTATAGTCGTTTCCTTTGTAACGAAATATTACCAGATTACACATTAAAAGTAACTTACCCATGTTGTGGGTATTGCAAAACTTGTTGGTAGCTGACTGGAACTTGTTGCCGATGAGCGAAATCTCCAAAATGAGGCCCCCTTTGAAAAGGCACAATGTAGGGACCAGCTGACCTTGGGCGTGCTACAAAAAGAAAACTTAATTAGAACGAAAGAAATGGTGTTTACGTAACAAAATCCACAAGGTATCAACTACATTACTCATCAAAATGAGAAGCATATGTGAGCAATATATTTAGTTAGCAACTAGCATTATGTACGGTTCAGATGAAAAGTACAGTATCCAATATAGTACCCATGCTAAGGATTCAAGTACCCATGCATCATAGATTGAAAGCATTTTTGGAAATTTTGAGTCTCTGAATTCATGAACGTCAAAGCTGAAGACACAACAATGAAGATAGCTAGTATTATGGCTTTTTAGGATCAAGTTAACAGAAAAGCTGTCAACTATTGTAATCTAATTCGAAAAATTAGGTTAGGATAGATGTTGTATTAACATGAGTCTAACATGAGTCTATGCCTGTCTAATATCTGAATTTAGCTAGGTTAAATAGTTAGGTTCAAATTTATGTCTAGGTGATTAAGTCTCTGCTTGTGACAAGTTAATCAAATTCCGTGCTAGATCTGGTTTGACCCAAAATCTTAATTGGGTTGACAACTGAGTCAGCAGAGGTCAACTTAACTAGCAGGTAAATGAGTGTTACTGCTGACTATCAATTCCCTTGTTTCAGATTATGACTTGGAGACTATCATTTTAGACGGTGATTTAGGAATTACGTGAAAGGAAGGTTTTAGGCAGCGGTATTTACCTCTTAAAGAGACCATGTTAACTGAGATTAAAGTAAACTGAAGCTATTTTGTAAAAGGATCTCAGTCATATACCCTCTACAAGATGAGAATCCTAACTCCTAAGAAAGAAGAATGAATGCAAAGAGAAGGAAAAATAAGGGTAATCAAAGACCAAGTGAACTTCTCCTGTTCATAAAAGAGTCCAAAATGGATAGAAAATCATGAACTGCAGCATTTCACCAAGCCTTTGGTGTTTTCTACCGGAGGATTCTTTTTAATAAATAAAGTGCAACATTTTTGGCCATGATACATCCATCTACCTTCTCTCTCCTCCTCTACTTCCCTCTATAACCTCCCCAATTTCCTTCCTTTCTCATTGTCTTCTCCTTTCTAGCACTGGAAAAGTATAATCATAGTCTTACTGCAGTTGCCTGTTGTAATAGAAATTCTACAATCTTACCTTCACTATCATAGAAAACTGCCATTGTTACCAACATTTATCTTCCCCATACCACGAAGAAAATGAGATGATTTCTGAAATAGAGAGTAAATCTCTGCAGGCCTTTTTTATCATGCATTAATAAGTGGCTGCAGGAAGTCAAATTTTTGTGCAATTTTCCATAACAAATCAATACTCTAGCATTACATCCCAACAACAGATGATGAGATCCGCATTGATTTCAAAGGACGTACTCGATCCTTAAGACTGACTCTCATCATAAAACAGGAGATGAAATAAAAAAACAAATCACATAAACAGACACTGTTGTATACTTTACAGTTTTTTTCAAACCTCCATACAGCATAAAAAATTAAACTGCCAGAGGTAGCAACGGCAAAGAACCTATTGAATGGTGACAATATTCATGCGAATATAGACTACAATCTGAGGCAGACTAGGAACTTATATCTCTGATAGTTCATTAAGCACTGTATATGCAATCCTAAATGAAGAATGCAGTCAATCACCAAGAATGCAAAGCACGTGGAAGAGAATACCAGTGCCTAAACATGGACAAGCTCTTTAAGAAAGTATAAGGCAAAAGTAAAAGATTGCAGCAAGCAAATAGTTGATCGTTCCAGTCCCAAACTACAAGAAGGAAGGTAACACAGGTAATAAATTTAGACGCTAAGGCTCTCAAAGACTTAAAACTCTTGAGGGAGCTTACATTTATTTTTTCTACTCAAAATGGAAAGAAAGAACTGTCTCTTATCTCAATTGTTTGAGGGCTTCTTTTTTCTCCCCCAACTTCGTGCTTTTTTGTTCATAACTTGTTGTTATTTTATCAGCAAATCGTATGTCCTGACAAGTATTGATAACCTCTGTTCACAAGATGTCTAATGATAGTAGAAATGCAACTTCCATCCCGTAACCTTCGATAAGGCCAGAATGTTAAGTAATAACTAAAATGTTCTATTTGAGACCTTTACAATATGTCAAGCACACAATACACTTCAATGTCAACCACAAATTTATTCCATAAATAAAAGAATATAAACTACGATATTTGTGATAATTGATAACATAGAACAAATAAATCTCACGCCGAAAGAACCGAAATTATTAGCCCAAAGTTAGAAGGAATTAATTCGGGCATTATGTAGGAGCAGATCAAATGATCAAGCAAAGGAAATGTTGCAACTTCACATAAAATTTTCAGCAACTGCAAAAACTGTAACCAGCTAATGTGAGAGAAGAGTACTGTAATGCAGAACAGGCCGCGGCCGACCCTGCGAAGCCAAATTACAATTCGCTCTCCTGCCGTCAATCATCGGGTTTCCATCTACACACGCTCTTCTTGCAGATTCAGGGTCACGGAAAGTAACCTACCCATTCACACCAATCAAATCCCACCCCCCACCCCCCCAAATTGAACAAATTAGACAACAAAATTGGATTTTTTTTTTTTTTACACGTTCTCAACAAAGAACAATCAATTCCATCCAAATTATCAACAATTCATAGAAATCCAAAAAGGGCAAAGGAAGGAAAACTCACAAAACCATAACCCTTGGACCTGCCGGTTTGCCTGTCGGTTATGACGACAGCCTCGAGGATCTCTCCGAACTGATCAAAGTGCGCGCGCAACGACTCGTTTGTCGTCTCCCAGGCGAGCCCGCCGACGAAGACCTTCGTGTCCGTCGTGTCGCCGAAGGGGGAGTTCAGGATATGGAAACCGGAGCTCGAGCTCGACGCCGAACCGGACGCCGACCCCGGCCCTGGATGGTGGAAGGCCATCGAACCCTATCCAGAGTGAACCCTAACGAAACCCTAATTCTAAGAAATTTGCAAGAAACGGGGCTAAATTCGGAGGAAAAGGCAAGCGAACGGCGCAATCAGAGGAGAAAGGAAGCCCCAGGAAGGACCACGTAAAAACCCTAGTTTTAGATGGATGGTGGGCGAGGACGATTAACTGTTGAGAAATCCTTCATCAAAGAAGAGAGGAGGAGATAGAAAGAGAGGAAGAAGATGCGGCGAACGCGATTTGAGAGGAGGAATTAGGATTCTAGGATTCAGAAAACGAAGCAATTAGGGTTCGAAAATAGACGTGGTCCCCTCGCCTTTCGTTAAAACCCTAATAACATTTTGCGTGACGTTTTTTATTTCGTGAAAAAAAAAAATAATAATAATAATAATAATAATAGCGCAACTGATGATAATAATAATCGAATTATTAGACGATATTATCTGCTGTGGGCTTTATTTACTAATATACCCTTCCATTTTCTTTGCCAGTGGCTGTCGCTATCTTCGTCAATTAATAATCTTTAATAATCACGCTAGCAACCAACCCGCGGGCGATGCCGCGGAAATTTATGCCCGCGCTGCCAAAGAATTGCTTTCATATATATATACTTGCCGACAAATTTTTAGTAAAGCAATATTATAATTATAAAATAATTAAATATAATTCTTAAATCATTAAATGGTAAAGTCAAAATGCACTAAGTTATAGGAGGCAAACAAAACTTTATCTATAATTATAATATTTTGATTTGCGTATATTATCTCATTTTATAATTAATTTTAATTAACTAATTTTAAATAAATTTATGTATATATAAATAAATGCTATGTAATGAATGTTAGGGATCAGCTTTTATTCTATCAAAATCTGTATTATTCAAAAATCTGACATAGCCTCTAAAATGTATTTGACCTGTTATCTTAAGTTTGTAGATTAAATTGAGTTCTAATTGTCAACCATCTCATATAAAATAATTATCGTATGTAAATTTTAATTTTTTTTTCACATGTAAATAAACTAACTCCTCATACAATATAATTCTCTATTCTCTAACTCCCATCATTTTTACAGTACATATATATTCTAATTTTTTCATTGTATGTATCTAAATATGTGTCTTCTTATTTCAACTTTGAGACTCTTCTTCAACATATGTTGTCGAGTATTTTTACGGGTTGTTGTATGTCGAGCTCACATTTTAGTTTATACACTTGTTCCTAAAACTTAATTATTTTGAATATATTAAAACTTCATTTTGCATTTTAATGACCTCTCCTATATATGTATATATGTTATGAGTCCGGCTATTCTACTCTTATGAGTATAGATTTTTTTATACTCATAAGTTTTCGACCGTTAGATTTATTTCTTTTATCATTTCTATCCGTTAAATCATGCTATTCAACCAACCACCCACTCAACCCCAGGGGATCACTATCATCCCAACCGCACATTTCTTCATCTAACGGCCGAAAACTTATGAGTATAAAGGGAACTATACTCATAAGAGTATAGTAGCCCAAGCCTATATGTTATTTTTACAAGAGCCATTAAATCAATCATAATATATAACTTATAAAAATTGGTTAATATTTTGATTCCGTAGATTTGAATCTAATAGAATATATCAATTTTTTTACAGTTCTAATTATTACACAAATAAGAAAAAAATCATAAAAAAATATTATTTTTTTCTTTACATATAGTATACTTCGTGTCAATAAAAAAATAAAGTTTAGATGACCTATTCCTAAATAGTCTTTAGTTGAGGTGATTTATATATATTTTTACCTATTGCCCTATTTCTATATATTGATACTTATGAACATATTATATCACCTAAATATGAAAATGAATGAAATTTTAAAAATTCAAAAAGAATAAAAACATTACTCCCTTCTCCTTTCATCTCTCTCTCTATATATCCTCAAGGCTAGAATACTATTAATAGCACATTGATGTTATTAAATTTTCGGCCATTGAATGAAGAAATGTGCGATTAGGATGATAGTGGTCTCTTAAAATTTAGTGGGTGGTTGATGGATTAAAGGGGTAGATCTAACGGTGAAAAATTTGGTAGTACTAAGTATTTGGTGCTATTGATAGTATTATAGTTGAACTCTATATATACACGCTTCAGAACTAGATATATTCATTTGTTTAAATTTTAAATAAATAAATTTGGTTTGAGTTGTCCACTATAGTTAGGCTGTCAAAATAACTCAAAGTTCACGAGTCTACTCATGTTTGCTCGAAATTGACTTTCTTATATAATAATTGAGCCGATCATGAGTTTACTTATTTCACGCGAAAAATAAATGAGGTGAACATGAGATAAAATCAGCTTGCTCATTTTTGGCTCATTATAACTCGAAAATAAAGAAGTAATATATATATAACTAGAATTAGGCTGGAATACTTCTAATAGCACCAAGTCATTGATGCTATTAGGTTTTCGGCCTTTGGATGAAGAGATGTACGGTTAGAATGATAGTGGTCCCCTAGGTTGAGTGGGTGGTTGATTGAATAGTATGATCTAATAGATGAAAATGATCAAAAGGTAAAACTAATGGTGGAAAACTTGGTAGCACCAAGTGCTTAGTACTATTAGAAGCATCCCAGTTTGACTCTTTATAACTATTACTTTTAGATTGATATATAGCAAATTTGAATATTATTTTTAAGTTTTTATTTTTTCGTTAGCATGAGTTTTAAAATATAATACTAATTACTAATACTAAAATTAAAATTAAACATCAATAATCAATAAAAATAAATTAATAATAATACTAATTATAGAGAATTTAAATATTTTATTAATATTTATTTCAAGCTGGTTATAAATAATTTTGAGCTAACTCAAATTAGTTTTAACTCGAAAACAAGTTAGATTATCCCAGCTCGTTTTTATTCCAAATGGCTCAAATTGCTTTTGAGTCTATCTTGAGCTGGTCCTAGTTTGCTCGTGTTCAGCTCGTCGGCAATCAAGTTGACCACGAGTCCGCTCATACCTCTAGCTGGCAACAGCTCGCTCGTGTTGAGCTCATTGATAGCCCTAATTAAAGTACCATGAATTCCACATGCTTGTTGCTCAACGTATAAACGGGCTTCACTGCATTGGGCTGACTTGGGCCTGAGCTACGCCCCAAATGCTGAGTTGGTCCAACAATTGAGCCCGAGACGTCTCTATTTTGGAACAAGATGTATATTAAATCATCTATATTAACTAGACTCGTAAATATATACTCGATTTACTCACTACATTACTTTCTAATCATATTACTAATATTAAGCTTATAAGTTAGCTTTTGTTATTTTATTATTCAACTTTAGAACAAAAAAGGTATTTTATATTAAACAAATACTTTAAATAAATATATAAATGAATCTCTCTTAAATACGAGCAATGGCATAGACAAATAGGTAATAACCAAAATACACATTTGAAATAATAGCGAGTTTTCATTTGAATTTTAGGGAAATATATAGAATAACTAGGAGATTAATTTTAGTATCTTGATTACATACTTTGTTAGGATTTTTTGTGTTTGGTTGTGGAGACTACCTTTTGATGGCCTGACTAATTGGAGCGTGTTTTTGGATCATTGAGTTTATCACACCCCTGTGCCACTAAATAACAGAGGGTAAAAAAAAAAAAAAAAAAAAAAATTGTGTTTGGACTCATCCGAATGATAATGCATGTGAATAGTAGCTCCACCAAGGTCCAAGATCCATACTCTAGCTCTGTATCTCCAATTTTAATATGCTGCAAAGCAGGAGACGCGAGTGGTAAGTCATCGGGTGGAGGAAGTCTATACTGTCACGCTTGCACCACGTCATAAATAACAAGTCAATCACATCTTTTCTTAAAAAAAAAAGTACAATAATTTTTTTTTAATAATTATGATGGGACATATATATCTGAAAAGAAATTTTTGATTGATTTGTAACACCACGTCACCGATACATCCGTTGCATTCTAGAATTTTTCCATCAGGTGGGGACTAGAGAGAGGAAATTAAGAGATGCCTACAAAGTCAGGACTCGGGCTAGATGCATGATTGCAATGTTCATTTTTCCGGTCCGTGGAAGGAAAAAAACCCATTTCCGCCTGATTCGATCGCGGTAGATTGGAGACGAATCTAGTCCCGTCAAATTGGTTAAGAAGAATATTAGGAAATTTAAAATATGGTGAAAAGAGTAGATACGTTAAAAGATATTAAAAAAAAAAACATCAGTCCCAGTCTCCCTGAGATTCTAAATGCATACTGCGCATTTTGCGGAGCAACGGATGCTAATTTATGGTACTCTGTTTCCATTTAATAATAAATAAATGAGAAAACAAAAGAAGAGGTTGGATGATCATATGTAATTGATCTCGAGATCAAGTTGACTCTTCGGAATAAAAAAAATGATCGTGAATAAGAAAATCTAGCTATAGTACTTAGATTCATATTATATGTAATATTTTTAACAAATTGTTTAAGGAGCTTGATGGTTGGTATTCAAGATCACAAATTCAAAGCTTAATTTATTTTTAATAAAAAATATTATTGTTATAAGAGTTATTAGAATATTATGTTTTTATTAATTACATGACAATATAATTATACAATTCTATCACTAATGTGATCCGCACTTGAACACCATACAGTTTATATATAATTGAATCACAATAAAAAACAGCCTTGTTAAACAATAATTTATTTTGAGAAATCAAAACAAAAAATTACAGAAAACTAATTCTATATGTAAATATATTAAATTCTAAATATATTTTTAACTGTGCTTGAAAGAGGAAAACTTTAAAACAAACAAGTCCAAGCAGGGGCCAAAGAGTGGACACGTGGATCTCCAAGAGAACGCTAGGTAGCATTTCTCAAAGCCTATAAACAAGGCTCCACCTCCACGGCCCTTGTCTCTGGAAACTTCAGCTTTGGGTTTTTTTCTTTTCTTTTCTTTTCTTTTCTTTTTCTTGAATAAGGGACGCATACAATCGTCGAATCTGTATCATATATCGTAGTTTTATCAAGTACAGAATACGTGTTCAGTAACATAATAACATCCTTTATATTGGATAGAATTAATAATATTTACAGAGGTACACGTGAACAACGGAACAGGTCGTGAAGGAGCATAGTCCAAATTCAGGTCGAGGGCTATTTTATATGATGTTACTTCAAATTTAATTTAATATTCCATAGTTTTAAAATTTCTGATAATATATGTATAATGCATTCCCCATTCCTATGAAAAAAAATTAGAATTATAATGATAATTATATATATATATATATATATATATATGATGATGATGATGAAATATGATGTTTTAAGCAACATCAAACGGAAATTAATAGAATAGCTACTATATAAGAAGACGAACACGTGTAAGTCATTAGACTAAAATCAAATACAAAATCTAATGAAAGTTACGAATGATTCAGTAGTTTATGGCCATCCTCCTTATAATAATGCTCCGAAGTGAATTTCGATTTTCGAATCGAGATGAGTGTATACCCGCCACCCGGCGATACGCTGAAGTAAAGGCCTACCGCGCGGTAACCCTACCGCATCGTGAAGCTATTAAAACCCCGGAAGAACCTCCCCCCCAACCCGCCTCCTCCTGCGTTCGGTCCTCCGCGTTCGAAGGGCGCCGAGCGGTACCACGTACGGTACGCTCCTCCTACCTCTTCCTTCCTCCGACGACGACGAGCGCGCCCCCTCTCCTTTTTTTTTTTTTTTTTGTTTGTCCCCTAAAAATGGACGTTCGCCGGAGGGCCGCCGCCCGTGCTCCTCCTCCTCCTCCTCCTCCTGCTGCTCCGGGAACGCCCCCCACCACCTCCCGCGGCGGCGGGGGCCGGGTGCAGGCGTCGGACGCGCTGCCGCTCCCCATCCGGCACACGAACCTCCTGTTCTCGGCGCTCTTCGCGGCGTCGCTCGCCTACCTGATGCGGCGGTGGCGCGAGAAGATCCGCTCCTCCACGCCGCTCCACGTGGTGGGCCTCGCCGAGATCCTCGCCATCTTCGGCCTCGTCGCCTCCCTCATCTACCTCCTCAGCTTCTTCGGCATCGCCTTCGTCCAGTCCGTCGTCTCCTCCAACGACGACGAGGACGACTTCGTCCTCGCCTCCTCCGCCGCCGCCGACACAGCCGCCGCCGCCGCCGCCGCCGCCGACACAGCCGCCGCCCCCGCCCCCGCCCCGTCGCCCTGCGCCCTCCTCGGCGCCGCCGACGCCGCTGCGGAGAGAATGCCGGAGGAGGACGAGGAGATCGTGGCCTCGGTCGTGGCGGGGAAGACCCCTTCGTACGCGCTCGAGGCGAGGCTCGGGGACTGCTTCCGCGCGGCGGGGATCAGGCGGGAGGCGGTGAGGAGGGTGACGGGGAGGCGGTTGGAGGGCCTGCCGCTGGAGGGGTTCGACTACGCGTCCATCCTGGGGCAGTGCTGCGAGCTGCCGGTGGGCTACGTGCAGCTCCCGGTGGGGGTGGCGGGCCCGCTGGTGCTGGACGGGAGGGAGCACTACCTACCCATGGCCACCACGGAGGGCTGCTTGGTCGCCAGCACCAACCGCGGTTGCAAGGCCATCGCCGAGTCCGGGGGGGCCGCCAGCGCCGTGCTCAGGGACGGGATGACGCGGGCGCCCGCCCTGCGCTTCCCCTCCGCCGCCAGAGCCGCCCAGCTCAAGGCCTTCGTCGAGGACCCCGCCAATTTCGACACCCTCTCCGTCGTCTTCAACAAGTAAACTATTCTCCACTTCTCTATTCCTTGTTTTTTTACTTTTTTTCTTTTCTTTTTCTTTCCTTTTTTCCTCTGGATTTTTGTTTTTTTTTTGGGTGTATGATGGGTGCTGGTCGGTTGTCGCGTACAGTAGTCGTGACTTGTGACAGCTCCAAGTTTTTTTTCTTTTGTTTGTTGCTTTTGTTGTCAATTTGGAAACGTCCAAGCAATGCTTGCTCATCGTTCTGCCGTGTGTTTGATGATGGGTCCGTGTGGGATATTATCTTATATTCGTTCCCTACCCAAACTTTCTTTTCTTCCCTTTTAACTTTGCTTTTCCGGATCCGTTTCTTCAGGTTACTACCATCTTTGCTTTCACTACACTGTTTTCTGCAAATGCTTTTATGCTTCCATTTTTTTTACTTCATCGCGCTACCTACCATTTTCTATGCTGGCATAGTCAAATGATGCTTTTTATTGTTCAATTTTACTTTCAAATCCTTCGTTCAGCATAGAAATTTAGATTCATCTCGATGTTCTTGGAATTTTCCCAGGTCCAGCAGATTTGCGAGGCTACAGGGAGTCCAATGCGCGATGGCCGGGAGGAACCTTTACATGAGACTTAATTGCAGCACAGGGGATGCAATGGGGATGAACATGGTCTCAAAGGGTGTTCAGAATGTGCTGGACTACCTGGAAACTGATTTCCCCGACATCGATGTCATCAGCATCTCAGGTCAGGTTCTTCATATATTGCTTATATTTAACCTAAATCATCAGCCCATTTAATTTAAGGCATTATTTCCTCTCCCGATACTAGTTACTATCAAAATTGAGAGACGTATAGGCCAACCGAAGGTGGGAACACATGAAGTAGTTGAACTAATTACCAATGATTCTTCTTTAAAGAAATTTGCTGGCCTAATTTCAATCAAATCAGTCCATGTTAATAAAAGCTGCTGACATATGCTTTGCTCCATTATGCCAAAAATGTGTCTATTTTGCAGTGGTCCGCTGCAATGTGATGATGTTGATTGACATGAAAAGAGTTTAGAGGCTGTGTTGTTAACAAAATAAGAGTGAAGGTACCCCTAATTGTTAAACTCTGCAATCAGGCTCGTAGTTACGAAGGGAAAATTTCCCTTATGTTCAAACTGAGAGGGAGCTAGGGAAATATTTTACTTCACAATGGTGAATTTCTGATTTTGACGCCACAAAGATGAAACTCTGGTAAACTCTATTTGTTGAAAAAGTAAGAAGAAATTTACTAATAAACTCTCATGTAAATTACCCAATAAAAGGAACTCGTCTAGCGAAAACGCAGACTACGTATACAAGACCCAGAATGTCCAATTCTCAGTCTTCTTTTGGGCTTTCGTTGAGCAGGTAACTTCTGTTCGGACAAGAAGCCAGCAGCCATAAACTGGATCGAGGGGCGCGGGAAGTCAGTGGTGTGCGAGGCGATCATCAAGGAGGAGGTTGTGAAGAAAGTGCTCAAGACGACCGTGCCCGCCCTCGTGGAGCTCAACACGATCAAAAATCTCGCAGGGTCCGCTGTCGCGGGGTCTCTTGGTGGGTTCAATGCACATGCAAGCAACATTGTTTCTGCCATTTTTATTGCCACTGGTCAAGATCCTGCACAAAATGTGGAGAGCTCGCACTGCATCACCATGGTTGAGGCTGTGAACGAGGGCAAGGATCTTCACATCTCTGTCACCATGCCTTCTATTGAGGTAATTCTTTATATCCTGATCTAAACCCAGCAATTCTATTAATTAGTTCATCTATTCATTTCTACTGCAATCAGTAACGTACCTGCTTCCAAAAGCGCCGTTTAAGCTACACAAAATTAGTTTCTTTGTGCTTTCCCTATATAATTTTTTCTTCAAAAGTTTTTGCAGAAGACTATTACCTAGATTTCTGTTCACAACAGAGCGATGATACACTGAACTATCACAAGAAATCAAAATACAGAATTATTGCTCCCCTTATTTATCTGTGCAGTTGTTGTACATGATCTCATCTTCCACAAATTTTCTTCTCTTTCCCACCAAGACCTTTCTATATTTACTTTTCCTGATTGTAATAATATTTATGTGTTCTGTTAAACAATTTAATTTACTGAATTGTGGTTGGTCTAATCTATAGAATCTATATAGTAACACGTGAACTTGGTTTGCTACTCTATTGCTGGGTACCAAATATTCCTGTTGGTAGTTATCAAAATCATTGTAAAGCTAGGATTGTACTTTAGATTGAATAGTCATATAAATTTAGAAATATATATATATATATATATATATATATAGAGAGAGAGAGAGAGAGAGAGAGAGAGAGAGAGAGAGAGAGAGAGAGAGAGAGAGAGAGAGAGAGACCAGCCAATTCTAATGCCGCTAATGAAACAGGATCTTCTTTGTCCTACTAATCTTCAAATAATCTGAGCTTATTATTTCCTTAGTGGCCCATTGCAGACCAAATAGTTGTCTCTACTAATTATTTTTGGACATAATCCTGTCATGTACTGAAATTTTTTTTAGTTCCTGATATAGCTGTGATTAGAAAATTGAAATAACTTAATCAGATCATCAAACTTAATCAGATCCATTTAAGATTCATGCTATGTTTTTTTACATTTATATTTACTTCAGGTGGGCACGGTTGGCGGGGGAACCCAGCTAGCGTCTCAGTCAGCCTGTTTGGACCTACTTGGTGTGAAGGGCGCCAACATGGAATCGCCTGGGGCAAATGCGCGGCTTCTAGCCACCATTGTGGCCGGTGGTGTTCTGGCTGGGGAGCTCTCCCTCTTGTCGGCCCTGGCCGCCGGCCAGCTTGTGAAGAGCCACATGAAGTACAATAGATCAAGCAAGGATATCACAAAGGCTGCTGCTTGAAGATACCCCTCCTGTAGATAGTTCCTCCCATGAAGAACAAGCTAAAAGAATGTGTGGGAGAAGATGGAGGAGAGAGGTAGGGAGAGAGGAAGTAAAAGGTGGCCCTGTTAGGTAGATCAAGAGCTATCTTATCAAGAGGTGAATCTTTAGGGTAAAATAGATGATAATCCCTGTGCTCTTGCTATATTATGAATTGGTCCTATAGCTTTTCACTCTAACCATTTAGTGTCCAACTTTTCGATGTCTTGCAATTGTGTCCTTGACCATGGTTACCGTCCGACCTCACTAGCACCGGTTAGTCATGTGGTTCTGCACGTGATACCCTTTTGCAGAAAAATGACCATTCCAACCCTTCTCTTGCCAAGTAAATTTCTCTTTTGGTAACCTAATTAAAATGGTCATCTTAGTTTTTTGAGGTCAATGCAGGTCAAAATGTGATTGCAAATCATACAAAAAAAAAGTTTAGGGACTAAATGGTTGAGGTTCCAAGTTTGGGAATTATTTCGCATTATCTGTACATTATACC
Organism: Puya raimondii; assembly: GCA_016920855.1. Classification (NCBI taxonomy): domain Eukaryota; kingdom Viridiplantae; phylum Streptophyta; class Magnoliopsida; order Poales; family Bromeliaceae; genus Puya; species Puya raimondii. The sequence continues at coordinate 22,756,985 of JABWPP010000047.1, read as the reverse complement.
CTAGATGGTAAAAGTACGGGGATTATCTTAGAAAGGTACATGCAATGAAGGTTGTGCTTTTCAGTTCACCCTCGGCACCTGGTAGCAGCAGCGGCGGAGAATCAATCACATATATTTCCCCAAAGATTCCGTCTGCTGCTGCTGCTCTGTGACCACGTGAACAGTCTGACCCTGTAGTCGCAGAAAGCTAAGAAGACAGCTTAGACGACGGAGCTGCCGCCTGTGCTGTCTGCTTTCACGTCAGTGTCTGTGGCCCCGTGCAGAAAGTTGTTTGTGTACCTTCCCCCTTGGCTTCGGGAAACTACTTTGTGATCTACCTAACTTGCTGCCATGTGATCTTCTTTTGTAAACTTTGATTTCACGGTTCGTGTGCCCTTCTTCAATAGCTCTTCTCAAGAGCCTTTTTTAGTTTGTCGTCTGTAACTTAATTTGGTGGTGTTAAAGCAAAATTAAAATATGGCCATCGAAGACATTATATATATATATATATATATATATATATATATATATATATATATATATAGAGAGAGAGAGAGAGAGAGAGAGAGAGAGAGAGAGAGAGAGAGAGAGAGAGAGAGAGAGAGAGAGTTGAACTAGAATGCTATTAGTAGCAAACGGATTCTGTTGTCACTTATTTGTTTTCGATGATGGAACCTCCAAATCGACAATCGGTATCGTTGAACATGATCTATACCACCTGAAGCATTTAGAAATTAAATTTTATATTTTTTCGATATTGTTCTCTTGTTCATCAAGTGGATATAAAAATGAATGGTTGAAAATGAATATCTTTTAAAAAGTGATGATAGGAGTCTTGTAATCAAGATCAAAAGTATAGATCTTATTCTAAATAGTTTAAAGAATTTTTTAATCAAAATTTAATTGATTTGAATATTTTTACGCCGTTAAACGAGAAAACATTTTATATTGACTATTAAAATTACAAATTTTAAAATTCTTTGATCATTAGGCCAATAATGTCGAAAAAATTTAAATTTTGATTTCTAGATACTTCAAGTGGTATAGATCATGCTCAACGATACCGATCGTCGATTTGGAGGCTCAATCATTAAAAATAAATTGGTGGTACTGAAACTCGTTTGCTACTGATAGCATTCTAGCTCAACTTTATATATATATATATATATATATATATATATATATATATATATATATATATATACAAAAGAATTGAAACCGGGAGTTACTGAGTGCATCATCTCAGATTCTCAGTGTTGGTGCACAGGGTGACAGAATGCATTAATTTGTGGTGAAGCCCTGCAGTTAATGAATTATTCAGGAGAGTTGGTGAGGAGGGGAAGGGCTTTCTTTCTCCCCCGTGCTTAAAGCGCCAAGCCCCAAGCCACGTGGGGTTGTTTGATCAAACACATGGCATGAATCATTCAGTTCCCTGTTGTACTGGTGGAGTTTCCTATTGCAACTACCTACTCTCCCTCCTTTCCGGCCTCCATTATAAACAATTTACTTGCGTCCCCAAGGGTTTCTACTGTAATTAGCTAAAAATTTTATGATTGATAATCGAGGTTTTAAGTTTGTTTTCTGCTGATGCAATTTAGCCTGCTAATTTTTCACTAAGAAGAACAAACAAGTTGGTCGTGTCATCCGCCCATTAAAAGAACGCAATAATTATAAGAAGGAAAAGGAGAAGCTGTATAGCTCAGTGACCCCTCAGTGGTAGGACCTCCACATGGCAACGTGCTTATAACTTTTCGGCATTGAGCTAGCCCAGGGCCCACCATTATTGTGGTGGACAGGGGGGGCTTTGCGGTAGATTAGAGATGCATGACCTAGCATATATATATATATGTAGGGAAATCCACATATATCTAGAAGCACTTGCATTATTAATGTCAATGGAGATTGGAGATGACCCAGCACGGGCCCAGCACGGGCGGTCCAAACGGAAGCACATTCATTAATATTGGTAACAGACGTGGCCCACCACGTACGTATAGCCGTATAGGGAGTCCATATACGCGCGTATGGACGCACTTGCATTATTGCCAGTAGGGATGACCCACCATACATATACATATACATATACATATACATATACATATACATATACATATATATTAATTATATAGAGAGAGCTAGAGTCCAGTCCACAGTCCACAGTCCATATCGAAAGCACCCGCGTTATTGTTTTTAGCTAGTCCTCCGATCCTCTCATCCCGTGGGTATGCTCGATCTGGACCATTTGGAGAAAGGACGATTGTGTCGATGGATCCTCCGAGCTGGTGGGAACTCGTCTTTTTGTACAATATATATTCAATTCTAACTTTGTAACTCTTCCATGTCCTCTTGTGCAATTCTGCCGAAAGCCAAGGACTCGCACTTTGCACCGAGATCGACTTTCTACTTTTATAAAATTTAAGGTATACATTAAATTGGCGTTTGATCGGATGTAATTATAGTTACAGTATAGATATACAATAGTTACAGCCGTATCTATCTTTTTTTATTGAATACAGTAAAAAGTTCGGTAACTTGTACTTATTTTTTTTAGTTTGATACAGTTGATAACTGTATTTACAAATTTATTTCTTTACATATGTGATTGCGGGATTGCCTCTAATGTAGATGCAAATTATTTTTTTTAATTAAAAGGTGATTGTGTAAGTATGCTTGTCCTCTTAATTACTATACTTATTATTCCCAATTGGTACAGTTGGAATTAACGGTGACCAATTTAAATGTAGTTTCAATTGTATGAGCCTACTTGTATGATTTCAACTGCAACAATTGGATTCAACTGTACCCAATCAAATGTCACATTTGAATTCGCAGGTATTTATGTGGAACCAAACAACCTTTCATTTTAGGTTAATTTGACCATATTATAGGATAATATAAAAATAAAGAATACATATCTCATTAATTTTTGAAAATCTTATTGTAAAAAATTTATTATTAAATGAGATAAGAATTATATCATTAAGGGAGAAAAAAAAAATTTATTAAATTCATTTTCAGAGGGCATTTTTGTTATTGATAGCGAAACATGCAATAAAAGTTATTTGATAGTACTATAGTATACAAATTCTGTAATAATTACAGCATACTTTATATATTTATGATGCAATACTAGTAGTTTTTGCATGCACCAATAGATCGTGTACCACACTCATAGATAATTGTAGAGAATTTAAAATTATAATTTAATTTGTTCATAGATCCAGTAACATTCGAAAAGCTTAAATATTATTATTATATATTTCCGACATATTATTAAATGTGAAATTATGGTACTCTAATCTAATTTATGGTGCTTTATAAATTATATATTATACTGGTAAATCTCAACTATACAGAGCTTCAAATTAGAAATTAATTATTTAAATATATTTTATGACATTTAAAAGTGTATGTTCAAAATTCTATATTTAAAATCTATCAAATAAATTAGAAACTATAATTTTTAGTTCGCGATCAAGAATTGATCTACATTGCACCAGGCTTATTTATTAATTTAAGAAGCTCTCATATTATTCAAACCCAGTTTATGATGCACCAAATGCGCTTCTAAGCCATCTTGGATCATACTTCTAAAAATCTACAGCACCATACATCACATTCATAAAAATTAATTATAAAATACTTCAAAATTAAGATTTAATTTGTTGAGTTTGTTATATAACAATCTAAATATCTATATACTACAAATTTTAAAGTTTAGACATATCTATTAAATTAAGATTATATTATTTTGTTTTGTGTTCATGCTGTGCCAGGCGCACTGAATATGTTTATGGACACTTGTTGACAAACAAAGGCCCTTCTACACACTTTAATATACAGAAGATTTATATACACTAGTTAAAGACCCGCGCTGCGCTGCGGATTGGTAATATTTTAAACAATTTAAAAATATAGTTATTAAAATTTTAAGATAAAAAATTTTTAATTATAAATTATAAAAAATTATAAAGTTCCCTTATATTATATTATAAAACTAACTTTTTTTATCAATATTTTCTTAACTTCATTTGCAAAGTTAAATTATACTAATAATTTTATTTAAAAATTTTAATTAAATTTTTAGCTTCATAGTTATTCTATAAATAATTTTTTAACTAAAAAGTTAAAGTTGGAGGACTTATCTCAAATTAAACAATAGGTGAGGATGTTTTTAGCTAGTTAAAATTGATTGAAAAAAGAGAAACTATTACACGCATCTAGTGTATATTAATATTACAATACACTGTAACTTATATTAGATGATTAACATTCTAATAGCAAATTTTAATTAAATATATATAAGTTACAAAGTCTAATAATTTAATTTATATTTGATAAATTAATTTTAAAATCTTTATTAAAAGGTTTTAGACATGTGGTGTACTTACAAATATACACATGGTGTAGATAATGTTCAATAGCATGCACTTATAATTTCAAAAGAGGAAATTTTTTTACTTGAACCTAATGCATACTATTGCTCCATACACCGCACAGAATAGATGATTTTATAGAATATTTGATAATTAATATTGTAAAATAAAGTCTAATGATTTAAATTATATTTGATAAAATTTTTATTAAAAGATTTTAGGGATGTGGTGTATGTATAGATATACACTTGGAGTAAAAAATGTTCAATAGGTGCTCTCATAATTCCAAGAGAGAGGAAAAAAATTTGATTGCACCTGGTGCATACAAATGCTTTATACACCACAAAAAATATTAGATGATTGAAATACAATATTATATAATTAATTTTGTAAAATAAAATGTGATATAATATATGCGATATAAAGTATCTGAATAATTTATTATATTACATAAATTTATCGTTTATGCGTATTTTAGAGGTGGCTTATCGTGCAATAGGCGCATCCAAAACTTTCATTGGGCATGTGGCAAAATTCCATTGACTTTTGCTTTAATGGGCAACGTGGCCAACTCACAAACCTCCCTCTTGATTTGACAGAACTGTCAAATTATGTATCTATAGATATAGATAGATATAGATATATAGAGTCCGGCTATAGTGCTTGTAAAAGTACCAAGCACTTGATGCTTGTAAATTTTTTACCGTTAGATCTACCCATTGGATCATTTCTATCCGTTAGATTATACTATTCAACCAACCATCCACTAAACTCTAGGGGGCCCACATCATCATAACCGCACATTCCTTAATCCAATGGCCAAAAATCTACAAGCGTTACTAACTTGATACTTTTAAAAACATAGAAGCTTAATTCTCTCTCTCTCTCTCTCTCTCTCTCTCTCTCTCTCTCTCTCTCTCTCTCTCTCTCTCTCTCTCTCTCTCTCTCTCTCTCTCTCTCTCTCTCTCTCTCTCTCTCTCTCTCTCTCTCTCTCTCTCTCTCTCTCTCTCTCTCTCTCTCTCTCTCTCTCTCTCTCTCTCTCTCTCTCTCTCTCTCTCTCTCTCTCTCTCTCTCTCTCTCTCTCTCTCTCTCTATATATATATATATATATATATATATATATATATATATATATATATATAAGTCGAAAAAGTAGATCTAAGGTGAAAAGTTTGATAGCACTAAGTACTTGATGCTATTAGAAGCATATAGGTTATTGTAGCTATGCATGAAATCACCACATGGTAGCAAACGGGCTCCCGATAGAATCAAACAACAAGCCGTGCTCGGGTAATCACGTTTGTAATTTGGGCCTTTGGGCTGAGCACAAAGTTGGGTGTTTAAATGCAGGCCCTGTGGAGCCCGTTTGTGTAAAATTACGCTATTGGGCCGTATCTATAGGCCACGGGGCCCACATCTGGAGATTTCCTTGTGGGTTAGGTCAATCAGGCCAGCGTGGTCCTGCACATACTCTTACTGCCACGTCCGATATAGGGATGCGGATAGATCCGGATTTGGTAGAGCTTCCGTCCCGATCCTCTCCTAATGGAATTGTACACGGAAAGAAATAAACAGATTTGAAGCAATAGATAAAACATTCTTTATGATATGAGGTGGTTTCGGAAGGGGAAGCAGAGAAAAAATTGATTCCCGAATTTACCCCAAATAAAAGTTATGAAATAAATTTAACCTTTTTTAAAAAAATATTACTTTAAGTTATTTTTTTCTAAAATAAATATGATTTTAAAGATAGCTATTTTAATAATGCCTTTGCTATTTCTCAATTTTTATTTTAATTAGAACACTAAAATTTAATTATATTTAATTTGAATTTGAATATAAAATAAAAAAAAAATTCGGTGGGGCGAATTTTGGTCAAGTAATTAAATTTGTAGGCGGTAAGAATCATTTTAATATTAATACAATTACATTACATTATAGGGCGATGCCGCATGCCACGACCTCCTCTTCGTGTTTTGGGGCCTGTGTGTCCCTCCTCCCTCGGGTTAAAAGTTAGGTAGAATTAGTCGCTCATCACTCCATCTCAGAGACTAGACAAAAAGCGGTGCGGATCACTCGCCCTCCGGATCCGTTCCGTTGGCACCGCCCTAGGCCCGTACCGCATTTAAGAAGAGCAACAACGTAAAAGTGGGCGGTTGATTTGAGAAGGATAGGTGCGGGTCTTCATCTCACACGTGTCCACCCCGGCCTCCCCTCCCATGGCCATCGCCCATCGCCCATCGGTGGTGTGAGGTAACTACTCTTTTTTTTTTTTTTTTTTTTTTTTTTTTTTTTTTTTTTTTTTTTTTTTTTTTTTTTTTTTTTTTTTTTAAGTTGGAAGCTAATCAGCATTCTACCTACTTATTTAGTGGAGAGAACATTCTCAACCAGTGCTGTTATTACTGGTAATATTAATTATAATAATAGTAAAAGGTGATCCTTAATTTGATGGTCGGGCTCCGGTTGAAGCCATAAAACGACCACTCAAAAACTCGGGGAAGTAATAATAGATAACCAAAGGAAAGCAACATGTTATTTGATTCTGCTAAGTAGTTACCGTGAGCTTAATAAATGAACAGGTAGATTAAATACACAAAACTATATATATGCTACAGTAAATTAATGCCAATAATGATGATGAGAAAGGACGATAGAGTAATGTATATATTGCTCAATGGACATGATCTAAAGGCTTGCTTTCCCAAGTGTTCTGAAGGCCGTCCAAATGAATAGCCATATGATATGAATGCTTTTAGTAGAAAGCCTTTAGTGTTATTATAGTTGAAGATAACAACAATACTTTTTCTTTTTAATGTGGGTCACAGCGAATTATCTGATGAGTCAAATCACCGTCAAGGTGACTAATCTTCTCTAATCTAAGTCATGAATATTTTTTTTGCATAACATCCATAAAACCATATAGATCCTATATTGAGTGGTGTTGTACTTAAAAATGAGCATCTGAATTTTTAATGTTTTAATTTTACAATTTGGTCTCGGAGGTTCTCTTTTTGAATATTTATCTAAAGTTTAAAATTTTAAATTAAACTATTTAATTTTTCAGAAGTTATAATATTTATCTTATAAGATTACAGATCTTTTGTAAAAATTTTACAAACATAGCTAAATAGGAGTAGAATTAAAAATTTTGGAGTCCATATGCTCGTATTATAAAAAATTAAAAATTTTGTAAAATTTTTACAAAAATATTGATTTCTATTCCTTTTAGGAAAATGTTTGATTCGGCGACTGCATCTTACCGTATAAATAAAATCTCTTTTGGTCGAGATCGAGTGCGGTACCTCTTGTACGTCATCTCCCCCTTCTTTTTCTTTTCTATTGATTCTCGGCAAATTAAAATTTCCCGTCCCCTTCGTCCCACCACCACCCAAATCTCCTCCTCGTCCTCCTCACCTCGCTCTCAATGTCGCACCAGGGGGAGATCTCCTCCTCCTCTCCTCCTCCTCCTCCTCCCCCCTCGTCCTCGTCTTCTCCGAGCGCTCCCACCGCCGACTCCGTTGGGAGCCGATCGTGCCCTAACCCTCCCGAGACGCCGCTCTCGTGGCCCTCCGATGGCTCCCTCACCCGCGAGTGGATCGCCGAGCTCACCGCCGCCCTCGAGTGGTCGTCGCGCCACCTCCGCCCCTCCGAGCTCCCCTCCGTGCTTCCCCTCCCCCTCCTCCAGCCCCTCGTCCTCGCCGCCTCCAACATCCTCCACAAGGAGCCCAATTGCCTCAGGATCGACATCGACGACGACGACGACGACGACGACGCGGAGATGCGCCGGAGCGGCGCCGCGGTGGTCGTCGTCGGCGACGTGCACGGCCAGCTCCACGACGTGATCTTCCTGCTGGAGCACGCGGGCTTCCCCTCCGAGAACCGGATCTTCGTGTTCAACGGAGATTACGTGGATCGGGGCGCGTGGGGGCTTGAGACCTTCCTCCTCCTCCTTGCTTGGAAGGTCTGTCCGGCCTCTTCTTCTTCTTTCCTGGGTTAAAGCAAAGATTGGAGATTTAATTTTATTTCTGTTTTCCTGAATATATATTGTCGCATGTTTGTGCTAAAAAAATTCGCCTTTCCGATTCTTTGGTGGGATTCTGAGTACTAAAGATATATGTTTCTGAAGCTTTGAAAGAAGGGATCTTTAGAACTTTAGATGCTCCTTGCAAGAATATCTATACTGCTATATGTGTTATCCTCATAGTGAGGTGCTTCACTTGGTAAGCATAAATTGCAGAATCATTTTTTCTGTTAGTGAGGAAAAGTTGTGTGCATATTCTCCTCACAGACCAACACCTATTGGATTGATTTTGGACATAAGTGTGCAGTAAGTTTTCCGACAGGGGACGGTGAAAGAGTTTTTTTTTTTTCCTTTTCTTTTCGTGCTCATAGCATATAGATAATAGTATTAGGGTATTGAAGTTTACTTGGCCCGAACTCCTGTGTTTACGTGAAGATACCTAATTGCTTTCCAAATGCACAAACAACCGAGCGGAACTTAGAATGGAGCAATCTAATGCATCGCAAGAGATGGCATTTTCTTATGCACCTTTTGAAACAGAAATAACTGATTTTTGCTCCAGAAGAGGTCACGGTTTTGTAGAAACATTAATATTTTGGTTAATGGAAACAAATTCCCAAAAAGACGTAGCAATAGCATCATCTTGTTCCAGTGGTTCTTTTTCTAGCATATGCATCTATTGACATTTGATGGAGATACATGTTATTGTTGGTTCTGTCAAATGTTACTTCCGATCGTAAACAAGTGTTGCCCTGACTGATTTTCAACTGTTTGCATGTTTCCTTTTTGACTTGTAGGTCTTTTTGCCGCACCGAGTATTCCTTCTTCGCGGTAATCACGAGTCCAAGTACTGCACATCTGTATATGGCTTTGAGAAAGAGGTAATGGTTAAATACGGAGATCAAGGCCCACAAGTTTATCGAAAGTGTTTAAGATGTTTTGAAGGTCTCCCCTTGGCATCCATTATAGCAGGTTGTGTTTACACTGCTCATGGAGGGCTCTTTCGAAGTGTGTCACCTACTCCTTCATCAAAGAGATCAAAAGGCAAGAAAGGTCGCAAGGTGGCCACGAATGTTGATACAAGTATTCTTAAACTCGGTTCTTTAGAGGAGTTATTAAAGGCAAGGCGGACAGTTCTTGACCCACCGTGGGAGGGTTCAAACTTGATTCCTGGTGATGTGCTCTGGTCGGACCCTTCACCAAAGCCCGGCCTGTCTCTAAATGAAGAAAGAGGGATTGGATTGTTATGGGGTCCTGATTGCACTGAGGAGTTTCTAAAGAAATACAATCTTAAGGTTTGTTTTTCTCACATTTATTATCCTTTATCTTGTTGATAGCAAATTCTTGAATATGTGATTGTGATTTAAAAAAAATAAAAAAGGAAAATCCCTTTTAGTTGCATAGAGTGAAAAAGATGCACATTTATGAGGCTGTATATAGTCAATAATCTCATTTTTGTTTCAAGGTTATTCAGCTTTGGTTGCCTTTCTGATGCCGGCAAATTATTTCTTTTTAGCATTAAACCTGCTTAAGTTGATGCTTGTTAGTATATGTTACGACTTTTCCAACGGTATTAAGAAATTAAACTATTGGCAAGCTGGTCATGATCACATAAGGATGACATTAAATCTAGCAGAGATGTACAATAATACAGTTAAAAGATAGGTTTTGTCGAATGTCCTATCAAAAACCGTAACAAAAATGCTGCTTGCACTAGATAAAGCTTGAAATAATTCAGTGTTTTGGCCCATGTACGTTAATTTGGATTACAATGCAGTTTTCACGTCCAGCAGGTAGAATTTTCCCAGTTTAGTGACTCTGTTAAATTTGATCGAGGAAATTTAATCCACTAGTAATGGGATTTATTTGACAAGCTATCATAAGGTTTGTAATCAAGGAAATTTCTTTTTTAAATGAGCGAATTTCCAATGGTTATTGCAAACAATTACGTTGCGAGCTCCTTGGAGGTTTATATCTTCTGTGCCTTTTCTAGTTTTATTTTATCATGTCAAATCTTTTGTGGAAATTTGCTGAAATTTTGTGCTTTTGAAAACATAGCTGATTATCAGGTCACATGAAGGCCCTGATGCAAGGGATAAACGGCATGACCTAGCTGGAATGGACAATGGATATACAATAGATCATCAGGTGGAATCGGGGAAGCTGATTACCCTCTTCAGTGCTCCAGATTATCCCCAATTTCAGGTTCTACTCTCTTTTTATGTTTGATTTTCTTGAAATCTCGGGCATGTAGTGGCAGTAAAACTGGAAAAAATAGATAGTTTTACACCTTTTTTTTTAGCTATTTGTTTAAATACTACATTCCCTTACTCGGGAAGATCCAGGAATAAGTATTGCGGGATTTAGCATACCAAAGGTCAATAATTCAATACCATATAATCTGCCTAAAATATAATATGTCATTGTTCATGTTTCTGGCAGGCAACAGAAGAGCGATACAACAACCGCGGTGCCTATATTGTGCTGCATTTTCCTGATTTTACTACTCCTGAATTCCATAGTTTTGAAGCTGTAAAACCTAGACCTAAGGTATGTCATATGTCTTATATTTGGACCTTTTATATCACATAATTTATCGCTAATATATGTTTTCTTCTTCCAAATATAATAATTGCTTATACCATGGAAATGGGAATGTGGTGCAGGTGGGAGCCTACTACGACTTTGAGGAAGTGATCGACTCGGATGAAGAGTTGGATCTTCGATCCATGGACAATGGCTCGTCACTCGATGCTGTTGCTTCTACCACCGTAGATTGATTATTTAAATTATGTGATTCTCTGTGTATCTTAGAATTTGCTGTTGTAGATTTATACAGGCCAAATCTGTCATCTTCAAGTGTAGAGAAAAAGGATCAAAATGCTAGTTATGACCATTTTTTGCCTGCTCTCTTAGCAATCTACTGTTCGGGCATTTGTCTTTTTGTTATTATTATTATTTTAAGTTGCTGTAATTTTGGATCCTTCAATAGATCATCATCAATACAGCATCTTTTCAGCTCTCAGATTATGGAGGAGGTTCAACTAATATCCATTCTCTCTAAAATTTGTAACGTAATGCTTGTACCTGTTAGTTGCGTTTGTGGAGTGACGCTGGATCTTGGGACCTAGTGGTTTCCATGTGTGGAGCTTTCCTGTAGAAAAATGTCATTCTTATAAGAGTTGTTGACGATTAAATGTCTCTAAATAAATTTGGGAAAAAATTCTATCAAAAGTGTACCTTGGATAAATTACAACACTGGCCACTGAAATTATACAAAGTTGCACCTGGTACACTGAATTCAAATTTTTTGTTTCAAACAAATCTAAATCTGGCACTTTCTGTTTAGTTTAATTATCAGGTCCTATAATGGGGTGCATCTAGTTAGTTGCTGGAGCAGTGCGCTACAATCGAAATGTCACTAAACTATTGTACAGAAAAAATTGAAAGTCCCTTGCACCGATTGCCCACCGGATCTCAAATTTGCATTATTGTCGTCTACGTCTCCGCAACTGCTGCCGACTCGAGAGTTTTGTGGACTCGATAACTTCGAAAACAATGCGGACCGAGAACAGAATAGGGCCAAATAATAATAATAATAATAATAATAATAATAATAATAAAAGAAGGAATTAATTGAGAAACTAAACTAGGCGACCAGCACGACCGCATACTAGGTCATCGTATAACTGCTTTCTCGTTCCTTGTGATCTGATCTCCCAGTTGGGTTGGGTTGGGTTTTCCCAAAGAGCGGGAATGGCGTCGTTTTCATCTTCCATTTTTCTCCCGTCCAGCGTCGCGTGTTTGCGCGTCCGCGTCCACTCCCTGACCTTCCGAGATCCCTTCAGGCGGAGATCGCTGGGAACGAGGGTGATCTGATCTCCCAGTTGGGTTGGGTTGGGTTTTCCCAAAGAGCGGGAATGGCGTCGTCTCTCTTCTTCTCCTCGTCCGCGTCCGCGTGCGCGTCCGCGTCCCTCCCTGACCTCCGCGATCCCTCAGGCGGAGATCGCTGGACGCGGGTGTCGCTCCCGCTGCAGCGGCGGCGGCGTGGTGGATGGAGGTCGGTTGCGGCGGCTGGGGGGGCCGGGAGGAGGAGGTACAAGGGGACGGCGATGAGGGAGGAGGCGCTGACGGAGATGATCGAGCGGAAGGTGGCGGAGGCGATGGAGGCGTGCGCGGGGGAGGAGGGCGACGCCTCCGAGGGCTGCCGGGTCGCCTGGGACGAGGTCGAGGAGGTCAGCCAGGCCAAGGCCGACCTCCGCCGCCGCCGCGCCGAGACCCACGCCGACCCCCTCGAGCCCTTCTGCCAGCACAACCCCGACTCCGACGAGTGCCGCGTCTACGAAGACTGAGAACAAACGGATCATCAACACATCGCAAATGTTCTTCTTTCTTTTTTTTTCCTTTTCTTTTCCCAGTGAAGGAAGTTTCCTCTGCCTGTCCTGCTGTTTGTGTGTGTTTCTGTAACGTAAGATGCTAGTGAATAGATGGGGGTGTTTGTTTCGATTACGATTAGCAGCAGCGTGTCTGTGTGCTTTGCTTCGCATGTACAAATGAATAAATAAAATAACTGAGCAAGCTAAGCATATTAATGGGTTGTTTGCTTCTGTTTCCTACTATTAAGCAAGCAAATTGTAACATCCTCGGCCTGTGTGATTGACTCTGTTATGGCCTCCAGCTTAAGCACAGCTCGAGACGTTGGTTATTACTACACTATCTCACCAATACTGTGTTCCTGATTGCCTGTAAGAATAGCTCTTGCTTTCTAGTCAAGATTCAAGAAGCCAACCGGTTAGGAATATTCTCATCCGGCGGTTCAGCAATTTAACAATTCTGATAGAAATTGGATAGTTTTGTTAGTGTGCAAGCTTTTCAGCGGCTGGATTAACCCAGTCCTGAAGAGTAGTATATTTTAGATAGACTCTCCCGAGTTTCAAGAATTTTTATATAACTAAAACTCCGATAAGAGTCTTGACAAGGGTTAACAGATGCTGCGAATAAAGATTTTATCTGCACTGCACTGCACTGCTACAAGTTCAAGAATCTTAAAACTTGCAATTCCATGTTGCAATTCCATGGTAGAATGTCTTAATCTTTTAAATAGATATCGTGATCTAAAGGGAATAATTTAGAAGATGATGATGGAGCTTTGGGAGCCTGAAGAGAAGAAGAAGTTGCCTGCTTAATATCTGGGTTAGATGGAGCAGCATAAAGTTGTTGCCTGGTTAATAATAATTTGTCGACAGAGCAATCAATATTTGCAGCCTAGAGAAGAAGCTAAGAGCTGACCGCAGTGAAACTGTCTTTTCTGCACAAAGCAGGATCCAAACTCGGGAAGTAAGCTTTACGGAATGACCATTGAATTTCAAACTGAAGAAACTGAGAGTGACAATGCCTTTGCTACTGAGATCGGTGCGCATGAAATCAGTCAGGAGCCTGATGATGTTTCAGTAGCAACAACTTCAAAGAAGCCCTCAAGGCCTTCGCCAGCAGTGAAGCAGCTTGATAGAGTACAACCTCTTCCGGAGACCCAGCGTAACAGGGGTACGTAATTAAGAGGAAGATGCGTTGGTGGATTTAGGTTCTTTCATTTACCATATTGGTAAATATTTGCATGGTTTTGGGTTGGCAATTACATCTCAGTTTCTACTTAAATTCATGCAGAGTATCAAAGTACCCTAATTGATATACTTGGTGAAAATTCATGACTCGGAGCAATTGTTCACTTTGTCTGTATGTTGATTCTTTTCTGCTTGGTTGACTTTTCTGAGTCATTTGAGATGTGGTACAACCTTGATCTTCTACTAGCTCTGCCTGGCTCATACTGTAGTTAAGCGAAGTATGCAGGCTACAGCTCATAAACTCATGCCTTGTGGATCAATCACTTGATTAGCTGTTTCTTATAAAACCTAGCTCCTGGCCATGGTTTATGAACAACCATTCCACTCCGAGCTGTTGCCGAGTATTTGGCAAATTAAAAATCCGTTTGCTTTTACCTTTTTACTTCAATGCGTGTATTTGAGCTAATAAGCTCTGGTGCAGTGTGACAATGCTTCTGAAAGAAACATTGTATTAAAATTATATCAATAGATTCTATTTTCAGCAGCGAAGGAAACATCAGATCAAAGATTTTATTTTTGAACCTAAAAATCTTATTTTGAATTTTCACTGTAGCAAAAACAGCATACTTTTCTATATACTAAATACTCGGAGAATGTGATTATTGTTGAAAAAAAGAAAAAAAAGTGCACCAATTATGTAAAGTCCACAAAGTAGATGCTGCTATTCCAATAAACTTGAAATTCTCATTGCTAATGTAGCATCTTTATTTTCATTCGTTATATTGCGTTCCGCATATTGCAACGAAGTTGTTACAATATATTTTCTACCGTCAAATCGAAAAATACATAAACATATCCTTATATATATATTTTTTCTCCATCTATATTTTACTTACTAGCGATAGATAAGTGTCAAGCTCTTAGCTTAACTCGATTTTATTTTCGAATGTATGAAAATTTTCATCACTTAGCCTAACTCAATTTTGTTTTCGGATGTATAAAAATTCTATCTTACAAAAAAAAAAAAAAATCTTAAATATAACACAATGAATTAAACATTGTGATCGTCAATCAATCAGATACCACCAACATTAGAGCTGTTGGGATTTGAACCCGACGTGAATCGAACACGCAACCTTCTGATCTGGAGTCAGACGCGCTACCATTGCGCCACGGATCCTGATATAAAATCAGGTGTTCGCAAAAGAAAATAGTAACCTCAACTTGGCTTGAATTCGATTTTTTTCTTTTCTTTTAACCCCTCTTAATTCATAATTATTTTCATTTTTTTTCGATGGAATAAAAAGTAAACTATCCAGCATGGTATAACTCAGCACCCAATAAAGTGGGAAAACATATTATATATTTTTTCCAAACCTTGTCCCTCGACAAAAGCTTCCTGGGAAACTCTGTTCTCTCAGCTCCTAATTAGAGGCATTTCATTCTCATACAGGGATATCGATTACTATTTTGAAACATTCTACAGAAGAAAAGATTTTCTATTATCCAAACTGCCTAGAAAATGTACACGCTAATGAGAATACTTATTTTACTTACATCCAAAATTAAAGAATTAAATTTCTATGCTTTTAGAAGTACCAAGTCATTGGTGCTCGTACGTTGTCAACTTTTGGATGAAGATTTGTAGGATTAGAATAATAGGAATTCCCTAGGATTTGAGTTGATGCATCAGTAGAATAGCATAATTTTAGGAATAAAATCAATCAAAGGGACAGATCTAACGGTGAAAAATTTGTAAACACTAAGTATTCGGTGCTTTTAAAAATACGAAGAACTGCCGGACTCCATAATTAAATAAAGTTACGCTGGGCGGGCTTGTCCTAGTTGATTGTATTGTAAGTGTTGCATCAACTGTACGAGCATCTTCCTAATTCCTGACGGAAAGGGGGCCGGCATGGCCGAATCCGTTTGTTTAGTTACATAATAGAAAGTTGGCGCCTTTAAATAAATTTCTTCGAAATATTTTTGTAAGGATGCCTTTGGTGACACTCGGTAATTAATTATTGTGCGTTTACCTTCGGTTGCAAACACACTTAAGTTAGCATGGGCTCAGATTTATTTATTTTTTAATTAATCTTTTTACACTCTCCATGGGCTGATAATATGTACATTTGTTCCGCGAGGTTCTCTCTAGGCCTTCTAAGTTTAGCTTGTTTACAATTCGTGACGGCCCCAACCCAATTTACGGCCCAAATTGGGAGCCTCTTCCGAGGCCCATGCGCGTTCGTGTTTCCCCCGCAGCTTGCATATATTTTGGCATCTGTATCTTACATGTGTCTTAACTTAATTGCAATTTGAAATATTAATATTCACTTTAAGATCTTTGGCTATAAATTAAGATTTATTTTTAATCATTGTTGCAATTTCAATAGCCGGTACGTCATAAATAAACAGAAGAAAATATGGACTGTGTACTGTATAGACTTAATTATACTATATTATATTATATTATATTTTATCATTTCTTTTATTTCTTGCGCTATATTAATTTTTTTTTTTTTTCAAGACTCCATAAATTGTATTTTATTCATACATTATAGGTAAAAAACTTATAATTTAGATGGAAGCTAACAACTTTGTTAGAACATAGTACTGTTTGAAAATAAAATGGTATATATTTGTCTTATTTTAGTAAGAAGAAAGAAGAAAATTAATAGCTAGGGGGTGCACCGTACGCGAGTAAATTTCCATCTCCTTTTTTTTTTTTTTTTTTTTTTCTTTCTTTTGCGCGAGTGATTTTCCCTTTTCTTGGAGGAGTGGAGGGGAGGGGGAGAGTGGGTGGGGTCTAGATATTTCATTTTCTCGTCTATCTCCTTGGCACGTGTCCTTTTCTCGGTGGCATCCTCCACTTAAAAATCTTGCCGTACTTGGACGTGGAAAATGTGGAATCGGTGGAGACGTGATTATTATCGAGCGTGATATATAGATTCAAGTCAAGGGTACACGGAAATTAAGAAAAAGAAAGAGAAACAGAAAAAAAAAAATTGGAGGGCAAACGGGAACTAATGTCTTGTCTAGCCTCCTTAGAAAAAAAAAAATTTCATCTAGCCTGCTTTTAAAAAATATTCTAACTCTAGCCTCATTTTTATAAATTAGAAAAAAATATATAAGTTATATAGAATTATATATTAATTAGGTGAGATTATATTTTTCTCTCTCCTCTTCCAATTTTCAAGACCTTTCTCTCACTCTTTTTTCCTAATATGCTTAGAAAATTTCAGTAAAAAAAATTATGAAATAAAAATTAATAAAATAACACCAAACATGTAGAAAAGATCTGCTTAGAAAATTTCAGAGAATCACAAATAATCTTCACGAATCCGAATTAGAGCGACTGATATTTTTGGAACACTTTAGATTATATAAATAAGATATGTGGTGAAACTAAAGAAGTGGAAGAGAAAAACTAAATAAGATATGTACTTTTGGAACCTTTTTATTGGTATGTTATTTTACTGAAATTTTCTAAGCATATTAGAAAAAGAGAATAAGAGAAAGGTCTCGAAAATTAGGAGAGAAGAGAGAAAAATATAATCTCACCCAATTAACATATAATCCTATATAACTTACATTTTTTTTTTTAATCTATAAAAATGAGGCTAGGTTTGAAATATTTTTTAAAAGAAGGCTAGATAAAAAAAAAAAAAAATTTCTAAGGAAACTAGACAAGGCATTAGTTCGGCAAATGGAGAGAAAATTAATCCATGAACAAGACTAATCATATGTAAATATTTATTTGGCATCCGTGAACACGGCCCGGATTAGTTATTTGTGACATATGATATGACCTCTTAGATTTCGGTTCGTAGGTCTTCCCTCGGATTAAGACTTGACTCGGTCCCTCACGACCGGACCCATATGTCTCGTGTGGGCCACAATTCATTACGCACGAGTCGCTGAGGATGGGACTCCTTATGATTAATACGAGTTGAGTTCACAGTAGAGTACGTAGTCAAACTCAGTTTCCATTGCAGCCAATGTCG
Source organism: Puya raimondii (assembly GCA_016920855.1). NCBI lineage: Eukaryota > Viridiplantae > Streptophyta > Magnoliopsida > Poales > Bromeliaceae > Puya > Puya raimondii. Next base: position 22,739,044 of record JABWPP010000047.1, on the reverse strand, counting down.
CTCATTTCCAGCGTAAACTGGACGACGAACTCGAGCTGTGTTCTAGTTCGGATTCCTATAATCCAAATTGATCAGTTATTTGGATCGTAAAATCTATTTTTTACCGGCAAAGCTATATTTGTTATTGTTAGAGAAATGTACATAAGTTAGGACTAACTTGCTTCTAGTTATCTTGTCGGTGTATTGTGACTCTACAAGAACTCAGAATATCGATAAAAACATGGCGTATGAAGCCCAAAATTAGAAATCAATTAACTAATAAGGATTAAGGTTAAGGCTACTAAGAGATCCTCATTTACTATGCACAAATTAAATAAATTAGATTCGGTCATATTGAATGAATAAATTATACCTAGGCTTTATTATCCTCCTAAATTTGATTTTTGTATAAATTTTGCGCCGATGATTTTAGTGAATCTGATGTAAATAATTAGCGGCCGAATGATACCAATAATAACGACGTACGAACAAATGGGTCGGGTGTAGTTCGGGCTCTGTGTTAAGTGGATTCGGTGTTGTTGGTGGTGCCAGTGAGGCCCATGTGGATGTGGTGTGCTCCCTGACACACATTTCTCCCACATCGGGGCCGTCCGATCACCAGCTGTGGCGCATCCAAAACGGCGTACTAATCTACGCTTTACCGCGGGATCAGTACGGTGGTCCACGTCCACGCACTGTTTCAATGTACGATACTATGTTACCACCAGTTGTCCATGTTCCGATTCCATCAATCCACCGATTCCGTTCCCACCGTCACTCACGTACGAAAGGGCCCATTCCCTCCCCCTGCCCCGCGACAAAGTCTATATTATAACACTTACGCTAAATTATTTATTTTCAGTTAATTTTATTTTTTTATTTTTTTAAAAAGTATAATAATAATAATAATTTTTTAATAATTATAATGGAATAGATAAATTTAAAATAAAAAACTTTATAATTGATTGAGAATAATAATATATCAATAATATAGCAGGTGTATTCTAAATTTTTTTTTTCTTTTTCACTCCAAAAAAAAAGAAAAAAAAGAAAGGTCCGCCAGTATAATAATAATAATAATAATAATAATAATAATCATCATCATCATCATCGTATTGTTATTCGTAACAGTTCTCGTGGAAGCGCCGTTAGAAAAGGTAAGCGGTGTGGGGACCAGGACCAGCTCGCGGAGCCTCGTGATCCGGTACGCCGAATCGACGGTGGTACGCCGTTTGCCCTTCCCACCCCCCACGTCTATCGTGCGCACTAACGGGTTACCACTTGCCTGCTGCATGTGATGAGGCTTGAGAGGTTGTTGGGGGCGGGGCCCACGTGAGCTGTCCTGAAACCGTAATTACGGGGGCGTGGCGAGGGCGTTAGTTAATTCCCGCCTGGGAAGTGTAGTGGCAAGAAGGCAGGAAGGATAACGGGGGTGACGGACGTCCGTCACGGATGGATTTCTGGTGGGTCCCTCCACTCCCCACTCCCCACTCCCCACTCCCCACCACCGTGAGAAGGATGTATGTATCCGTCACACGCAAGAGGCCCCGACCGGAGAAGATGGGGACGGTCTACGGCATGAAATACAACACGCCGGTGCGGGCCACGTGTCGAGCGGACCCATCGCGTGGCCGCAGCCCCCACGCGTAAGCGATAGAAATGCGCCCCGAAAGCGTGACACGTGTCGTGCACGGAGCACAATGAGTTGGTGCTCCGGGTTTTGGACGGACCTCTGATTTTGACTCCTGAACCGGGAGGGTAAAAAAGGACGAGCGGTGGGGACCAATCTCGATCACATCGGTGACGTACCGTACGGCGGAGGCCGCACGGCAAAATGGACGGACGAGATTGCATCAAGCTCTGCCCGTACGCACGGTTGGAAAAGAATCGTCCCTCGGGAAATGATTGATTTAATTATTCGTCCTATTTTTTTCCCCTTCTTTTCTACGCTTGCAGCGGTAGGGTACTAGTATTTAATCTCATCTCGTCTTTTGATTAAAATGTTGAAACAATCAAACAAGCTGTGGTCTGAATAAGCGTAGACTTTTTGCCTGCACCCGGTCCATCACGTCAACCAAGAATCTTACTCATATTTCCATTTTGAAATGTTGGAATATTTAAAGTTTAGGTATATTACCCTAATATTAAATAGCCTCTCATTGCATAGAGAAATATCATTAAAATTATAATTATTTCATATTTTATTTAAATTAAAAATTTTAAAATGAAAATTTGTTTAGGCATCATATGTTATACTTAGTCAGCTTTTTATTTTAAAATTTTTATAATCGAGTTTATAAAATTTGTAGTTGATAGGCTATGGTTCAAACAAGTTATCTGAAGATATAAAAAAAATTATTATTATAGATTTTCAAGTTTTTTAAGTATTTAATCTCATCTCAATCGGCCAGTACGTACATTGCCTATAGATAAGCTCCATGCCTCGATCCATGTGTAAGTTCTAAAGCCAAAAAAACAAAATTAATAGACAACAATGAGGTTGAGCCTCCCTCTCGTGTCTGTGATTAAAATATGAGAAGCGTTAGAGTCTAAAATTAAAAAAAAAACGTTTTGATCTTGAAAACCTTTATCCAGAAATATCTCGGATCGACTATTTTATTTTTTTTATCAATTTAAGTGAAAAAAGTGATAAGGTAATTTGAAAAAAATTACTTGGCGAGAACGTCGTAGAAAAATAATTTATTTTAAATTGTTAATTTTATAGTGCTAGTAGAGAATAAACCCTCGGTTGTACGGTATTAATAAACCTTTAGTTTTGGAACAATTTGAATTCAAAGTTTAAATTAAAATTCGTAACTAAAAATAATTTAATTAAAATAAAAATATTTATTAACTCACTTTCTTAATTCACTTTTTAAAAATAACTTTTATATTCACTTTCGCAAGCTAAACAAACGATAAAATATTACTTTCTAAAAGTACTATTTTTCGTGTTTTACTTTTGACCAACCAAACACACTTATAGCAAAAAAAATTTGCAATTATAAATTAGTTGTTTGGTTACATGCAGTTAGAAGTGCATTTCAAAATTTTATCACATTATATATTTGATGGTAAGATTAACTCTAATGTATAAAAAAAAAAAATTATTTTTTTTAAAAATAATTAGAACAGTGAGCTTAACTTTTGTTTAAAAGTTACTCTTTTTAACTGCTGTAGTTGTAACTACCGTTAATTTTGACATAGTCCCAACTATTGCAATTGCGCCTCCTCATATAGTTTCAACTGCAGTATTCGAATTCAAATGTATCAAATCAAACACCAAATTTAAAACTGCATGTATTTGATAATTGGAGTGCAATTATAACATAAGCAACTAAACACTCCCTCTCAGTCACCTAATACTCTAATAGGGTTTGAGGACTTAATTATAATAATCTAGAAAATTTGGATATAAATAATAATAAATTAATGTTTAAAAACCAAATTATCATGGACTCATATTTTTAGGGCTAAAAGTGTAATTCTACCTAAAATATTATATAAATAACTTTTCCCTATATATATTGAATGAAGCAGATTAGATAGTATTTTCGTGGTTGTGTTTTCTCCATAAACGTGAGTCTATGTTCCAGCCAATCTCACCCATTTGTCACAAAAAGAAAGAAAGATACTTTGGAGTCGAGGCAAAGTTTTATTGATGAATTAGTGGAAACATTGCATTACGCTGCGGAATATAATTATACATAAATTATAAATTAAAAAAATTATATAAATAAAAGATGAGTGAAAATTTTATTCTAAAAAATTAAATAATATATATATACACACTATCTTATTAATTTAAAAATATTATTATTAAATTTAATTGACTAAAAGAAATTATAAAAAAAATCTAAAATAGTAAAATAATATGTAAAAGAGAAAAAGAAAAAAAAATGAAAGACACTCTCACTATCTTATTAATTAATAAATATTATTAAATTTAATTAACTATGATAAAATATAAACAATAAAATAAAATGTAAAAGTAAAAAAAACAAAAAGCATTCATGTTTAACTAGTAACTAGTAATGCTATGATAATAAAAAATGTTCCACAACCATATAAGGTTGTAATTTTATAACTCCTTACCTAAGGTGCTGAGAATTTATCATTTTTTTACTGAAAAAAGATAGTAAAAGACATGTAAGGAAAATATAGTCATTAGATTGATATTGTTGTAAAATTACAAGTCAAAGTGAATTTATAAATCTAATAATTCTTTACGGATTATGCATGTTTCCGCGAGAGAATAACAAACATAATCGGTTCAATAGATTATTACTTTATTAATATCTCGGTTCAATTTTTATCTTCCGTATTAAAAAATTGGTTTTGAATCCAACTCTGATTTATCTTAAAAAAAAGAAAAAAAAAGAAAAAAAGAGAAAGGAGGATTAAATAATAAAAAAAAAAACACCCCAAGCCAGGTAGTTATAGAACCGGTGTCCTAATTTTCTTTCGATTTGTGACTTCGCATTTTTGTTGTTAACCGGAGAACGGCGAGAAGCGCATGACTTGGTAGGGAGACAAAGTAAAAAATAAATAAACAATTAAATATATATATAAAAAATAGAATAAAGAAAAAGAGAGAGAGAGGGGGGGAGAGGGAGGTGGAGAGAGAGAGAGAGAGAAAAAAGAATCGGAGAGGACGAAATAATTGAGGGAGTCCTTCTTTGCCATACTGGTTGGCCTGTTTTCCTTGGTGGTACGGCGAAGCGGGGCGTGGGGCGGCGAGCCACGGCGTTCCAAGGGCCCTTCTTGTTGTCGTTATTTACGTCTCGTGCCACCGCCTCCGTGGGCCGAACGAGAGAGAGAGAAAACCAACCGCACAAGCACCACCCTTGCGACTGCCCTTGTTCTTGTGAGTTGTGACATCTCTCTCTCTCTCTCTCTCTCTCTCTCTCTCTCTCTCCCCTTTCTCTTCTTCCCCCACCTCCCACGCCCCTTTTTTCTGCTTCTCTCCTTCTCCGGCCGCCTCAGATCCGGCCGTTTCCCCCCTCGCGTTTCTCTTTGGGCCCTCTGCGGCAGATCTGAGAGGCCACAAGGGTTTTCTCGCCATCTCTGCCTGCAGATTATGGATGGGGATCGTCGTTGTTGAGTCCATCATCGGAGGTAAGAGATGCTAGGCCCTTTCCTTTCCTTTTCTTTTCTTTTCTTTTTTTTTTAAAAAAAATTTTGTTTTTAAATATCTAATATATCCATTTCCTGTTCCTTTATTATTGATTATTATTATCTGATTCGTTTGTGGCTAAATATTGGACGGAATTTTAGGTCGTCGTGATTTCGATCAGAGGTCGAAAGGATAGAGGAATAACAATAAAAATAACAAAGGAAAAGAAGAAGAAGAAGAAGAAGAAGAAGAAGAAAAGCAACCCTGCATACTATCTTGTAGAGAAAGAAAGGGGGGGCTATTTTTGGGCGTTCTTTTGACGTGATCCAGTGCTCTGGGGGGTTTGAGAAATGGAGGGAGAGGTGGGGCCGCAGGTGGCGGCGCCTCCGACGATATTCTTCCACCAGCCGCTTCCGGGGCAGTTCCACGACCCCAAGAAGCGGGGCTTCCCGTGGCAGTTCCACCATCCGCAGCCACAGCCGCAGCCGCAGCCGCAGCCGCAGCAGCGTGCCCCGGCCTCTAACAGCACTTCCAACCCCACCGGCAATTGGAACCCTAAGCTATGGGATTGGGACAGTTCAAGGTTCGCAGCAAAGCCCTCGTCCGATGTCTCCGACGCCCTCTGTCTCGGGACCCTGCCTGCGGCTGCGGAGCAGAGGAAGAAGGCGGCGGCGGCTGGGGAGGACAGTTCCAATTCGAAGGCCTCGCCTTTCCGCAACGACCCGGAAGAGGGCGGTGGGAACAACTTGTCTCTGAAGCTCGGGGGCGGAGCTTACTCGGCGGGGCCGCAGGCCGGGACTGCAGCTTCAGCTTCAGGTTCAGCCGCAGAAGAGGCGGCCATTAGGCCGAGCAAGAGGGTCCGGTCGGGGTCTCCGGGGAGCGGCGGGAGCTACCCGATGTGCCAGGTGGACGATTGCCGGGCGGATCTGTCAAACGCCAAGGACTACCACAGGAGGCACAAGGTGTGTGAGGTTCACAGCAAGACCACCAAGGCCCTTGTGGGCAAACAGATGCAGAGGTTCTGCCAGCAGTGTAGCAGGTAATCTTGATTTTGAAGCTACCCACCCACAACTTAAATTCTTGACAACTTCTATTTTTTGCTGCTTTTTTTTGTGTGGGTATGTTTCAATCTGCTCCTCTTGATTCGTTATGCCCACTGTCGATTGCGTGTTTTGCACTTATAGCTCAACCTGCGCGAGAAAAAGAAAAAAAAACAACTTCAATCTGAATTTTATTGTTTGTTGCACCACAGGTTGTTCTTGTTACCCAGCATATCTTCTTTTGCTTCCAGTTCTCTCTCTTTTTTGGATTCTAAAAATAGTTTAGTTCTTAAAGTTGTGATTTTGAGATGTTCCTTTTTTTTTTTTATGGATAGAAAAGCTTGCAGGGTTTGGTTCGAATTGATTTAGGTTTTGTAATGTGCCATGCAGATTTCACCCGCTCTCAGAATTTGACGAGGGAAAGAGGAGTTGCAGAAGAAGGCTTGCCGGACATAACCGTCGAAGAAGGAAGACCCAGCCGGAGGAGGGTCCGCCTCGGCTATTGCTTCCCGGAAACCAGGAGAACGGGACCAACGCGAATTTGGATTTAGTCAGTTTGCTCGCTGTCTTGACACGCTTGCAAGGTATTCTACTATTTTACTAGGGCAATTTTGCTTCTATTTATACTCATGTTTCGTGTCTTATTTTTTGTGCCTTGAAATCACAGGTAATAATAACGCGTGTAAACCACCCAACGTTCCTCCTGTACCTGATCGAGACCGCTTAGCCCAAATTCTTAGTAAAATAAACTCATTGAGCAACCCAAATTCTTTGACAAGATTGCCTTTAGGAGGTTTGGACTTAAATGTCTCTGAAGCACCACAGCAGGAATCATCTGATCAGGCAGTTAATAGGAGTGAGAACCAATCTGCCCCGTCTACCATGAATTTATTAGCAGTGCTCTCGGCAGCACTTGCTGCCTCCCCCCCAGAAGCCCTTGCATCTGTATCGCAAGGGAGCAGTGATAGTAGTGGCAATGACAAAAGCAAGGGACAATGCACGGAGCCCTCGAACGATGTTAACTCTCATGACAAACCAACTCAAGCCTTTCCTTTGGTTGGAATTGCGAAAACTGCTTTTGCTAATCGATCTGAGCTGGAACTCTCCAAGCATCCAGTTAAAGAAGCCCGACCCTGCTTGCCTCTGCAGCTGTTTGGTTCTTCTATGGACGATAGCCCGCCGAAGATGGGTTCTGCCATTAAGTACTTGTCGTCTGAGAGTAGTAATCCAATGGAAGAGAGATCTCCTTCCTCTTCTCCTCCCGTAACTCAAAAGCTTTTCCCTCTACATTCTGAAGACACTGCTGCTGTTGAAGCTAGCACAAGCCATCGTTGGTGTGCACCACTACAACTTTTTAAGGATTTGGATAGACCGGCTGAGAATGGGGCGATGCAAACTATTTCCCTCCCGGCAGGTTATGCCTGTTCCTCGGGTTCAGATCATTCACCTTCTAGCTCCAATTCGGATTCACAGGTAATGTTTTCTCTAAATTCTTTTTCCTTCCATTTATTTCAAACAGTATTGTTTGTGCAGCTCTCATTCTGTTTCTGTTTATGAATTTTGCTTGTGTAGGACCGGACTGGTAGAATCGTTTTCAAGCTTTTCGGGAAGGACCCAAGTAGTTTTCCTGGGAACCTCCGTGCTCAGGTTTGGCATTTCGGATATATTACCTCTAAACTTATTAGAAATATGATTATTTTCTATTTCCCTGATCTTGCAATTTGAATGATCAAATTATAATTGGCTTATCTTTTTTAATTTCAGATATTGAATTGGCTTGCACGTAGCCCCTCCGATATGGAGAGCTACATTCGACCTGGTTGCGTTGTTTTGTCGATTTACTTGTCGATGCCATCAATTGCATGGGAGGAAGTGAGTGTGGCGCATAACATTGGATGGCAGTGTATTTTGTGATTTGATACACTATCTAATGAACTGACATTTCAGTATGTGGCTTGCAGCTTGAAGAAAATCTTCTTCGACGAGTCACTTCACTAGTTCAGTGTTCCGATTCAGATTTTTGGAGAAAGGGGAGGTTTCTAGTTCGAACAAATAGGCAGCTAGTCTCTCATAAGGACGGTGAGCTTTATTTGTCTTATCTTAATTCTACTTTGCCTTTTTCCGTTGAATTAACCATTTTGCTAGTTTCAAATATAATTAGCATCTGGGAAGTCAAATTCTGTATTGACTTTTTTGAATTTTTTTGGAATTTTTTATTCTATTTAATCGCTTTTCCAAACCTGCAGGAATGGTCCGGCTGTCTAAATCATGGAGAACATGGAGTGCTCCTGAGTTGATTTCTGTGTCACCTCTTGCTATTGTGGGTGGGCAGAGGACCTCCCTTCTTCTCAAAGGTTGCAATTTGACTGTTCCCGGCACCAAGTGAGTCTTAAATTAGATGATTTATTGAGACAACCCAACACTATTGCTTGTTGATTGCTTATAAATAATAATTAATTCTGCATGAATACAGAATCCACTGCACATTTATGGGGAAATACGCATCGAAAGAAGTTTTATCGTCGGCATATCCAGGCACCATTTATGACTATTCTAGTATGGAGAGTTTTGATTTTCCTGGAGGATCTCCTCTAGTCTTGGGTCGCTGTTTTATTGAGGTTCTCCTTCTAAATTCATGATGATTTAATTTTTATTTTGTCAAATATCAGTATGGCTATGTTCATCAGAGAAAGCCACCCACTCACCTTTATCCATTCGCATCTGCAGGTAGAGAATGGCTTCAAAGGGAACAGCTTTCCTGTGATTATTGCAAATTCTTCAATCTGCCAAGAGTTGAGAACCCTTGAAACTGAGTTTGAGGAGGATGTTCGAACACCAGATGTAGTTTCTGAGGACCGGATTGTGGATAATGGGCGGCCGAGATCAAGGGAGGATGTCCTCCTCTTTCTAAATGAACTTGGTTGGCTGTTTCAGAAAGCTAGTAACACCAATTCCACCCCTTCATACCCCAAGATAGCTGAACCTGACTTCCTTGATTTCTCTGTTACACGATTCAAGTACCTCTTTACATTTTCGGTCGAAAGGGACTGGTGCAGTGTTACTAAAAAACTTTTGGATATGCTTGTCAAAAGAAGCTCCAGCAGTGATGCATTGGCACAGGAATCTCTGGATATGCTTTCAGAGATCCATTTGCTCAACAGAGCAGTGAAGAGAAAATGTCGAAGAATGGTAGATTTGCTACTTCGGTTCTCTGTTATTCGGTCAGATAATTCCAAAGTGTATCCCTTTCCTCCAAATTTGCCTGGTCCTGGGGGTTTGACCCCATTGCATGTGGCTGCATCTGCCCAAGGCTTGGAGGAAATAGTTGATGCACTCACAGATGACCCTCAAGAGGTAAAGATAAATTCCATTCCTGATTGAATGCTAAACCCTATCGGTATTGTTGATTCTTACTTTCTGTAAGGATGTACGGTCCTCATCTGTAGCGTGTTTTGAAACGGGCACTTGAGCTTCAAAAATTTTGATGTTACTACCTAACATCCCAGTATGTTTAATTTCAGTTCATAAATTAATGATACCGGTAACCTTTCGACACAATTATGCCCGAATATTCTGTCATTTAATAACTCTTTCGACGAAATGAAGTTCTTGGATTTCCTGAAATCCAAAGTAATGAGATCATAAGTATTTAAGGTCTTACCTTTACCTTAGATCTTTTGTTTCATATATGATTAGGGTTTTGATTTTCTCGTCTTCTAATTATGAGTGATGGTTTCTCATTTTTATGCTGTGCCCCTGAAAATAATTTCAGATTGGATTAAAATGCTGGGATTCAGTGCAAGACGACAGTGGCCAATCTCCTCGCATGTACGCCACATTAAGGAACAACCAGTCATACAACGACCTGGTGGCTAGGAAGCTAGCAGACAAGAGGACTGATCAGATTTCATTATGGGTTGGAGACGAGGAGAGTTTTATAGACGAATTTGCAGTAAGTGGTGGGAATAATAGAGCCAGTGTTGCCCAAACTTTGCATTCAAGATCTTGTGCACAGTGTGCCATGATGAAGACTGGGCTGCTGAGGCGTCCGGTCCGCTCACGAGGACTGCTCAACCGCCCATACATCCATTCAATGCTTGCCGTTGCTGCGGTATGTGTGTGCGTCTGTGTATTTATGCGAGGCTCGCTCAGGATCAATTCTGTTGGCTCCTTCAAATGGGAAAATCTGGACTACGGCCCAATTTAAGCTCCGAGGGGGAACAATGAATGTTCTCTCTTTCAACTGTGACTTTTTGTTGAGTATTATCTGTATGGTTATCTTCACCGAAGACCCTAATGTTTGGGTTCTTGGTTTTGAGCTTGACAAAGATGAGTGGAGTTCTTTCTTGTGGAGGGTTGACTTACTGTTGCGAAGATTTTGACCTTGCGAAAATGATCGGTAGAACCTCGGCGAAACTGGCGGACCGGTCAGTCAGAAGCAAGCACTGAAGGAAGCAGCAGGACTTCAAATGGAAGTGGGGGCCAGAGGTATGTCTTACTTATCTCATTACGCTCGATGAAATAAAATGACTGGACATGAGTGGAGCAACCTCTGATTTTTCTTTTTTTTTCTTTTGGGAAGCGAGCTTTCTGCATCATTATATATATTGAGTTCTTGCCTGTATTATTATTTTATCACTCTTGTATTTTGTTCCTTTTCTTTTCTTTTCTTTTCTTTTCTTTTCTTTTGGGTGGTGAAATGTAGTGACGGTAGCACGGGGAAATGCTCATGGGTTGTGTCTGTAATTGCATGGGAGTGCTATTGAATTACTCACATACTAACATAAAAGGTTTTTTTTTTTATATGTAGCTTGATAGAGAGAAAAATAGTGATAGATACATAGATAGATCCATAGATACTTGCTTCGTTCTTTAATTCTTGTGCCGGGTGTAGTTCCCTCGCAACCATCATATGTGGTTCCATCTTTTTTACTGTTTATTAGAGCATATATCGCCTTAAATTTAAGGCGGTGTTTTTTTTTTTTTTTTTTTTTTTTTAATTTTTTTATTTTCTGCCTACGCATCAAGTTAGAAGGGTTCTTATCCATTCTCTCGCTTTTATCGTCCTTTTGCTGAGAATGTGCTAGTCTTGCTACGCACGCATTAGAAGTGCGGAAAGTGTATTATGTGTGGATCAAGTGGGCTCCACCATTAGTTAGCCGTTGTTGGGTTTGTAATTAATTCCTTATCAAGGATTGGGAAGGTAAAAGTGGTCCTTCGGAAACTTTTGAGTGGCAGTTAAATGAGCTCATCCCTTACGTTACACGGCTAAAGTTGTTTAATTTTATATCTCTTGCTTCTTTTATCTCATTTCACTTTGTCGTTTTCATTTGTACTCATTCGTGTCAGCTAGGGTAGTATCTAGGGCAGCATTTTCATGCTTAAAAATAAAGGAAAAGGTTATTTGCCTGCTAGGTTACGGATCTTTAGTTGTTCGTTTTATGTCGAAAACAAAGATACCTCAGTTTCTACCAGTAAAGCATGATACCTTTCTTTTAGTAACAGATTCGTGTGTAGCGCAAATACGTTGAAACTTTAATTCGGGTGCATTGTTCATTGTAAGAGTTCATTATTAGGCGGTTTTTGTTCCCTATGGGAAGATATGTCGACTCGGTGCATAATTTAAATCTAATAATAATAATAATAATAATTTTTACTCATGTTCTCATAACTGGTGATAAATGAAAGAGCTGTAACTGGGATGGGTATGGCGACAGCAGGATCATGAGTCATGATCGAGGTGTTTTTGTTTGTCCGAACCTGGCACGGTGGCACACCGCGTTTGGGGCGCACCGAAATGAATCGTACGCGCACTCGCACTCGCACCGACACGCAGCGGGCGAGGATAAGGACCAAGGACGAAGGCCCCCCCCCCCCCCCCCCCCCCCCCCCCCCCCCCCCCCCCCCCCCCCCCCCCCCCCCCCCCCCCCCCCCCCCCCCCCCCCCCCCATCCAACTTCGTTGCTTCTCCCATTATGGGTGTACCTGCTTGTTTAGGTCGGATTGGTTTATTGGTGCATGCAGCTTACTTTCGCTGCTGCTGCTTTATTAAAAGGAAAGGTGCGGTTCTAGTCTCGCTTGCCGGCCCATTGCATGCGGACGCTGGTGTCATCCACCGTCGGTTGCGGTTGCGGTTGCTGGCGGATTCGCACGTACTAGGTGTGGGCGAGGCGTGTACGCAAAAGGAGGCAAGCATGCCTTCTTGCTCGGGAGGGCCCAGGGTGATGTTGTCTGCGCATCCAATGCAACGGTGTCAACATTTGTTGGACTGCTTGGGTGCACAATTCGTGCTCGCCGGCCCCCTGCTCCAATTACCCGCCTTCACTTCACGGCGACAGCGAAAACACACTCTCTCATGCCACGTGTATAGGGTCGGCAATGCTTGCTAGTAGCGTCTCCATATTGGTGCTTTTAGATTTCTAGTTCTTGGATCTACTCTTTGATTTACTATTAGTCTTTGGATTAAATACTATTCCACCTACCACCATCATTCTAACCCTACATCACTCCATTCAAGGGCTACAAACCCAAAAGCACCAACCCCTTTGTGCTTTTGGGAGTATTCTAGCTCAATTCTATATATTTATATATATAAAGAATCCGACTTTAATGCTATTAATAGTACTAAACACTTTATGCTATCAAATTTTTCTTTGTTAGATCTATCTATTTGACGATTTTCATCCGTTAGATCATACTATACCACAAACCACCTACTATAATCTGATTCTGGGTCATATTCGTTGGCTTGGACTGCCTTGTTTTTCGGCGAATAACTCGGAAAGGGTGTGTTTACAAGAAGAATGTCTGACTTAGATGAAGATTATACAAAAGAGAGAGAGAGAGAGAGAGAGAGAGAGAGCACAAATGCGCAATATTGGTGGAGAGTAGAGAGAGAGGCTTTGCTAATTTAGAGTCAGATGGATAAGAGAGATATGTTTTTCCTTCTCTTTTTCTGTGTGACCCTCGCGACCAGCTGTTATTTTCTGACACAATTCTCCTCTCTCCTGTGCAAAAAGAAAAACGCTCAACATGCACATCCGCGGATGGGTTATGGGTGAAATAGTCTACAAATTTTTGGGTTCCAGAAGTGGAAATTTCACATGCACACTAGAGAGTTGCCCAGACTTGCCTGCCGGCTCGAACCGCAAGTCCACAGCCCAACCCACTACCAGTCCACGACTGACTGCCGCCCCCGACCCGATCCATTTGGCCTCTTCACTGTTGGGCCATGGCGATCGTTGTTGGACCAGCTGAGGCGGAACCAGGCTCAATACGGATCTGGCCCAGAACTGGCCTGGCCCGTGCGTTAAGGTAGTTAGGGTTCCGTGGTTTCAATATGTAGGGTTAATTGTTCTGACGAGGGATTGACCTGTAATTAAAATAAAAATATTTTACTTTATTTTTAAAAATTTATTTATTTATTTTAACTGGCGAGCATTCGTCGAGTCCTCGACGGCCCTTTCTTTTGTAGTTTCTATTGCCTACTGTTACTATGCTTCATCCAAATCACAATGAAGTATTGTTAATTGTTTGCTCTCCTGTTTATCCCCATCAGATGGCAGCAGGACTGCTGTTGGACTAATGTGATGCTGAGTCACGATTGCTTGAGATGTAATGGCACTATCGCAATCTTCATGAAGTACACTTTTGTAGGACCAAGTAGTTAATAACCTCTCCCTCGTGATTTGCAAATGTTATTTTGATTGGTCGATCCATTAATTTACTCGCTTGCTGCCATGCATATACACACCCCTTCTGTGTCCTTAGGCCATCATGACCTCCTATTAAAATCTGTTAATCGTGTTAGGTCATTTGATAGTAGTTACGATGATGGTCTCTGTAGTATTCTTTTGCAAAATATGATTGCCTTTTATCTGTTGCAATAACCCATTTTTCATGCATGTTAGTATGATGATGTAATAACAATTGGCGTTGGTTCTGATATTTTGAGCTAGCTTCTTGCTTGGTCTTGCCTTTCAGCCAATATCTAGTATATAGATAAAGGCATTCAGCACGCAAGGTTTCCATCATTAATTGCTTGCTAGTCTAAGACAGTTGAAACGCGAGCAGTCTTAATTACAGTTCATCCTGAAAGTCTAGTTTTTCAATACGAATCATCACTCCAAATTAAGTTATGTTTCTCTCAGTACACCATGCACTATTCACTGTGCAATCTCCATCAATTATTTATCAGCTGGATTTGGGAAATAAGATTAGATGACTCCTCGAACCAGACGATACAAATCATATATATGCTTATCTGATTAAACCCCGCCTCCCCCTAAAAAAAAAAAAAATATTTCTTTGGGAGCTACTGGAGTCATAGACTAGCAGACGGTTAATACAGGTACGCGGATATTTTATATAGCTAGCAACCATTAGGCTGACAAATCTTAGCTGGTATTCCCTTTTTCCCTTTCATGCGAGTGAACAATTAATCCCCCTCTTCTGGTATTTCTTCTTGATGCTTTTGCTTCTACCTCTCCCAATATTTTCAATAAGCGCCTCTCCTATCCCTTCTCCAATTCCCTCAATCAGCCCTCCGATAATTCCGAAAAGCGCGTGTGTTGCAAGCCTAGCTGCCGTCCCTAGAATGTTATTTTTCTCCGGCGGCATGATGCCGTGGACATAAAGCCCATTAACCAAGTCTTTCGCACATACGGCATGAAGGCAATATCCACAGGTCTCGCATTGATAAAACTGACCCGACCTCTTCCTCCTGCACATTTGGCAGATGCAGCGTGATTCTCCGCCTGCATTTGCTGCTGCAGATGACAGAGTTAGAGGGTGCTGGTGAGTCAGAAACTCCACTTCCCTGCTCATCGCAGCGCAGCAGGGATGCATCTCGAAGCTGCATGATGTACAGCGGAAGGCGTATCCTTTAGCAGATTTCCCACAGATGTCACATTTTGAGTGAAGAAATCCACCTATGTGTTCGGTAAAGAGGTTAGCACAAAGTACTTGTTCCACATGGATTTGAACGTAAGTTTTCTTGATCACCTAGCTTCTCTAAAGCAGAAGGCATGTGTTCAGCAGAAACTAATATAACAGAGCTTCTTCTGCTTCTTTCTTTAGTTCGGACGATCCTAATGAAAAAAAGCTATTGTTGTTTTTTGTGAGAAGCTTTACATATTTATATCTTCTGCGGAAGCTCCAGCCTGGTCAAACAGGCCCAAGGTACGTAAATTTTTTAAGAAATATATACCTCAAGAAATGTAACAGCATTTGTTCCCAATGTATTTCAACCAAGCATGCATTCATATATGAAGAGACTTTACCTGGTTTTACGTAGAAAACAAGTTGATGTTTGTGATGGAAGGGATGGTTATGAAGTGATTGCGGAGCTAGTGCACAGAAATCATGCAGATCAAAGCCACAAATTTGACACCTGAACCTCCTTCCTGCACCGTACTCCTTGCAGCCCATGCATGTAAAAAGGTATGGCATGTTAATTTGAACTAAAGGATGTTGTGGATGGCTAAAGTGGAAGATTTCTTGCCTATTGGTTGGTTTCTGAATGGCTGGAGTATCCATTGAAGGTGCTACAGTGGGTAACTTTTGTGGTTTCTTGACTCCTAATTTGCTCGTACTGCTTCCACCCTTGAGAACTAAGCTCTTTTAGATAGCTCAGCCTGGCATCAAAGAATTTATACCGGGAGAAAGTAAAAGTGAAGTGTGATCTTAGCACATCTTGTACAGGATTCCAGTGGACAAGTTATCGTGCTTAATGTATCACTAGCAGCTAGCTGTATTACATTGGCTACTAAAGCTAACTGTGATATTCGCCTGATAGCCCATTTCAGCATTCTACTTTATTCCACAATTAAAACTTCCGCTCACTGTAAATAGAAAATTGTATTCTTGTTCTAAACTTCACAAAATTTCAAGTTTAGATTGAATGTAAAAATTAAAGGTAGTAGTAGGTTTGGCAGTTATTTATATTCTTTCTGGAAACTATTATCTATGAATTGTCTATTTGAATTTTGTTTTTCTTTTTTCTTTTGTTTTTTTTTTTAAAAGAATTAATGGAGACTGACTTCACGCTGGATTAAATATTTTTTAAGTATTCTTCTAGCGTTTCATCTACTATCTGTTTATGATTTCTTTTCATTATTCATCTTGACTAAATTCAACAAAATTAATTACCAGCAGAATTATATCAATCTGTTGATATCAATTTAGGTAAAAGCTTGGCTGCCACCAGCACAGAGAACTGTGGAATCTACACGAAATTGTAATTCATCAAATCACTAATCAAATTTTGATTGCTCGGTGGGAGGTTTTTGTTTTAGGACTTTGTGACACACAGTGGTATATCGTGTTCTTTTACCAAGTGCACGACGCTTGTCAGAAAAGTTCATGGTGAACTAGAAGAACTTTTCTCAGTAATACCTACGGAAGCATTGAAAATTAAATTTTATCATAGCAAGATTTAAGCGAGATAATAGGCTCATCTATTTATTTGCTAGAAGATATAGAAAAGGATTAGAAGTTTTTTTTTTTTTTTTGTAGTGGTGCCATATATAATAATGTCATTTAACCATGATTTCGAGGTTGTAAAAGGAATTATTCTTTTTATCATAAAGCAGTACAAAAAGGTGGAATTATATGCCTTTTCTTACAAGCTATCTATTTGTGGAATACTCTGCTGAGCATTACTTCCAGATTCTTGATGTGAATTTTGATGGAAAGCGTAGCCGGCCCCTTCAGATGGGTAACATGGTGACCAGCCAAAAAAGGTGCGCTTTCTTTCCCTTTTGGGGTCTTTCTCTTGTGGTTCATTACCCTTTGCCAAACATTTCTACTCTCCATTTGGCTTGTGCTTCAACCCATGTTACTGTATACCATCACTGCTTATGTAACTGTTCTTTGCTACAAGATTAAAAAAACTGTGTTGGTCCGTTTTCCAATGTTCCAAAACAAGAAAAGAATTAATGGCATTTGTTCTATCGTTGAATTAGGGTGAAATTTTTTCTGTTAAACTAGTCTTTTGGTTGCATGTTTTCTTGTTTTAATTATTTGGGCTAGCATGGTCTACGCGCGGGTGATAAATTGTTTGGCTGGCGTGGTCAATTGGAATTCAAATGAAAACTCGCTCAACTTTTGATGTATCATGAGAGGGATTTTTGTATTGTCTTTGTTACATTATTCATTTGTTCGCCATATGTAATAGAGATTATCTCGACATTGATTTTGAACCTTCTATCAGATCTAATGAAGCGCAATGTAATTTAGTTATCAAACATTACTATTCCAAACAGGCTCTAGATATCTTAATCTGCCATCTAGTTTATATGATATTTGCGTCATTTTGATGTGTGATTCCGTGTCTTAAAGAACTGCATGGGTATGTAAATTATCTATTTGTTGAGATGTTGTTTTCCCAGTATAACATAATCTTTAGCTATTGTATACATATAAATACATAATAAATTAACTATAAAACATGTCGACTTGCTTCCAAAATAAAAAAAATGATAGCCATTCGTCAAACTAATAGCGTGCTATTAATGATCTTACTTACATCTATACTTTAGTTACAATTTATGTCAAGGATGGACCTGCATTAGTAACGGCCAATTTTCATTTTTAGTGTTTTATGTTTTCCTCTTTCCTTGGTAGACAGCGGATCAAAGTTTAAGTTGAATTTTTTTTTAGAGAGAAAGGTAGCATGCTACCTGCTTCATTTATTTCTTTTAGAGATAAATTTAGCGGAAAAAGTGAAGCAACTAGACTTCGAATTTGGGATCTCGGGTATCAACCATCAAGCCCTTTGCCACTTGCGCTAGAACGGTTGTTAATACTAAATGCATTTGGTTATTATTTGGTGTGGGGGACCATGACATTTTGTGAGCGGTTTTTTAACAAGGAGAGGTTGAAGTATTTTTTTTTAAAAAATTTATACTATTTATTTTTAGTTTTTTATTTATTATTTTTTGTTGGTAATGTTCTTTACCATATCGGTAAGCGAACGAGGTCAATAATAAAAGGCTATATCAAATGGCTTAGATGAGATAGAGAGTCTTTTAGTAAGGTTAATAATAAAATGCTAAATCAAATGGCTTAGATGAGATAGAGAGTCTTTTAGTAAGATTAATCAAGATGAAAAATACTATCTGTACATCTATAGATCAATTAGGTATAAATCTTATATCGATCTCATCCGAAAATCACTATTTTTTTTACTATCTATCTTTATCAACACTTTTTTTAATACTAGAAATTTAGAAAATGTTTCGTGAACTGTGGGATAACAAAGGTGCAAGATTCTCTGTATAGTTTGAAATTTTCTATTAAGATAGCGAAAGGAAGCAGATTATTATCGATTGGCCTGTAACCTCTGCAAAATTTATGTCGTAATAATTACATGTGCTTCCCTTGCTTAATTCGGTTACCCACGAGAGCAGCGGACACTTCATTTCTGTAGTCAAGTGCTATTATTAATTATTTATTCAATAATAAAGGAAGAAAGAGAAAATCAACTTTGGACACGCAGCATAGTATATATATATATATATATATATATATATATATATATATATATATATATATATATATATATATGAGGTGTTGGTGGACGCATGGTGGCTCGCATGTCCCTTCGCAGTCTCGGAGGAATTTCCCTCCGTATTCAAACTACACTAAATTAATAATTTAATAATAGTAAAAATATTAACAATACTAAGCGTTCGGTAGTTCGTTCGTACAACATGGGGGGCCGTACTACTACCATTTCCATTTCTCAAGTCTGCTTTTCAAGCCCCGACTCTCACATGATAAACCTTCCCCTAACATATATATATGTAATATATAATCGGTGTCTAATCTCTCTCTCTCTCTCTCTCTATCCCGGGCTTTCCAAAAAGCTAAGCTGATTAATAATAATTAAGATGGGCTAATTCCTATGCCTCCTCCTCTTGTCCGTCTTCCGCATGCTAGTTATATTAATGCCGACTGATGCCAAGTCCGATGAGGCGGCGAACATCGACTACGCCTTCCCGGCCTTCGACGACAGCAACCGCGACAGATTTGCGGTGCTCAAGGACGCCGACGTCTCGCAGGGCGCCCTCCAGCTGACGCCCGACTCGCGCAACGTCGACTCCTTCCTGGTGAACAAGTCCGGCAGCGTCCTCCTCCGCGACCCCATCAAGCTCTGGTCCGCCGCCGGCACTCACGACGTGCACAAGCGCGTGGCGTCCTTCAACACCTCCTTCTCCATCAACGTCTACCGCGAGTCCAACCACACCGCCGGGGAGGGCCTCGCCTTCCTCATCGCTCCTTCCCTCGACGGCCCCCCGCCCGGGAGCGAGGGCGGCTTTCTCGGCCTCACCAACGCAGCCCTCAACGGCAGCCCCTCCAACCGCTTCGTGGCGATCGAGCTCGACACCGTGAAGCAGCCGTACGATCCCGACGACAACCACGTGGGCCTCGACGTCAACGGCGTCTTCTCGAATGCCGCCGCCTCGCTCACGCCTCGCCCAAGGCCCCCGCGAACTACACCGTGTGGATCGATTACGACGGCAGCAGCCGTCGCGTGCGGGTGCACATGGCCGTCCGGGGCAGGCCCAAGCCCGCCTTCTCCGTCCTCAACGCGTCGCTCGACGTCGGCGACTACGTTGCGCAGAAGTCGTACTTGGGGTTCTCGGCATCCACCGGCGCGTACTTCCAGCTCAACTGCGTGCTCGCGTGGAACCTGACGGTGGAGAAGCTCCCGGATGATGGGAGCAACGGGAAGACCGTGATGATGCGGAGGATCCTTATCTTTACAGGCGCGGCAATCTCGGTGGCGGTCGGAGTCGCAGCGGGGGCGTCCGCCATCGTCCTGTGGGCGAGGAGGAGGAGGAGGAGGAGGGCGGAGAAGGGCGCGAGAGTGCTGGGGACGCTGAGGAGCCTGCCGGGGACGCCGAGGGAGTTCAAGTTCAAGGAGCTGAAGAGGGCGACCGACAGCTTCGACGAGGGGCGGAGGCTGGGCAAGGGAGGGTTCGGGGTGGTCTACAAGGGGGCGCTCGCCGAGTACGACGGCCGCCGTGACATCCAAGTGGCGGTCAAGAAGTTCCTGCGCGACGACACCAAGGGAGAAGACGACTTCCTGTGCGAGCTCGTCATCATCAATCGTCTCCGCCATAAGCATCTCGTCCCTCTCCTCGGTATGTCTTTTTAATCACTCGAACAATTATTAATAATAATTTACCTTCTTTGGTACATTAATTTTCCCCTGCGTACGGTACCCAAAGATAGATATATACCGTCCTCGATCAATGTTCTCGGAAAATTGTAATATGACGCAATGCTAATTAGTCAAATAACGAACGCCGAGATAA
Organism: Puya raimondii; assembly: GCA_016920855.1. Classification (NCBI taxonomy): domain Eukaryota; kingdom Viridiplantae; phylum Streptophyta; class Magnoliopsida; order Poales; family Bromeliaceae; genus Puya; species Puya raimondii. The sequence continues at coordinate 22,718,586 of JABWPP010000047.1, read as the reverse complement.
ATATATATTAAGTCGTAAAATTTCCCAAAAAAAATTAGTTGTAGGTATTACGTGCATTTTTCTAGTTTGACAAATTTCCAGCCGAAATTAGTCGTACTATTTTAAATATAAAGTAATGTTGCAGGAATATTATATGACTTTAGGCATAATATCTTTTTCCACATGTATATTTACTAGGTCAATATGGGGAGGATGAGAATGATTTCTTTTTTCTTTCAAAGTTTTCCAATAACTAGCTGTTCTTCCATAATATTCTATCGCAACCTTTTTTTAATATATAGAGGTATTGCACCATTACTTCTCAAATACACCACTTATTGGACTTCGCTTGCTTATAAGCGTACGTACGTGTTTGTTACTAAATCTTGATCTTTAATTAATTCGAGCTGCTATCTTGGGCGCTTCATATATTTTTAGTAACAGCAAAATATTTTAAATCAGGTGATTTAATTTCAGCTAAGAATGAGTATTTCTACTTAAAAGAACTTTAGTTTCTCTTGCCAATCAAATTGTAGTAAATTCAGATTCAAATGATCAGATCCGATTAAAAATGTAAAATCCATCTAGAACCAAATACATTTGAAACAAAAAGAAGAAGAAGAAAGAATTCTTTTAAGAATTTGAGATTAGATTGAGTGTTAGATACCATCCAAATTATTGGATTGGAGGTTTCCATATCGAACGAAAATATAGTTACCTGGCTTTCGATTCTACTTTTAGCTGTCAGCGTCATAGTAAAAATGGAATAAGTCTATTAATGCTTTTACTATGACACAAAACTGAAAATAAAGATTCTAAATTTCTGGACAGAATCTCTAATTAAGAGGTTCTATTTTGTTGTAAAGAAAGCCGCTGAGAAACTTGTAGTATAATACTTCTTCTTAATTACAGCACCAGCACACGACATATATACTGTCCATAGCTAGTGTTTCACTCTACAACAAAGTTAGCTAGGTTCTAAATTTGTTTTTATCATTTTTGTGCATATATAGGCTGGTGCCACAATAACGGGATGTTGCTGCTGGTGTACCAATACATGCCCCACGGCAGCCTGGACCAGCACCTCTTTCGCCACAGTCCCGACCAGCCGGAGCGGCCGGTCCTCACATGGAACCAGCGCTACTCCGTCGTCATCGACCTCGCCTACGCACTTCACTACCTTCACCATGAGTTTGACCAAATGGTTGTCCACCGCGACATCAAGGCCTCAAACGTCATGCTTGACGATGCTTTCCACGCCCGGCTCGGGGATTTCGGCCTTGCTCGTGCTCTAGAAGCTGACAAGAACTCCTACACTGATCTCCACATCGCCGGCACCAAAGGCTACCTCGCCCCCGAATACTGCCAAAGTGGTAAGGCTACGCGACAGTCCGACATCTTTGCTTTCGGTGCCCTCATCCTCGAGCTCGTCACCGGACGGTGCTCGCTGCGGGGCGCTCCTGGTTTCGAGCTCCTTGTAGACTGGGTTTGGCATCTTCACCGAGATGGGAAGATCCTAAATGCAGTGGACCCAAAGCTCGCCAATGGTGAGTTCAATATTGTCGACACGAAGCGTCTGATCCTCCTCGGCCTTGCGTGTAGCCATCCAAACCCCCGGGATCGGCCAACGACACAAGATGTGGTACAAATAGTCACGAAATCGATGATGCCGCCTGAGGTGCCCGCCTTCAAGCCCCAGTTTGTGTGGCCTCCGGGTGTGGAATCATCAGTTGGTGATAGCAGGTCGTTGACGACAGTTACCGGAAATGGCTTTACAGCATCCTCTCTTGCTACGTCGGAGGTGCAGACCTTACAACGCCCGCGCAGTCTGCAGATGAACACGGCCATGGAGGAAATGACACAGTCCCAGGGCATTTGGACCATATGAACAAAAGATGATCATCGCTATCTTTTCTGTGTATATGTGTGTGTATATATATATAAGTTCCATTGCTGAGATAGTAACGTTAACAATGCTAAAAGTATCACCGGCAATTTGCATGCTCATTTAAATTGGGTACGCAACTCCAGGTCGTTTAGCAGTGTTGTAAAATCCCTCCCTCCGTCCAGTTAAGTAGACCAGCCACCAGTACACCGTGCGGATCGACTAGGACGGTGCCGCTCGCCGCTCGCCGCATGCGGATCTACATGGCCGTGGCGGGCCGGCCCAAGCCCCGCCTTCGCCATCCTCAACGCCTCCCTCGACCTCGCGGAGGTCGTGCTCCAGCACTCCTACTTGGGCTTCTCGGCCTCCACCAAGACCTACTTGGGCTACCTAGCTATGTAGTCCTGTAATTTATGGATTTGTGCCAAAGGTTGATTTTATTAATATTGTCAATTTAATATTGACGAATTGATATATTAAATTCGATCACTATTTACTAACTGAAGAGACAAAAAATTCGACAAATGTAATTAATTTACCTTGAGCAGATATAATATGTATGTATCGATATGATCAGTCCCCTTAGGCATAAGGAAGGTTCCCATATTTAATATGATGATGACCCTGACTCTCTTGTAAGATGCCTTGGGCTTGATTTCTTCGGCATTCATTCAATAATGACGATGATGACAGTAAGAAACCGAGAAATGTTTATATCTCAATAAATAATAAGATCGACTGTACGTATCACTCACTTATTTAGCGTCCTCCGCAAGTCTACATTGGCGGACACCCTTAATTTAATTTTAAACACAATTGGACAAGACGTAGCTCCCGCTCTCGGGTCTAGTTTATTGTGCTGTGCCTGCACGTACGATGGCATCATCGATCATACAGTGCAAATGATTAGTTTAATTCACCCGTTTATGGCTATGGCTATGGCTTGTTTGTTTGAGTACTGCAGCCTGCAAGAGGGGAGAGCAGCAAGTAAAGGGTGCCTGTCTACAGTCTACACCGCATAATATAATATAATATAATATATAAATATAATGCAAACATCAATTCTGAAGCTCCCCGAATCCTCTTAACGATCCGAATCGGCGAAAGGCCCTCGTGCTACCACCAGGCCCAAAGGGGAATTACTTCAGAGGCCCACAAGTGCACGGAAGGCCACTGGCCCGGCCTACAAGACGGTGGAGGGAAGGGGATACGTTGGCGGGCTTGGGCCGTATTTAGACACAAAAAGTATTTGGGCGATTTCTTTTTATCGAGGTGGTATTCGGGGGCCGAACCCACGAGCATCCAAATGGGTCGAACCGGCCTGCGAGCCTCAACACATGTGACCTCGTTTACGATGACGAGACCCAGGTCTCCGTATCCAATAGCCTTTGAAGTCCAATACCAAAACTACTGACCCAAGTCGTACTTATTACCCCACCCCCTCATAGTGAAAAGATATAAGGTGTTTCCGAAATCAGAACGTCTTAATTAGTAGAAAAGATACCAGGAAAAAAAAAAAAAACTACATACTACAAGCCCTTTAGAATGTTGTATTTATATATTATTCGATATATTAACTAATGATACTTATAATATAAAATAATTTGATTGGTTGACACACGTATTCCAAAAGTATAATATTAAGTTACTTCGGCATCTTCAACTCATGTAGCCAACATTTTATGAAACTAAAGCATTTTTCTGATGTACGTTTATAAGGTTTGCCATTATAATATGCATAATAATGCTTACCAAGCACTCTGACCATCTTCCTGATTGTCAAACTTAATCTTATTTAAACCTAAAACTTAAATTAAATTTTAACAATGCAAAACAATTGGTTGGAGCACAAGTATATTGTTACTTATACGCAATGGAGGAGACTTTTAGTGGTCCATATCTTATTTGTGCCTACCTCTTGGTCCCTATTTTTTATTTGACAAGAACCCTTTAAAAAGATAAAACACCAAAAAAAGAAATATAATAAAAATTAGATAATGTCGTTTTCTATACTTGTCTTGATGGCCGCGTTTCATAGGTAGAGCAAAAAAATAATACCCTTCATGTCTCTTAAAACACAGAGCAAGTCAAGCTCAACAGCATCAGCAATAATGATTGTGTTCTGGATTAATTTCTATTTGATTACAACGAGCCGTGTTCAGATTGAGGTTCGATCAATTGATCTATTATATATAATTAGTTTAGTAATATACCAACTTCTGATTACATTTGTAATCTATCTGCAAGATGCTATTTTACATTAGCTGACCTTATTAAGTTATATTGTGATTTATTTGGTTGACCACACTATCCATTTTTGAGATTTTTCTACTTGTTTGTGATTTAGTCTATATAATAAAATAAACTACATAAAGTACATTTTAGCAGATAAGAAAAGCTGGCATTCCCGTGCTTTGAGGGGGTATTTCAAAGCATTACATGTCGGCTGTTCCAATTATTATTATTATTATTATTATTATCATTACATGAGCCTGCTTGGAAAGTATGCTAACGGCCAACGTGGCATCTCCCTGCATACCTAAGAGAGTTTCATTGGAAGGGGATACTCTATATATATATATATATATCCAAGCAACGGAGGTAGCTTGTCTCTACTATTCTCCGTTCCGAAAAACAAATATTATCTGTGCATACTAGTTGAACTTTTTTGGAAAAAATAAAAAATATATATATATTCTATCAGTTTGCAGTGGCAACAGATAATATATTCATTTTTGCAATAGAGAATATTAGGGACAAACTAGCCGAATTAAGAGAACGAAGGCACTATTTCATCAAAATAAAATCTGTTAGAAAGGTATAATCTTGTTCTAGTCAATAAGAATTTATCTTTAAAAGTAAGGAGATCATCGTAAGTTTTTCTTGAGGAAAATATAGCACGCTACCCGCTTCATTCATTGAATTGATGAATTAGGCTACAGGGGTGAGACAATTTAAGGCCTACAAAGTGGCGGAAAAAAAAAAAAAAAAAAACTAATGCTGATTGACTGAGAGGATTTGGTCCCACAAGCTCATGAGCTGCTTGATTTTATAGACTGCTCTAAGTGGGTCCGGTAGGCCCTTCCTAAAGATGGCGTCATTTCTGGTCTCTCAAGTTATCCACCAGCAGGTTATTAGATAAATAAGATTTCGTCGCAATGTCTGCATTCTAATCCTTGTCGTCTATATATCCCAGACCAGAGTCACCTCTTTTTCCAGGTCTCTGAGTTGGACACCCTCCAGGGTCTTCACCGTCAAGAATCTAGAAAAGATGCATTGTGCAAATAGGTGGTCGACCGTCTCCTCATCGACCCCACACGGCATACAAGTTGTGTTACCGGTCCATCCTCTCCTCTTCAAGTTATCTACTGTAGGGGTCATCTTCTTGAGTACGAGCCAACAAAACACTTTAACTTTTAGGGGTATTGCGAGTTTCCATATTCTGTTAGTTCTGTAGTCCCTCACACCCCCGTCGATCAGCATCGAGTAAGTCGATTTCACCGAAAAGCGACTATCAGGGCTCCATCTCCAAAGCGCAATGTCTGGACCTGACTCCAATTTAAATTTGAAAAGCTTTGCCTTGAAAGCTGAGGAGTTCGGCTCCGCTCCATCACCGTTATCGTAGTTACATCTTAAGATTAAGTTCCACTTCCAGCCATCAGTCGTCAAACAGTCACAAATTCTGATGTTTTTAACCGCTACCGTCTCGTACACGTCCGGAAATAGTGTTTGCAGTGTGACTTCCCCACACCAACGATCCGACCACAGATCGATGGTCCGACCGTTTTCCAGTTTATAGGAAGCTCCCCATCTGTAGATTTTTCCGAATACTTAGGATACCCTTCCACCAGTTTGAGGTGGGTATAAAGAAACGTCCCTCCCTCAACGGTTTTCTTCTATGATAGTATAAGGCGTGGATGATCTTGTTCCACTGTAACTGCGGTATTGTAAGAATTAAATTTCCACCACCACTTCGCAAGTAGAGCTTGGTTCATAGTGGCTAAATTCAAGATGCCAAGTCTGCCTTCTATCTTTTGCCTACATACGGTCTTCCATGCTACCAGACATCCTCTTCCAATGGGATCAGTACATCCCTTCCAGAAAAAATCCCTACGTAGAGCCTCGATGCGCTTGATCACCCATTTGGGCGCCTTGAATACCGACCAAAAGTATAAATGGAGGTTGGTTAGCACTGAATTCACCAGTATTAGTCTACCACCTCTAGAGAGGAATTTAGCCTGCCATCCGTCAATTTTTTTTAAAATTTTCAGGATAATCCCTCTCCAGTCGTCCTTAGAGGGTGATCTGACAGACAGAGGTAGACCTAAGTACTTGGTAGGGAGAGTGCCGACTCTGCAAGCAAGTAGATTAGCAAGTCTCGATGCTTTATTTTCCACCAGGCCCATGTAGTATAGTTCCGACTTCTCTCTATTGACCTTCGATCCTGATGCCCATTCAAATACATTCCATATATGCTTTATGTTTCTCATATACCTTTTTTTAGCCTCACAGAACACGAACGTGTCATCAGCGAATTGGATTAGAGCAATCTTGCTCCCCTCAGAGGGTCCAAGGCCTTTAAATAGGTTATTTGCAACTGTCTCGTTTGTCATACGGGCGAGGCCCTCTGCCACCAGAAGAAAGAGAAAAGGGGATAGGGGGTCACCCTGTCTTACCCCTCTCTTAGTCTTTATCCATTTGGTGGGCTCGCCGTTAACTAAGATAGCCGCTTTTCCAAAGCACACACAGAGTTTTATCCAATCGTACCACTTTTTGTCGAACCCCCACCAATTCAGAATTCTAAAGAGGAACGGCCAATAGATCCTATCGTATGCTTTTTTGAAATCTACTTTCACGCCGACACCTTCGATCCCCCTCTTACATTCCCATCGTAAGTTAGCACAACAATATAGCTTACTATTGGATTGCAGCGATTTCAAGATAAATTAGGCAATAGATTGCGTGCATTTTTTCGGTTTGTATTCAACACTGGCTCAATATATTCCTCCTAACATCTCATGGCGCGAAAATCAAGAATTAACAATTAATCTTCTTTTAATATACAAGAAACTGAAAAAAAAAAAATTTGTCATTATTGTTGGATTATTCTCTAGCAGGGTAATCTTCTTTTTTTTTTTTCTTTTTTCCGTATCATTTTATAACCATAACCCGGCAACCTCTATGTACTCTTGTCTTAATTATTAATTGTTATGAAATTATGTCATTTGGAATAAATTTAGGCATTTGGACAATTCCTGTAATATTTTTTTACTTCAATGAGAAAACACTTGTTCATTATATTAATCTCTTTCATTCCATACCGATAGTATCGAACACAATTAACTAAGAGAGCATAATGATTAGTATCCCAAGTTAAAAATTCGAAATCTAGTTATTTTGTACTGCTAACTAAGTTTATTTTTGGAGAAAATAAATAATAATAGGTGTCTTTCTCTCAAAAAAAAGAAAAAAAAAAATCCCCCATCCCGTGCACTCTGATCATCAGATCCAACGGCTGAGGATGCGCTGCAGTGAGTCTCATACGCTACGCAGCATCGACCGTTAATAGGATAGGGGACGGAAATGAATCTACGGCATATCCATTAGGTTTTAGCGAACCGCCAATATAAATTTCCCAATAACTTATACTCGGTCCTCTTATTACTCTTCTCTCTCTCTTTTTTGCTCCAACGCCTCCCTCTCTGTTTCTTCCCCTGCTCTCTTCTCTTCTTGTATTTATTTATTTATTTTCTCTGCCCCGCGAGCATTCGTCCGCCAACGCCCTCTGCGAAAATGATTCGAGGTTTCTAAAGGTAAAACATCAAATGCTGAGAAAACCCCAGTTCTCCGTTTCTCGATTCATCCCTCCGCGGTCTGTTTCTGAGACGCGCGTGTAGAATGCGTTCTCCCCCTCCTTTTGCCGGCTCTACTCTGTTCTATTTATTTCAGCTCATATATAAATATATATATATATATATATATATATATATATATATATCTATCGGAAGGAGAGAGCCGGTGGAAGAGCTGGGTATCGAGCAAGAATCAACTCCAAAAAGATAGGCTTTGTGCGGAGTAAGCAGAAGAAAGTTATGGTAAAAGCTTCTTTCCCTTTTCCCTCCCCTCCTCCTCTGTTTCTTCTTTTTTTTGTTTAAAACAACAACAACAACAACAACAACAACAAAAAAAAAAAAAAAAAAAAATCTCCTTTCTTATATATATTCTGAGTACTTGCGTGGGGATGGTTTCATGGGGATAACAAATTAACAATAAATATAGGTGGGTCGGATGATTCGGATGGGGAAGGAGGACGCGGGTGGTCCGGCGTGGCTGAGGCCGCTGCTGCAGACGAGCTTCTTCATCCCCTGCGAGGTCCACGCCGACTCCAGCAAGAGCGAGTGCAACATGTACTGTCTGGATTGCACCGGCGACGCCCTCTGCTCCTACTGCCTTCCCCGCCACAAGGACCACCGCGTTGTTCAGGTCGCTAAGATTCTCTGTACCCCACCCCCCTCCCCTTCCTCTCTTGCTGGACAGGATACGTGCTTCTGCTTGCTTTTTGTGGATTTGATCAGCTTTGTATTCGTGCGTGTCGATCGATTGAACTGAATTGAACTGACTTGGCAATTTCCTCTGGGCTTTCTTCTTCTTCTTCTTCTTCTTCTTTAGATTCGGAGATCGTCGTACCACAACGTGATCAGGGTGTCGGAGGTGTCCAAGTTCATAGACATATCGTCCGTGCAGACCTACATTATCAACAGCGCCAAGATCGTGTTCTTGAACGAGCGCCCGCAGCCGAGGCCCGGGAAGGGCGTCACCAACACCTGCGAAATCTGCTGCCGCAGCCTCCTCGACTCCTTCCGATTCTGCTCTCTCGGCTGCAAGGTTAATTAACTAATGCGCTCTTTTGCTGTACATATTGATATGTAAGGGCCCCATTCTAATTAATCACAGTGCAAAATAAAAGCTTCCGAATTTTTTTTCTTCTCCTCGTTTGGTCCGATCGTGTATTTGGCTTTAACAACTTAAAATTGGTTTTCTTTCGAGTAAGTTTTACTCTGTTTGAAATTCAAGGCAATGTGCTCTTCCCTTTTATTATTATTATTATTATTTTTTTTAACGCTCTTCTCAAGTCAACTGAAACTGAATACTTCCTTGAGATAGAGATAATGATGAATCTTCTTTCAATGTGATCGGGCACTGATATATATGTTATGAACTCGAGGGGTTTTTTTTTTTTTTTGGTTTGTTTGTTTTTTATTTGAGAAAAAACACCCACATGTCGGTTTTAGCATCGACGGGTTGTATATATTCTTTCAGGTCGATGTCTTGAAATGAGCTACATAACGCTACCTTCGGAGAGTTAACGCAATTCCCACTTTCGGTTTCTTCCCCATCTGTATCTTATTCCTATTGATTAGGATTGAAGTGGAACTCATCACCTACTCTCATTCCTCGTTGGTCGTACATATCGGCTCTAACCAAAAAATTTACCATCCTGATTAATTACTCTTCACCTTCTCTTTAATATTCTCAGTAAAGTCATGTCCTGTGTCCTAACTGAAAATGCACCTCCTATCTTTTCTTTTTCTCGTGCAGCTCGGAGGCATGAAGCGCGATCCGGAGCTGACCTTCACGCTGCGTCCGAAGCCCAATCGGGATTCGCTGCACGGATCAGAGTCCGACGAGTCGTCCACCCCGAGAAAGGTCCGAAGAACGTCGGGCTTCATTAATCGCTCCATCGAGATTCCCGTGGCGCCGTCGGATGATGAAGGAGGACACCTGACGAGCAGCATTTCTCCGGGCACGCCTCCCATCATCAGCTACCGCACGTCGAGGCGAAAGGGTACACCCCACCGCGCTCCATTCTAACTAGAAAGAGATAAGATTCTACAAAAAGAGCGGGGAATATTATGATGAAAGAATAATTGAGAAGAAAAAGGAAAGATCCAATGCATGTAGGAAGACAAACATCCAGCCCCATACAGTAAATTATCTTAGAAATAATATACCCACCGTATAATGTAAAGGATAGGATACGGTGAAATGATGACTAAAGATATAGGAGTTTATAAGAGAACGTAGGAAATTAGGGAACCCTAATTGACAAGCTAGCCTTCCACTCTTCTCGTGTGGGTTGTTTTCAGGTTTTCTTTACATGTCTTAAAAATGTATATATACAACTGTATGTATTCTTCCGGAATCTATAGGCGCGCTGTAGGTCTTTCGAATGTACAGTTAGCATGCAGCCGTGTAAAAAGGAAACAATTATGTATAATATGTGCGTAGAATTCGATCTCTGCGTTGATGGAGCACGGTACTCATCCTTTGAGATCGTGTTCATGGGATCGATTCATTATGTTATAATAAAGCTTTTCTTAATGCTGTACATGAACATATATATTTATATATAGGATTAGTTTTCATTTAGTTATTTGTGTATAAATTCGATTAGTGGATAGTGGATCAGATCGTGTCTATAGTGTGCTTTAATGACGGCTGCATCCATGCATGGCGTCACGTCCCATCTCCTCCTGCCAAGCAGAAAATAACTTAAAAATGGGCTTTATATTCTATCTATGGCAGCAGGTTCAATAGTTTACGGCCTTCTTTGGTCTACTAGTAATTAGCTCCGCGGCAACCTCGCCAAATATTGATCGAGCGCCTGCCCTTATTATTTATATATTATATATATACGTGTATGGTGTAAACAGTACTATAGTTGACAGCTGAGACGTCGGGGCTACGGCTGGGCTGGGCTGGGTTGGGTTGGGTTTGGTTGGGTACTTCTTGGGTTGGATTGGGTAATTAAGCAGGTAATAATACATATGTCGGGCTCGTACATTCGGGTATATATATTCATATACGCAACTGTTGGTTGGTTGGTTGGTTGGTTGGATGGATGGATGGATAGATGGTGTTGACCGGATGGAGGTGCATCCGGTGGCATCACATCGGGGAAGTGACTTGGTGGGCACGACACAAGCCATGGAAAGAGACCTCCGCCTTCACTCGCTCCTCTCTTTCTCCTTCTCTCTCTCTCTCTCTCTCTCTCTCTCTCCCCTCTTCTTCTCCTCTCTCTCTCTCTCTCTCTCTCTCTCTCTCTCTCTCTCTCTCTCTCTCTCTCTCTCTCTCTCTCAAAAAGAGCCGTGAGGAATCCCGAAAGCTAGAGTGAGAGGGGCATCCCATCTTTTCCATCACTTTCCCCCACTTAATCTTATGCCCCTGCTGCTGCTGTGTGTGATTACTTCGCCCCTTAATTAAATAATAATTAATCTGATCTAATCCCCCCAAGAAAGACCCATCCATGTAGTAAAGTGCACAAATTAATTAAGCAGCAAATTAATTAATATTATTAGTTGGCATTATACATGCATGTATAGCACCTCGCTAACTAATGAAATGGCTTGCTGAGGTGGGACCGGATTATTTATAATACTAATCTTGACTAAGATCGCTTATTGCTATTGTAGCTTGCAACTGGTGGAAGAGATTGTTATTATTATTAGTAGTTAATTCGATTGATTAAGAGCGAGAATCGCGACGGCCCCTAAAGTAACGCCGTGCGATGCAGACACCCTTTCCGTTCCCTGATGCTGGGTCCAAACACCGACTGTCGTTCTCATCAAATGCTATCCAGACACGTGGATGTCATAGTGTATCCTTTTTCTTTTAAGTAAAAAAAAAAAGGAGGTTCTTTTATGTTAATTAATAATACCTTTCTTGAGGATAATATGGACTACTCTCAGCATTACCGGCATCTACATTTTTTAATTCTCTCTTTACTTCTGATGGATGGAAGGGTTGCCTGTACAATTTATCCATAAATATTTAATCTAAATTTCAGCATCATCGTTAGAATTTTGATGGTAGCAATATTCCTGAGCCTTCTTTTTGATTTTATCTCAAATTTTCAAATTTGATAATTCAGGCTCTAAGTCCGAACCAAATGTTTGTTTCCTTCTCAGAAGGAATTAATATTCACGCATTACAGTGAACTGTCAAAAGTGAATTGCTGTAATTGAAATAATTAGGATGAAATTGAAAAGGAGTCGAGCTAATTTGCAAATGATCGATCTTTGATGAAGTAAGAGAAGGAAAGTCTCCTCCCAGTCCTTTGGGTGCAAGTACTTGTAACCTACCACGCCCACTTACTTCGGGTCAGGTTGGGGTGCGGCTCAATTACGCACTGTGATAAGACAAAGTACAAGAAGAGGTCGATCGATCCAGAGGCTTCTCCTAGAGTCATGTTTAGCTAGCAGATGAGACGAATTGTGAGTGGGGACATTGGATGTGAGGCTAATATTTATATGCACAGAAATACTAGCTTTACAATCCTTCAGGATTTTTTTTTTTAATAATAAAAAAAAAAGATGATAAGATGATTAGTTGGAAAATATCAGTTTTTATTGGACGACAAAACTTTAAGATTATAATAACAAAATAAAAAAAATTAATAATTGTAGGACTAACATTAATTGCTGACATATATGTATCGCTAACTTTCCTTGTCCACCGACCCCACATCATCTCCTCATTTTGTTTCTCATCTGCTCAGACAAAATTTAGGTTAGAAAATGGAAAATGGATGGAGACTAAAGTTTGCGACGCCCCTTTTGGGCCCATAGGGTGTACGCAATACGCGCGAGATAAAGCCCATTTCTGGATGAAGACGATCGATAATGTTGCAGAGCTCCAACAAGCTCGGTGCTTTAGGCCGGAGACTGTTTGCATATCCTTTTCTGCATACTTCTAGAGAAAGACGGCGACACACGTGTTTATACTTTGTGGCATCAAGAAAGTTAGAGCTAAAAATTATCTTTGGACCTAAAATTACTTTTCAAAAGTTAGACCAAACACTCACTAAATGAGACAGCCGAAAGTTGCTGTGTGAAGCCCTCCTACTCTTTCTCGTCTTCTGTACGTTGTACTTACTTATATAGTTATTATTATTATCTAATTTAAGGTGCAGTTTTGATCTAAAATATTTTATTCTTATAAATATATCTATTATCTAATTTAAGGTGCAGTTTTGATCTAAAATATTAAATATTTTCAAAAGTATCAGTATAAAAAATATTCCTTAAAAATATATAGAGGCTATCATAAGTGCCCATACTTATAACAATGCATTGAAAAGCTAAATAAAAATTTTATTCTTTTCATCATTTATTATCTATTTTGTTTAATTTACTTAAATATTCTTTACTTGGAAACATTATAAATACATTTGAACACAATAAATTAAAACTAATTGATTAGAACAAATTAAACTACAAAAACAATAAAAAAAACCATACTAATTTAGACAAATGGAAAATAAATTTATTAAAAAGTGTAATTTATCTTTGCTTTCAAATTATTATTAATTACGATAAATATGAGTGATGAGACCCATATGATATTGAATTAAATAAAAAAAAAACTTAAGTAGACGAAAAACACATTCGTAAACTGAATCAAAAATAAAAATCAAAACATTTTTAGATAAGAAATAAATTTATTAGAATCACATATATAGCTAGCACCACATAATTATTTATAATTAGGTATAACTGAGGACAAAATAATTATGTATTAAAAATGACATAACAATCTTGAAAAGATATACCTAATATTTTATAACTTTAAAAGAAATTGTTTAAAATTACTTTTAATTTAAAAATATTATATATAGGGTTAATTTCATAAATACCCTCCCACCCACCCCTAATTATATAGATACTCTCCAAAAGTTGTCAATATAAAAAATGCCCTTCAAATTTAGTGTAAAACTACTGATATATCCATATTCCAACAAAAATAGGGCTTAAATACCCCGCTTTATCCCTGTAACCCTTAGAACTATTGTAATACATATTTTATGATCAAGATATTATATATTTATTATAAGCATTTTTCTAATTTAATCTAATTGTTTTAATATGTTTTCATTTTGACTAATTTAGTATGCCTTTATTTTATTTGTTTTAGTTAGTATATATATATTCATTTTATTTGTTAATTATGAATGGATAAATTAGATATCTTTTATTAGATTTATTTTTAGATTTTTATATTATTGTAGATGTAGTTTGATAATTCTTTATTTTAGCTTCGATTTATATTGCTATGCGTTTAATTATTTCATATTTGTATTTTTATAGTTTTACTTTGATTACTTTTTAAATCTTTATATTATTTTTTATATAACTCGGTAGTTTGATTTATATTATCATACTTTCTATTTCCCATTTATATTTTTATAGTTTTCTTGATTATTTTTATTTATACTATTCTGTGTCTGCTGAATTAAAAACCTATTCTAAGTGATATAAATTAAACCGAAAGTTATATATTATATGATAATTAATTATTATGAGGGATAAATAGGTTATTTTGTAATTTAAAATTTAAAAATGGACAAAAAAGAATACTTATGATATAGATATATAATTTTGAAATGATATTTTATAATATTTTTTAAATTTTGGAAAGAAAAGAGGTGCCATGCATGTTTTGTTTGTTACGGCGTTAGGAGAAGAGAGACGGGCACGTGGAAGTGGTGCCAGGGGCCCAGGGCATGAGTTTCAGCGCAAGCCTCTGATGAATCAAATAGATATAAGAGTAGAATTATTAATAGAAACCTGTGAACGGCGTGGATCCGACGGAGGGCCCAGCTGGGAACCTTACACGTGTCACGCCCGAGGTCGAGGTTCATCAGGGGAAGGGACCTTGCCGCTGTGGTTGTTTCATGTTTGTTCGCTCATTTGTTGTCGATGTACGTGCAACTGCACGTGCAGGAGGGAGCCTGGCACGTGTTTGGTTGCACCTTTCTTATGCCAAACAAAAGCTATACTATCAGTATATTTCTAGAGTATGTATAAATTTTATATTTTAAAGTTATGCCTTTTTACTTATTTATTGGTTTTTTTGCTAAATTTTTTTAGAAATTCTGTAAAATTTAAAATAAAATGGCTATAAAATTTAAATCCATATATAGATATACAGAGAGGATCTTTCAACAAAATATGTACGCAGTATATTATTGTGTGATACTTTTTTTTTTGAGAAAAATGTAGCTTGTTATCCGCTTCATTCATTGGATTGATGAACTAGACTACAGGAGATTATTGTGTGATACTTACTACCGTCAGTAACTTTATTTACAGTTAAATATAATAAAATCTTTTTGTTTTTTAATTCATATAATGGTTGAGCACTAGTGCAGTGCTTGCAGTACTGTCTCACACGGTCAAAAAAAGTAAATAAATAAAATTAAATTAATAGGACTTATAAATTAAATTTACTGATTTTCTTTTAAAAAAAGATAAATTTACTAAAGGAGTAAAGGCCAAAGAGAGTGTCGTTGTGCTGTTGGGTTGTGTTAGGCCTACGTCAATTAAAGTGACGCAGTAAGCACAAAGACCAGCTGTTGTGCTGGACCCGAATAAAATTTGGTAAAGCCGTGCGTAGATCTACACATGAAGTTGTTTTGAAGTGAGCTTTTTGAGGAGATCTCAAGCGATCAACTTTAGCCGCATGTATTCTAGTTCTAGAGACTCAATCTTGTTCATATTTTAATTCGTATTTATTACCACATATTCTACCCATGAAGATACTCACGTTGATCTCAAGCAATATTCTACTGTGATTCACATGTATATCCGTCTAATTTGCACGGTATGTTTATGCACGGCCATTCATATATATATCTAACCCTCAGGCAAGGGTGAAAAAGGTAAACGCGGACTCAGGTCTCCCGTCCTGTGCTTCTGATATGGCAAAGAGTATAGCGCAAAATATGTAAACAAACATCCGAATAAATTATTTAAAGATTCCCCAGCTTGTTTTATTTTATTTGTTCCTCCACATGTTTTTCCTCAAAAATTTACATTCACATTTTAATCAGTTAATTCTCGGTATATCTCTATGTTTGTTTTTTTACTTCAGATCCTTCTTATGGTTTAGCAAGTGAGATTAATACTCTTTAAAAAGCAGTGTACATATTTTCGGCTTTGTTTCTCTATAAAGAATATTAGGCCAAGGAACGCTATTACTTCAAAATATGTGGCAGAAGAATAAAAAACACGTGCTAATTCAATCTCTATGCTTAAACGTCCTCCGCAAAAGCAACTGCTTGATCCGTAGCAGGGTTAGTAATGCATTAATATCTGTAGTTTATATCGTACGTGTTTTCCCCTGTTTTGCATTTTGTTTTGACAGAGATCATTTAATATGCACAGTAGCTTTGTCATTGGACTAAGCAACCGTTCAATTAACTGGTACATGCGTGGCAGTGTCATGGACTACAAATAAGACCATGATTGATTAATCAATTATTAATATATAAGAGGTGACAGGTTAAGTTTTCTGACCTCGTAGAGGACATGATTGTGAATCGCGGGTGGATCCCCGGCCAAACCTGGGCTTCTCTGGCATGAAAAACATGGGCCTACCGAGCTTCGTATATAAGAAATACGGTCCACAGCATTATACTGGGGCGTAAGGACCCCATTGCAGGCTTAGGCCTCGGCCCAATAAAACTAGGGTTTTGGTTTTACATATGTAGAACATGATTATCAAATGGCATTCCTCCCGGAAGATTTTTGATTTATGTACCAAAGAATTTGATAACACAAATTGAAATCAAGACATGTGTGTTTAAATAATATGGGAAAGCCCTAGAAAAACTTAAGGGCATGTTTGACCTAGCTGTTGAAGAATTGATTTCAGCAAAATTTGATTTTGATTTGAAAAATTAATTTTGGTTAAAAATTGTAGAGCGTTTGGGCGAGTCTAAATAGAAAATAATTTCTAAAATGATTTTGTAAAACTGTTTAACAAAATATTTTTATTGTGTGCAAATAATAATTAATTTTGAATTACTTAAAATAATTTAAAAATTAAATTTGAATTTAAAATTTAAAATTGTGAATTTAAAATCTAAATCAAAATTCAAATTTTGATATTTGAATTAAAAATCTAAATTTAAAATTTAAAATTTAAACTTTACACTTTAAATTTAATTTTGAATCCAAACTTAAAAATTAAAATTAAAATTTGATTCTAAAACTATAATCAGATTTCACACAAGATATTTTAGCTGCTTCTAATTTTGAATCTTTAGAATTAAAAAATAATTCTAAAAATTAAAATAAGATTTATAAAAAAATTATCTAACGATCACATTTTAGAATCTATACTAAACACCCACTAATAATAAATGAGCTGACTGTTCCACATTCCCCAAAAAGAGTTGAAATAATTAAAAGAATTCTTAACTCCAGAAGTAGAGACAACCAATCCTACACCAGTACACAAATACCATAGTACATCTCATTAGTTACTTTTCATGGAGGAAGTCTACTATATAGCAATCACACCACATCACTTATATTTAGTCAATTATATATTTTTTAAAAAATATATAATAAAAATATTTTTTAAAAAATTATGATAAAATGCGTAAATTTTAGAAGAGCAATTTGATTGGTTGGGAGATACCATAACAACAATGTGACTGTTGCATTTTAGACTTTTTCCTTTCTATGACCCCCTAGGTCCACCTGTAAATATTCTTCCAAATTATTTTAATAGTTATCTCAAATCACTAAATATTGTGCATCATATTTATCCAAAAATTTTACAAAAAAATAGATTTTTAATAAAATAAATTCATCTGTTATATTTTATTCGATAATATCTATTATATCCTAACTCGAATTCAAATAGTTGCGATTGATAATAATTAAATAGCTTTGTTTAAATACATTAAATATTTTTATATATTTTTTTTGAATTTCGACGAATCCAAAATTTAAGTATGCGTTTTAAACTAAAAATATCAAAATTTTAATTCATGTTTACTTCAAAATTTAAAATTTAATTTTGATCCACTTTAATTAAAATTGTTAATTATTAATTTAAATTTAATATTCAAAATTAAATTTAATTCATAATTTAAACCCAAATTTTAATTTTAATAAAAAATTTAAATTTAAATTATAATATTAAATTTTAACTTTGAATTTCAGATGAAATAAAAATTTTAATATAAAACTAAATATTAGTAGATAAAATTGAGATACGCTTTAAATATTTATTTTAAAAGAAAAAATATTAAATGATATAAAATATTTAATTAAAAAAAGTTATCCGTTAGGAAAGAAAGAAATAAAAATTTATTTAATTACATCATTTATTTAGCACAGGAAAAATTTAAAATTTTTTTTCTTCTAAATAATAAGTTTGTGGACAGATTCAAATTTGAAATATATATTTGATAAATAATAAATATAGATATAAATATGTCAATTCGTTTTCAGGTGGAACTGCGGAAGTGTGGAACTCCACCCAACCTCCGGCTCCCAGCCACTAATTACTAGTTCGTCAGCGATGACCCAAACGCAGCTCTCCCCCGACCCCGACCCCGACCCCGACCCCGACCCCATCCCCCAGATGTCGTTCCTGACGACTTCGCCCACGTCATCCTGCTCCCCCTCTTCCCGCTAGCTGCATGACTAATACCGTATCATCCCTCTGCCTATAAATATATGACTATATGTACACTCCCTGATCTCCACGTATCAAAAAAGGAAAAAAAAAAAAAAGAGAGAGCAAGGAATCATATATATATATATACATATGCGTGCATGGGCGCTTGCTTATCCTCTTCCTCTGGCACCGAAATCATGGGCGATCTGATTCACTCGGCTACGGCCAAAGTAATCACCGTGGATGGGCATCTGCTGGAGTACTCCGGAGCCGTGAAGGCGTACGAGGTTCTCGGCAGGAGCCACCCCTTCTGCTTCCTCTGCAGCTCCGACGATTTGGACCGCGACGCACCGATGCCGCCTTTGGGTTCTCAGGATTCCCTCGAACGCGGCCAGTTGTACTTCATGCTCCCCGTCGAGAGCCTCCGGGGCCCGTTGAGGGGACGGGACATGGCGGCGCTTGCTGTTCGGGCCAGCTTGGCGTTGGCTGACGCGGCGGAGAAGAGATTGGCTCACGAACCGGGGGTTGCTAGAGTCTTGCCGATCGGCGAGGCGGATGGCGGAGTGATTGAGGATGATGTGCTTGAAGGGAGCAATGGATTTCATGGAACCAGTGCTGAACATTTGGAGAAGGAGAAGATGATCACGAGGAAGGAGATGGGGAGAGGGAAATTCATGGGCCGGGCGCATTACAGAGCAAGGTTGGGCGCCGTCCAGGAACTTGCTGAATAAGTTAAGCTCCGAGATGCAATATTTTATTTTATTTTATTCTTCTTCTTCTTATAGTTTTTCTTCTAGATTTAAGGCCTCACCTTGATGCTGAGACATCTTCCTTTATTTATTTTGCTTTTTTTCTTTTTGTTGAGAATTAAGACCTTCAAATTTTTGTTCTGTTTTTTTTTTCTTCTCTCTGTTTCGCTTCTTTTATTGCCTTTTTTCTGTGAATACAACAAAGAAAAAGCACAGGAGATTGAAGTACTATAAAAAGAATTCCGGTGTTTTTTATAGTCTTATATAAGAGGCTTCTTTCGTCCTCTGAAAGTGGATTTTCCCTCCGGTCAACACCGGCCTTTCTAACGGTAGCAGGCCGTCAGCAGGCTTTGAAAGTACGAGCTAGGTGCCTTAAACGTACTAATGATGCAGGTGATGGAGAGATTTTAGTGATGTCGTAGTAACTTATTAAAACGTGAAGTCCGCTTCGTATGCCACATTTGACGCCTACAACAACCGCAGAAAGATTAGTTGCGGTATATTTCAGATAAATTTATTTATAAAAAAAAAGTAAACAAAGCAAAATCTGAGTCAACTATTTTTTCCTTTTTTTTAAGAGAGAAAAATAATAAAATATCTTATCTTATTTATTTTTTAAAAAATAAATTTAGTTAGAAATATAAAATAATTAAGATCCAAACTTAGAACCTCACTTGCCAACCATAATATTCTTAGCCGATTATACTGGGTTCGGTTGGTAAATCAACTATAGTTAAACAATCACTTTTCACAAACTAATTAAGCCATCAATTATACTTTGGATACATTTAGAGATTCCCATAGAATTAATATCTCTCTTTAAGAGATGCTAGTTGTATATCCAAAAAGAAAAAAAAAATGCTCTTATAACTTAAATCCAAAGATTTACAAATGTCTTTTGGGTCTTAGTTAAGAATTTTTTTTTTTGCTGTTCTTAAGACAAGCAAAGAAAAGAAATAGTCACACAATGGCTAAGTGTAAAATTTACACCTACAAAATAGATGTATGAGTAGCACTGCTCATCAAAAATTAGGAAGTAAATCATACACGCATTTACTCAACATATTTTTGAAAATTTTTAATTTTTAAATTTTTTTTATAAGACTAATTTGAAAAGGTTGGTCCTTGAATGGATTAAATACAAAATTTGCGTTCACTTTTTGAATGTATAAGTATTATACTTTCTCTTTTTACTTGCACTATTAAGATTTCAAAATAAATTATTTAATGATAATCTATTTTGTATAAAAATTTTCTAGTATGATAGTAAGTGAGACTGTTGATTTTTTACTTTTTCAAAGTTGTTTTTTAGACTTCTTCAAAGATATTGTTATTCATTATTTGGTAAAATACCATATTTCATTTATGTGGTAAATTATTTTATTTCGAAAAAATGATTTGAAAATCGAAGACGATATTCTTTTCTAAATATTTGACTACACTTCTTATTAAATAACTGCACAAATTTTTTTAATAAATTAAGAACATATATTGAATATAATATTTATACACTCAAATAAAGCCTTACGGTAAAAATAGGTGCAATGCTAAATATATTCAGACCAGATGACGGGAATAAACTTGATCGGGCTTAGTCCAGCACATTGCTTATGACCTTGCAAATTTTTTAGATATAAAAGTATATGAATATTGATAGATTTTTATAGGTATGTAAAAATAATAACAAAATTAAACACATACCAATATCCAGGATCATATATAAATAAAATTAACTCACAGAGCGCCATAAAGAAAAAGTTCTTTATTAATTTGCAGAAGTTCTTTATCAATTTGCGGAAGCGGAAAGTCCGGCTATGATCTGGAAGTCACCAACCGAACTTGGGTAATTTGATTTCTCCTCCCTAAACCCTAAACCCTAAACCCTAAACCCTAAACCCATACACACATTTACTCAACATATTTTTGAAAATTTTTAATTATTAATTTTTTTTTTATAAGACTAGTTTGAAAAGGTTGGTCCTTGAATGGATTAAATACAAAATTTGCGTTCACTTTTTGAATGTATAAGTATTATACTTTCTCTTTTTACTTGGGCACTATTAAGATTTCAAAATAAATTATTTAATAATAATCTATTTTGTATGAAAATTTTCTAGTATGATAGTAAGTGAGACTGTTGATTTTTTTACTTTTTCAAAGTTGTTTTTTAGACTTCTTCAAAGATATTGTTATTCATTATTTGATAAAATACCATATTTCATTTATGTGGTAAATTATTTTATTTCGAAAAAATGATTTGAAAATTGAAGACGATATTCTTTTCTAAATATTTGACTACACTTCTTATTAAATAACTGCACAAATTTTTTAATAAATTAAGAACATATATTGAATATAATATTTATACACTCAAATAAAGCCTTACGGTAAAAATAGGTGCAATGCTAAATATATTCAGACCAGATGACGGGAATAAACTTGATCGGGCTTGGTCGAGCACATTGCTTCTGACCTTGCAAATTTTTTAGATATAAAAGTATATGAATATTGATAGATCTTTATAGGTATGAAAAATAATAACAAAATTAAACACATACCAATATCCAGGATCATATACAAATAAAATTAACTCACAGAGCGCCATAAAGAAAAAGTTCTTTATCAATTTGCAGAAGTTCTTTATCAATTTGCGGAAGCGGGAAGTCCGGCTATGATCTGGAAGTCACCAACCGAACTTGGATAATTTGATTTCTCCTCCTATTTCATGCACTCTCCTTATGGTGTGGAACCGATGGTAATTCTCACCAGAATGCTCATAAGAAGGTGGCAGGACCAATACCTCCTTTATATAGAGTCCAAATCGACTTCCCATCAAAGTCTGATTAGGATTCTATTTAACCTAAATAGATGGGAACGGGATAAGATATACCATATCAAGCAGTTTTATATCTATTAGGATTGACCTTTATCTATAGTAAATTCAATTTTGAATATGATTAATTGAGCCATATTTATGAAAATCCTAACAAATATTACTATCATAGTCTGAGAATTTTACTTTGCCACCTACTCTTGAGAATTTTGTGCTTCTCCTTCAGTGATCTCTACATACTAGATCTATATACTATATAAGAGATAAAATTAAATACATATCAATATTCAGAATTATAAACGAGATCAGAAAACAACTTATAGAGCACTATAGAGAAAAAAAAAAAATCAATCTGCGGATACGAAAAGCCCAACTATGATCTGAACGTAAGACGATGAAAGGATCAGTATCTCTTTATGTAAAGTTTAAATTGATTTCTCATCAAAGTATGATTAGAATGTTATTTAATATAAATAGATGTAAAAGAATAAATACATCATATCAAACAGTCTTATTTCATTAGGATTGACTGTTATCTATAGTAAATCTCAATTTGAGTACGATTATATTGATTATTTTTGTGAAAATTCTAATAATTTAAAAATCTCAAATAATCTTTAGTATCTCAAGAAAACGGCTGATGATGCCAGAACTCTTTTGTGCTTGCGGATTGCCCTTACCCTCCCTGCATCTGAGATATGCAATTCTTATTCAGGTAGAAAAATGTGGCAGCATGAGTTAATCGAGTTGTTTGTATTTTTCCGCTGTGGCTACCAAAAGTTTTGAGAGTGATGGATCAGTTAAGTTGGGTACAAACGGCGTGAACCGTCTCAAAACAACAATTAACGGGTACTACTGCACTTACAGTTGTTCTACTTTCCACAGCAGCTCAAGTCCATATATACGAACACACACATGCACACACACAACATACTGAAACCCAGGTTCTTCATTGGACGGAAGAGGCCAAGGTACGAGAAATTTTTTTTTTTTTTTTGAGAGAAAGGTAGCACGCTACCCACTTCTAGGGATGTCAATGGGTCGGGTTTGGGTCGGGTTTTAAAAAACCCGAACCCGAACCCGACCCCCAAATTTGAACCCGAACCCGAACCCGTACCCGACGGGTTTTAAAAATCCATACCCATATCCGACCCGACCAAATACCCGAAACCCGTACCCGAACCCGAACCCGTAACTCAAACCCGAAGTACTATATTTGAAAATATATTGTAGTAAAATTAACATTTTTGAGCCTTTGAGTGTACCATTGGATGAAGATCCAATGGATAAAAATTATTATGTATTTTATATATTAAATAAATAAATAAATAAAATATATATAATTTATTCGGGTTCGGGTTCGGGTTCGGGTTCGGGTCGGGTACATACAAATCCATACCCGTACTCATACCCGTCGGGTTTTTATTTTCTATACCCATACCCGAATCCATATCCATTTAGTTCGGGTAAACCCGACCCGTTCGGGTTCGGGTTCGGGTAATTTTTCGGGTACCCATACCCATTGACATCCCTACCCACTTCGTTTATTTTTTTTAGAAATAAACTTAGCTAGAAATATGAATCAACTAGGATTCGAACTCAGGACCTCGGGTACCAACCACCAAGCCCTTTGCCACGCGCCGTAATAGAGTCCATAAAATGCCGCTAGCTGATTTGTACCATCATGGTCGATCCAATGGAAGAACTACTGGGGACTTTTGGAGGCCCACAAAACAATATAATTAGATAGGAAATACCAAGAAATTTTAAGCCTTCTTTTTGTCTCTTCTCCATCTGCTCTCACCATGTTTTTCCAAATAGCGTCTCACCTCATGTTCTTTCCCCCACGAGGCCCAGTTGCTTCAAGTTTGTAGCCTAATTCCTTAGGAAGGAACCAAATAGTTTTCTATCTTTTTTTTATAAAATGATAAAGGCCAATTTGCATAAAATATTCATAAGTTTTGAGCTTTTGTAAAACTGGACCGCCTTTTTCGATTTTGCAGATTCGGTCCGAATTTTTAGCAACCGGACCAAAATACCCTTATTCCTTTTTCTTTCTTCTTTTTTTTCTCTCGTTCTTTTTTTTTCCCTCTCCGAAGAGGTAGTGGAGGCGGAGGCGGAGGCGGCCCACCTTGCCTCTGCCCCGCGCACCCCCGCCCTCGACCGCGCCCACACCCCCCGCCCTCCTCGCCTCCGACCCTGCCGAGGCCATGCCGCTACTCTTTTTTTTTTCCTCCGACCCTCCTCCACCGCCTCCGCGGCCCTCCACGATGGTAACAAGGACGGCAACGCATTCTCTTCCTCTGCCTTTGCCCTCCACTTCTACTGCAGCAGATTTGCACCCACTAAATCTACTTCTGAAAACTCGTCGTCCCCACCGCCGCCGCCGACGACGAAGAGGAGGCGCTTCTCACTGCCAAGAAGCTCGCCGGCTAGGGAGGGGGCACGCGGCCCACCCGCCTACCCAAGAGGGCGGCGGTGAGCGCGGCCTCGGCAGTGTCAGAGGCGAGGAGGGCAAGGGGTGCACGGGAGCATCTCTGAATAAGCACTTTTGTTTGTTTAAAATAAAAATACAAAAAACTAAAGGCCAAAAATTAGAGAATAATGAAGAAAATCAAAGAAGAAGGAAGAAGAAAATGAAGTTGCACTGTTAAGATAAAATTGTACTATTTTAAAAAAATATTGCACTATTATGGACGTAAGTTTGCACTCTTTGAGATGTAGACTGTACCCTTTAAGATAAAAGTTACACTCTTTAAATAAAAATTATATTCTTTGAGAGATATTTACACTATTTCTCCTCTTGTTGTACTCTTTGTAAACTGCACCCTTTAAGATAAAAGTTGCACTCTTTAAACGAAAGTTGCACTCTTTGAGAGATATTTATACTATTTCTTCTCTTAAAGGGTGCAGTTTACATATCAAAGAGTGCAACAAGAAAAGAAACAGTGTAAATATCTCTCAAAGAGTGCAACTTTTATTTAAAGAGTGTAACTTTCATCTTAAATGGTACAATTTATATCTCAAAGAGTACAACTCACGTCCATAATAGTCAACGTTCTTTTAAAACAGTATAATTTAATATTAACAGTGCAACTTTATCTTCTTCTTCCTTCTTCTCTGATTTTCTTTATTATTCTCTAGATTTTGCCTTTAGTTATTTTTTTTTTTAATTTTAAACAAACAAAAGTGCTTATCTAGATGCTCCCGTGCACCTCTCGCCCTCCTCGCCTCCGACACCGCCGAGGTCGCGCTCGCCGCCGCCTTCTTGGGTAGGCGGGTTGGTCGCGTGCCCCCTCCCTTGCCGGCGAGCTTCACGGCACCGAGAAGCGCTTCCTCTTTGTCGTCGGTGGCGGCGGTGGGGACGGCGGATTTCTAGAAGTGGATTTGGTGGGTGCAAAATCTGCTGTAGTAGAGGTGGAGGGCGAAGGCGGAGGAAGAGAACGCGTTGCCGTCCTCGTTATAATCGCGGAGGGCCGCGGAGGCGGTGGAGGAGGGTCGGAGAGAAAGAAAAGAGAGTAGCGGCGCGGTCTCAGCAGGGTCGGAGGCGAGGAGGGCGAGGGGTGCGGGCGCGGGGGAGGGCGAGGGTGCGCGGGGCAGAGGCCTCCGCCTCCGCCTCCGCCTCCGCCTCCGCGCCTCCGCTGCCTCTTCGAAAAGAAAAAAAAAGAACGAGAGAAAAAAAAAGGAGAGAGAAAAAGGAATAAGGGTATTTTGATCAGTTTGCTGAAAATCCGGACTGAATCTGCAAAATCAAAAAAGACGGTACAATTTTGCAAAAACTCAAAACTTGTGAATTTTTTATGCAAATTAGCCAAAGATAAACCATCGACGGAGGCCAGCATCTTCGAAAAAATTAAGCCTCTTATAAATCTTGCATTGTTAGCAGCAGCCGGCAATCAGCAGCGATCAGATAGGTCTTCTGTGAAGCTCGCACTGGAATAGTCCTCGAGTGTTTAGTGCCTTCGGTAGGGTCATCACACTAAGCACATTTGTTAGCAGGAATATTATCATTTCTAATTTAGTAGAAGGCATGCTAAGTCTACAACCAACAAGAAATTGTAATCCGCCACAACTCCTCATCTGAAGGTACCTACTCGGTAAGTAATTGCCAAGCAGCTGAAGCAGGCTGGTCCATAAGCGAATTAGTGGATCAGTAACTAACACCGTAGTTCTCCCCGTCATGCCTCGTTCTTTTGCACATAACTATAGCCCGCATACAAGTATATAACTAAAAAGCCTTTTTGTTTTTTTTCCAATAAAAATAACCCTTACACTATGCCATGCATGGGAACTAAAGGAGGCTCGCATTATGTGGAGAAAAAGCAAAGACCAATATATGGTGAGGGAAACAATATTAATTTATCGAGTTACTTCTGCTGCGAGAAGATCCAAGTTTGTTTAATCTAATGGAGTTTATTCATTAAATACTGATGATGTTTAATAAATTTCCTATGTAAATTTAGCTCAGGTAATAATGGAACTCCTGTAAAACAATGATGCATTGTCAAATCAAATTGCACTTCAAACTAACTTTGTGATTATTGTTATCCCAAAACTCAATATAATGGAAAAACGAGTGCAGAAAATATATATTGGATAAAAATTTATAGAACTTATCTAGACTATTTTGATTTTGCTCTATATATCTAATCTTTCATAATTTTAATTTTACTGCATAATCTTGCAATTTGTTTGATTTGTGTCAGTCAACGACACTCTGACTTTAAAATTTAAGCTAATTACTTACTTTAACAATTTTGTAGTTACAAAAATTATATGAAGTATACTAATTAAATCTGTAAAGATAAATGCCATAGTCAAATTTTGAAGTCAGTATGTCATTAATTGGCTCAAATTAAACAAATTGAAAGATTAGATAGTAAAACTAAAATTTTGAAAGATGGTAACCAAATCAAAATGGTCCATAGTTCTGGTAAATTCTATATATTTTTACCTATATATTAATATTTTTACTTATATGATGAATATAAATGGTTCGTGGAATTAATATGTGAGGTAAACAAATAAATTATTATCATTTCGGCCACTGAACTTCTCGGAGAGGTATGGTTTACATTACAATATAAAAAATATAATTCGTTAAATATTGAATCTGAACATTAAGTCCACGACGATCTTACAAAATAAAGATTTTTAGAATTAGCTCTCACAACATATTGCCCAAAAATTAAAATCAATCTCTTTTGGATATAAACATTAAAGATACTATATATTTAGTATTTATTGAAAACAAAAGATTTTATAGAATAATGATTGTTTGTGTTATTGAACAAAATATTATAGTAGAAGGTTTTCAATTCGAATCTTATCAATGTTTTTGCTTCATTTAATTTTCTTACATTTAATTCGAGTCCTGAGAGATTCTTTTCCCAATATTATCCTGAAGCCATATAGTACACCATGTTCAAGCTTTAGCCTGATGGTTAATTAGCTAGATTGTTTCACATAATTTGGTGCCTTTCATGGCTTCGTTAAGTTTTGAATAAAAGAAATCGCAAAGACAAGATTAATTAAGTGCGGATTAAGTTGGAAGAAAGTTCGTCCAACAAAATGAAGAATAACGATTTCGCCACTTTCTTTTGAAGGGGACGTTGTGCCCTTTCATTTTCTTTTTAAAAAAAACTTTTGGGGGGATAATGTTTAATTAGGTAGTAATTTTAAAATCACAAAATCATTAAAGCATGTTAC
Source organism: Puya raimondii (assembly GCA_016920855.1). Classification (NCBI taxonomy): domain Eukaryota; kingdom Viridiplantae; phylum Streptophyta; class Magnoliopsida; order Poales; family Bromeliaceae; genus Puya; species Puya raimondii. The sequence continues at coordinate 22,690,955 of JABWPP010000047.1, read as the reverse complement.
TTTAATATCATATAAAGATTCCTCATGCACAGCACAAAAGTTACCACTTTCTAAGAAAAGTTATTCTATTAACTACCTTTTTCCATGAGAGTATAATTAATGGGAAGTACACTCCTTTTTATTTTAGAATAAGAATGCCAATTACACTTATTTGCAGGTATACAGCATTATTACAACGCACTCAGTTGCTCTTGAGTTACCATCATTTTCTTGTGCTAATGCCTTTCCTTCCAACTTGGGCATGACATGATTGCATCTAATAGACCTGAGAGAAGCAACTTTTCTTATATTAAGAGAAGATGCATAAAGGAAAAAAATAATTAGGGGCTTCTTTCCAAAAGTGATATAAGATGATATCTTTGTAGTTTGTTTCTTTGTGAATGAGTGGGAGAAGAAAAGGCCCCTCTTCCGCATGAAAAGCAAATTTCTTGGGCCACTGGGGTGGGGCCCTTCTATGAAAGAGATATTAACGGAAATTAAGCTGGCGCCATGATACGAATGAACAACAATACTAGCTGGGGCTAGCTCTTTAATTTGTCAATGGTGGCCCGTCTGCAGGTAACAACTACGCTTGGTGCAATAGGCAAGTAAATCGAATGTTAGCAGGAGTTCGATGAGTAGAATTTAGTTGTTAGAAAAGAAAGGCGTGATTAGTAAGATAATAAAATTTAAGCTTTTCTTTTGTAGGGTTTAGAAAATTAGCCAAAAAAGAGCTGAATATCTCAGTTTTGCTGTCATCTTGTGGTGAACAATCTGATTAGAAAGAAATCATCAGAATCTTCGGACAGCAAGAGAAGTTTGTCTTACAAATTGTGGAAAATATATGATTTTGTAGCCAAATTCATCACTCTTAATGAATGAAATAGGTGGTAACATACTGTCTTTTCTTCAAAAAAGGAAAAAAAAGAAGAAGAAAAGAATAGTAGTATTAGATGGAAGGTAATTCTTCTGGAATATTCAACAGACCCAGCTAAGATATGGCACTAGCTAGCTAGCTAGCTCGGCAGGTGGCGTCAATTGTTAGGCAACAGACACGGACAAGTTTAACTAGGGAGTAATACAGGTTAACCACTTCGTCATCAAGAAACTCAAGCAGCCAGGGGAAGATGATCCATCCCTTTCCACGTGAACCTATATATGCTTGTTACGTTCCGCTCGCTCTCTCTTGATGTTAACAACACTGTACATACACAGCACTGTATCGATGCGACTGCGATGCTGATTGATGATATATATACAGAAAGTTATCTTGAATAATTGAAACTATCCTCCTCAGTGCTAATTAAGATAAGGGTGTGGCCAGCCACTCGTGAACCACATTTTGCGCGCGATTCATTGCTAGCTAATTAGTTGGGAGTTTGATTATGACTATACAAGAGGAATCTGATGAGATTATATATATATATATACACACACACAAACAATGGACCCAAAGAATAGAGGTCATGATCAGCTACGTACATTTTGCTTAATCAGCTGGCGAGGAGAAAGGCATATATATACTTTTTTGATCATCTGATAAGAGGAGCGAGAGCGAGGATAGAGAAGAGAGAAGAGAGAATGGACCACAGGGACTTCCTTCGTCCCAATCAGGCTTGTTTGGATGCACAAAAAGGGGTTCGAAGCTTTGACTGCAGTCCCGTCGTAGCCTGCGCCGGTCACGCCTGCGCCGGTCCCTCCATCCATCATCCGACATGCTTTTTCACACCTCACTTCACGAAAATAATGCTCCTTGTCTTTCTCATTCTCGACGGATCATGCGGGTTTTAAATTTAATTTACTGAGTTTCCACCCCATTCTTATTATTAATTTTTGAATACGGCGAGTTAGTCATAAGAATGGCCTTTTTGCATAAAAAATTCACTAGTTTTGGACTTTTGTAAAATTGGGCCGTATTTTTCGTTTTTGCATATTCGATCCGGATTTTCAGCAAACTGACCAAAATACCCTTGTTACTTTTTCTCTTTCTCTCTCCTCTTTTTTTTCTCTCTCCTCTTTTTTTCTCTCTCCTCTTTTTTTTATCGCTCTTTTTTTTTCTCTTCGAAGAAGGCGGCCGAGGCGGAGGCGGAAATGGCCCGCCTCGCCTCTGCCCCTCACGACCTCGCCCTCGCCCTCGCCTCACCGCGACTCTTTTTTTTTTTCCCTCTCCGACCCTCCTCCACCTGCCGTCCCCGCCGCCACCGCCGGCGACGAAGAAGAAGTGCTTCTTGGGGCCGAGAAGCACGCCGGCGAGGGAGGGAAAAAATATAGTTACACTCCGGCGAAGGAGGTGGGTCGTGAAAAAAAAATTGTAAAGAAAAAAAAATTAAAATTAAAAAATATTATTTTCCTACTGAAAAGAACAAAAAATAGAAAAAAATGAAGAAGATGACGAAATTACACTGTTAGAAAAAATTACACTGTTTAAAAAAATATTTGCACTGTTTTAATGAATGTTGCACTATTTAAGAGAGAAATTACACTCTTTTTAGATGAAATTTACACTCTTTAGGCCAAATTGCACTATTTAGAATAATGTTGCACCATTTCTTTCTCTTCCTCTTCTTCTTTCTTCTTCCTCTACTCTCCATCTTCATCCCCTTTCTCTCTCTCTTTCCTCACACTCCAAAATAATTTTGAACCGCTGCGGTCGAAGCCGGAGGAGGAGGAGCGGTCGTAGTCGCGGGGGTCGAAGAGGTAAACGGAGAGGAGGAAGCGGGAGGCGTCGGCGGCGGCGCGCGGGGTGGTGGTGGGCGGGGGGCGGGCGGGCGGGGGGGGGTGCGAGCGCGAGCGCAGGCGGCGCGGCGAGCGCAGGGGGCGCGGGCGCGGGCGCGCGCGCGATCCCCCTGCGCCCCCTCTCCCCCCCCCCGGGACGCGCCCCCTAGGGGCGCGTGCGCGCGTGCGCAGGGGGCGCCCCTTGCGCCCCCTGGGGGCGTGCGCAGGGGGGCAGGGGGGCGCTGGGGGCGCCCCCTGCGCCCCCTGGGGGCGCGTGCGCAGGGGGCGCACCATGCGCCCCCTACGCCCACCAGGTGGGGCGGGCGGGGGCCAGGCCCGGGCCCGGGCGGGCGGGCGCAGCCCGCGCCTGCGCCTCCAGGGGCCGCAGGGGACGCGTCCCTGCGGCCCCCGCGCCCCCCGCCGCCGCCGCCGACGTGCTCCCCTTCTCCCCCCGTTTATCTCTTCGCCCCGCCGCGCCCCCTCGCCGCCGACGTGCTACTCCCCCGCTCGCCTCTCGCTCGCCTTCGAGATTCTTGACCGCGGGAAGATGGACGAAAAATAAAAATACAACGAATGTGTAAAATAGTGCAATAAATGTGTAAAATAGTACAACAAATGTGTAAAATAGTACAACGAAGGTCAAAATGGTGCAACTAAGGTGTAAAATAGTGCAACGCAGAGCGGCCGAGCTTAGTTGCACCATTTTATACCTTAGTTGCACTATTTTAACCTTAGTTGCACCATTTTGATCTTCGTTGCACTATTTTTCATCATTTTGTATTTTTATTGCACAATTTTACACATTCGTTGTATTTTTATTTTTCGTCCATCTTTCCGCGGTCAAGAATCTCGAAGGCGAGCCGGAGACGAGCGGGAGTAGCGCGTCGGCGGCGAGGGCGCAGCGGGGCGAAGAGATAAACGGGGAGAAGGGAGAGGGGAGAAGGGGAGCAAGTCGGCGGCGAGGGGCGGCGGGGCGCAGGGGGCGCTCCCTGCGCCCCCTGCGCCAGGGGGCGCAGGGAGCGCCCACTGCGCCAGGGGGGCGCGGGGGGGGCGGGCCCCCGCCAGCCCCCCCGGGTGGCCCGCGCCCCTGCCGGCTGCGCCCGCCCGCGCCCGGCGCCCCCGCCGGCTGCACCCGCGCCCACGCCCGTCGTCGTCCTCGTCGTCCTCGTCGTCCTCCTCCTCCTCCTTTGAGGCTTCCTCCTCGTCGTCGTGCTCCTCCTCCCCGCCTCCCTCCGGATTCCGAGTGCTTCCTCGAAATCCGCCCCGCGCCGCGCGGCCCGGAGAGGGAGGTGACCGGATCGAGTTTGGTTGGGAAGAAAGAGTGCAAAGAAATAGTGCAACGAGAAGAAATAGTGCAACGAGATAGAAGAAGAGAAAAAAAAATGGTGTAAAATTTTCTAAATAGTGCAACGTTGGCCTAAAGAGTGCAACTCTTTTATCAAAGAGTGTAATTTCTGTAATTTCTTTGCACTATTTGAGAAAAGTGTTGCACTCTTTAGGCCAACGTTGCACTATTTAGAAAACTTTACACCATTTTTTTTTTCTTCTTCTACCTCGTTGCACTATTTCTTCTCGTTGCACTATTTCTTTGCACTCTTTCTTCCCAACCAAACTCGATCCGGTCACCTCCCTCTCCGGGCCGCGCGGCGCGGGGAGGATTTCGAGGAAGCACTCGGAATCCGGAGGGAGGCGGGGAGGAGGAGCACGACGACGAGGAGGAAGCCTCAAAGGAGGAGGAGGAGGACGACGAGGACGACGACGGGCATGGGCGCGGGTGCAGCCGGCGGGGGCGCCGGGCGTGGGCGCAGCCGGCAGGGGCGCGGGCCCACCCGGGGGGGGCCGGCGGGGGCCCGCGCCCGGGCCGGGGCGGGGGGGCCCGCGCCCGGGCCGGGGCGGGGGCCCGCGCCCCCCTGGCGCAGTGGGCGCTCCCTGCGCCCCCTGGCGCAGGGGGCGCCCCCTGCGCCCCGCCGCCCCTCGCCGCCGACGTGCTCCCCTTCTCCCCTCTCCCTTCTCCCCGTTTATCTCTTCGCCCCGCCGCGCCCTCGCCGCCGACGCGCTACTCCCGCTCGTCTCCCTCTCGCCTTCGAGATTCTTGACCGCGGAAAGATGGACGAAAAATAAAAATACAACGAATGTGTAAAATTGTGCAATAAAAGTACAAAATGATGAAAAATAGTGCAACGAAGATCAAAATGGTGCAACTAAGGTTAAAATAGTGCAACTAAGGTGTAAAATGGTGCAACTAAGCTCGGCCGCTCTGCGTTGCACTATTTTACACCTTAGTTGCACCATTTTGACCTTCGTTGCACTATTTTACACATTTGTTGTACTATTTTACACATTTATTGTACTATTTTACACATTCGTTGTACATTTATTTTTCGTCCATCTTTCCGCGGTCAAGAATCTCGAAGGCGAGCGAGAGGCGAGCTGGGGAGTAGCACGTCGGCGGCGAGGGCGCGGCGGGGCGAAGAGATAAACGGGGAGAAGGGGAGCACGTCGGCGGCGGGGCGCGGGGGCCGCAGGGGACGCGTCCCCTGCGGCCCCTGGAGGCGCAGGCGCGGGCTGCGCCCGGGCCCGGGCCTGGGCCCCCCCGCCCGCCCTACCTGGTGGGCGTAGGGGGCGCATGGTGCGCCCCCTGCGTACGCGCCCCCAGGGGGCGCCCCCCCCTGCCCACGCGCACGCGCACGCGCCCCTAGGGGGCGCGTCCCGGGGGGAGAGGGGGCGCAGGGGGATCGCGCCCCCTGCGCTCGCCGCCGCGCCGCCTGCGCTCGCACCACCCCGCCCCCGCCCCCCACCACCACCCCGCGCGCGCCGCCGCCGACGCCTCCCGCTTCCTCCTCTCCGTTTACCTCTTTGACCCCCGCGACTACGACCGCTCCTCCTCCTCCGGCTTCGACCGCAGCGGTTCAAAATTATTTTGGAGTGTGAGGAAAGAGAGAGAGAAAGGGGATGAAGATGGAGAGTAGAGGAAGAAGAAAGAAGTAGAGGAAGAGAAAGAAATGGTGCAACATTATTCTAAATAGTGCAATTTGGCCTAAAGAGTGTAAATTTCATCTAAAAAGAGTGTAATTTCTCTCTTAAATAGTGCAACATTCATTAAAACAGTGCAAATATTTTTTTAAACAGTGTAATTTTTTCTAACAGTGTAATTTCATCATCTTCTTCATTTTTTTCTATTTTTTTGTTCTTTTCAGTAGGAAAATAATATTTTTTATTTTTTATTTTTTTTCTTTACAATTTTTTTTTCACGACCCACCGCCCTCGCCGGAGTGTAACTATATTTTTTCCCTCCCTCGCCGGCGTGTTTCTCGGCCCCAAGAAGCACTTCTTCTTCGTCGCCGGCGGTGGCGGCTGGTGGAGGAGGGTCGGAGAGGGAAAAAAAAAAAGAGTCGCGGTGAGGCGCGGCCTCGGCGGGGTCTGAGGCGAGGAGGGCGGGGGTGCGCAGGCGAGGGCGAGGGCGAGGGCGAGGGCGAGGTCGTGAGGGGCAGAGGCGAGGCGGGCCATTTCCGCCTCCGCCTCGGCCGCCTTCTTCGAAGAGAAAAAAAAAGAGCGATAAAAAAAAGAGGAGAGAGAAAAAAAGAGGAGAGAGAAAAAAAAGAGGAGAGAGAAAGAGAAAAAGTAACAAGGGTATTTTGGTCAGTTTGCTGAAAATCCGGATCGAATCTGCAAAAACGAAAAATGCGGACCAATTTTGCAAAAGCCCAAAACTAGTGGATTTTTTATGCAAAAAGGCCCATAAGAATTGAGAGAGCATATTTTACAAAGGAAAATGGGTATTGAAGTGTTGGTATGCACATATATAGCATTTTTAAACAGAAAGCATTTCTATAGCATATATATTATTAACATATCAATAGTATACAATAATAATAATCCAAAAGATTTACAGGTGAGTTCTATAGCTAATTTGCCATGAGCCGGGTAACGAAAAGTAAGAAGAGTGAAGAAGTAGAGATTATTTGACTGATTTCTCTTTGTAGTAAGAATGTTACTCATTTTATTCAGTATATACGCTATATAAAATATTACAAATAAAATTATATACATACAAAAAATAAATAATTTGAAATAATAAAATACAATTATAATTTTCTATTTTGAGTGGATTGAAATCAATTTTGAATCGTACGTGCAAATATTTCGCAAATAATTCTTTGCGATATTTTCCTTTCAGCTAGAATTGACTGAACTTTTTAATTGGGCTCTCGATCATCTTCAAAAAATATTTTTTTCGACAAAAAATGATATCTAATTTTACTTACAATCTTATATTTAATAACATTCTATTATAGCATAATATTTTTTTCATTAATAAAAAGTATTATATTTAATGAATATCCTCTTCACCCAGTAAAGCCCTCCCCGGACCCCAGTTGGATGGGTGGACAGAATTATTGCAACCCTTTCAGGCTTCTTACTCCATCATTGCTCGACCCATACTTAATTGGCTCACACAAAAATGTAGCACTGTACCTTCTGTTATTCTCTAGTCTCCATTAATTGTGCGAAACTATTGCTACAACCAGCTACATTGTCCAATATCTCATGCAGCTTAAATCCTTATCATACCTCATTCTCATTTTATTGTCCAATCAATTATCCAGTGGTTACAACTTCCTTTTTTCTTTTTTTTAATTAATTCTTTTTCTGAAACTAGTCTTTCCTCTGTTCAAGAGTAGGTGATGATAATTGGATCTAATAAGACGAAGGTGCACGAGATTTACCGATACACCACGTGCAAGCAATAACTTCCCCACTACGTCGCATGACTCGCATCCTTCTTCCCCTCCCTATTTAAAGTTTTAAACACACATATCCCCCGAAATCGATCCCATATATAGATCCACTCCCTCGCCCCCATCCCCTCCCTGATCTCTATACAAAAAAGAAAAGAAAAAGAAGATCAAATAGCTAGAGACCGCGCATGCACACGTATAACAAGATGAGGATGGTCGAGCTGGGGAGTCAAAGGATTCCCCTGCACGTCATCGACACGCCGACCGCAGTGGACTGCAGCAAGGACGTGCGCTTCCGCCGCTCCTTCCGCTCCCTGGTGGAGTGCATGGTCCCTTACTGCTGCGCCTTCCAACCCCCCAGCTCCCTCTCCTCCTCGTCGTCGTCGTCGTCCTCCACCAGCGCATCGGATAACGCGGCCGCCGATGCCGGTCCCGCCAACCTCACCCTCACCGGCACCTTCTTCGGCTACCGCCGCAGCCGCGTCCGTTTCTGCCTCCACGACAGCTCCTACTCCCGAGCCGCTGCTCCTCTCCTCCTCCTCGAGTTCGCCGTCCCCACCGCTTACCTCGCCAGAGAGATGCAGCACGGCCTGCTCCGCATCGCCCTCGAGTGCGACCGCAGCGCCTACACGCACGGCGGCGGCTCCTCACTGTTCGCCGTGCCCGTCTGGTCCATGTACTGCAACGGGCGCAAGGTTGGGTTCGCGGTGCGGCGCCAGATGAGCGAGGGCGACGCCGCCGTCTTCAAGCTCATGCAGTCAGTGTCGGTGGGCGCCGGCGTGCTCCCCGGGGAGTCCAAGTCCGGAGATGGGGATCTCTTGTACCTGAGGGCCAGTTTCCAGCGCGTTGTCGGATCGGTGGACTCCCAGTCGTTCCATATGATCAATCCGGTGGGGAGCACGGGCCAACAGCTCAGTATATTCCTCCTTCGAACATAAATCAGGACACCTACCTACCTACCTGCCTGTATTTGTGGCTCGCAGATTAATTAATTAATTAATTAATTAATCAGCTCGTTAGTTGAAGGGCAAACCTCTCTCTCTCTCTGTATATATATGTATATATATATATATATGTTGAACTTGTAGAGCAGAGTACATATGAAAAGGCCAGTTATTAATTAGATGTTGTACTACCGTGCTGCACTACTGTACTGTATATATATATATATATATATCCCAGTTGGGTTTCCTCAAAATTATGTTCCCCATCGCATGCAATGTTTCGACTGAAGTGCCTCTATGTCTTATTACACTGTTTTCCTTTTTATTTTTCTGAGAAAACTTTCCGTTACAGTTTCGACATGTGCTGCAGCTAAACAAAATGAGTCGTGAGAATCGATGAGAAAAAGAAAAAGAAATTAGGTGTTATGGCCTGAGCAGCGGCCTAATCTTTGCTTTATCAGAACTCCGCAATTTCTTCGGTGACATCCAGCTATGTGTGACACATGTGCTTCTAGCTGCTTGGGTTGTGTGTGGGCCCCGGGGGACCCCGTTTGCTTTAGGCCATATCTGGTTCTCTGTGGAATCTCCGAACTTGGGAAAGTGCGGACGAGAAGAGGACATGCACACGATCGAGCAGAATCGGATGGAGAATTAAAGCTGGGCCCTGGAAGTTCATTCTCTCGCACTGAAATTGTGGATGGACCAGTTCTCTACACCGTACAATCATAACGTTGGCCTGGGCATGCTGCGAATCTGTCGCCATCCTCTCCGCCGACGATGTGTCGATCATCTTACTGTGGACTCGTTCTCAGCCGTCTCTGATCAGCTGGGAAGAATTTGCACCGTCTGCTATCCTTCGATCGAGCTGCTGGGGTCGAACAATCTCGTTAGCCCTTAACTTTGCTTCTCTGCAAGCCTTCTTCGCTTCTTTTACATTATTACGTACTTTCGTGATGTACTAGTATAGGAATCCGCGCGATGAGGCGCATATAATCATATTTAATTAAATTTAATAATATAAAAAATATTTTAAAATTTTTAGAATAGAATTATAATTTAATGAAAAACAATGAAAGATAAAAAAAATTATAGGAGAAAATAATTTGTTACATAGAAATCGGACCCTTTTGTACTCTCATTTAGGGCATTCTCTACTGACACCGACGATTTCGTGAAGTACCACAGTGCCTTCAACCCCTTTTCGGCAAGTCCATATCCTAGCCGATATTTCTCGTCCTCCGAGGTCATTAGAGGAGAGGGATACACACCCTTTGCATAACTATACATTACAAATTTAAGTGGTCGAAATTGAGGGAGGAGGGTTGGGGGCTAAGATTAGAGTTCGACTCACCTGACGTTGACGGCGAGGGTGAGGGCGGCGCGCCTGCGGGGCTTGAGATCGGAGCGGACGTAGTAGGCGAGGTCGTTGTCGAGAACGCTGTATGCGGTGCCCACGGGCTCCTCGGACAACGCCTCTTAAAAAATAGAAACTAATGAGACGGGAAGTCGAAACAACGACATTACAAAGAAGAAATTAATAAGACGGAAAGTCGAAGAGAAAAGAATTAATGAAACGAGAAGCCAAAGAAACAGACGTTACGAGAAAGGAATTAATGAGACGGGAAGCTGAAGAGGCAGACGTTACAGGAAAGACGAGCGGTCGTAATGATTGGAGAGTAAAAATTTTGACAATGAGAGATTATGGTACTGCTACATGGTAAAAACTTATGAGGAATAATATATAGGTAGAGATTTAGGCACTGCCAATACTCTAAACATTATTATAAAAGGAACAAAGAAAACATACTACGCTTTTTTAAGGCATCTAGCGTAGCAAAGTGAACATTTACAGAATTGATTCCAAAGCTCAATTTCAATCGTTGAGCATTTATCAAATAAAAACTAATTAAATAATGACATAAATAATAAAAAAGATCTTAAATCATAGTACAACTAAAAATAATAATCAACTATTAAATAGAATCCTACATCCAGGTCAGGCATTTGTAGATTAAGTCATTTTAGAAAGGATTAATTGCATATAGATTCCTGCAAATATGATGAATTACAGATATATTTCTGTAAAGTTCAATTTTCATAAATTATTCCTGCAAAAGTCCTAATGTTATCAGATATGTCCCTGCCGTTAGGATCCGTTAGAGAAATTTGGTTAACCACAGTTAAAACACTTAATCATGATCAGAATTGACAATTTTACCCTTCTTCCTCTTCCTCTTCCTTTTCCTCTTCTTCTTTCCCTTCCTCTTCCTCGTCGTCGTCGTGCCCGCGTGGGCCATCGTCACGGGCGCCTCCGACGGCATCGACCGCGCGAGCGGCATCGTCGACGGCGTCCTGGATGGGCAATCGCCTCCGCCACCTCCTTCTTCTTCTTCTTCTTCGTATCCAGCTTTTGGAGGGACATATTTGTAAGGGCAAAAATATCATTTCACGAACCTACTGTTAAAAAATAAACGGTTCTCTAACGGATCTTAATCAGAGGGACATATCTGTAAATATTAGGACTTTTGCATGAATAACTTATGAAAGTTGAGATTTGCAGAAATATATTTGCAATTTATCATGTTTACGGGGACCTGTATGTAATTAACCCTTTTATAAAATAACCTGGCTTCTTTCAAATTCAATGTAAATAGTAACGTGAGACTAGCAAAATTGCATGCGCTATGGTAGGTTTATTTTACCGAAAGTGACGAGGGTGAAACTGTTTTCAATCGTAATTATTCATTTTTGTTTATCTAACTACACATTCTGTCGAAATTCAAACTTTTTATAATTACGTAATTAACTTCGGCCTACTCCAAACCGAAGTCAATTACAAAAAATAATAATAATAAAATATTAATTTATCTCTCATATTTTTAATTTTTATGCTATTTATTTTCTGTCCAACAAACAAAAAATCTAACGAAACTTCAATCCTACAACTATATTTACAAATAAACAGTGAAAGAAAAGTAATTTTTATGGAAACTCTAATTTATCGAAAGTTCTATTTCAAGTCTTCACTGAAACAAGCAGATTCTAGGAGGGCGCTTGCATTAAAAGAATTTGAAATCAGATTTATCTTTTTTCCTTTCAAAAGGCCTTGAAGGGAGAATGGTTGATCACACGGTAAATAGCATTTTTTAAAAAAACTGAAGACATAACCCACATGAGACCTCCTTTGGGTTTGTCTCACAAGGGTTTGAGTTCGTTTAGATGACTAAGTCACAACTTTCCCTGAAGGTTGTGAAATCTAAAATTCAGTAAATTTGTCAGTACCTTGGATCTCCGATCGATATTGGCAATGCCTAGTCCAATCACATTTTCTCTAATTCTTCGATTTCTAAAGGCGTGTGTAACAATTCAGCATCCAGTCAATTAGGATTAATAGCTTATTGGGCACAGACGTGCATAAATGATCGATCTAAAATACGTAAGCTCAGTCAATAGCCCGGCACCGCCCCTGGCCTAGACAATATCGTGCTGCGCTAGATCGCACCGAGCAACAAGCTGATCTACTTTTCTATATTTTTTAATTGAAAATTTATTTTAAAAATTTTATATTATTAATTTTTATAAAAACATAATTATATATTAAATTAAAAAAATTAATTAAAAAAATTAAATAGTTTTTTTTAAGAAAATTAGTTAACATTTAAATTACTTAAATTAATATTTGAAAGAAAAAAATAAAAAATAATATAAAAATGAGGAAAACAACGATTAGCACGGCCCAAACCCCATTGCTTGGCCAGTCACTTGGTGCTTCCCATCTAGTTGTAGTTGTAGGCTTCATGGACTTACTCGGCAATCGTAAATATTAAAAATAAAATTGTAAAATTTTAATAATTTGTATTGAGGGTTTTATAGTATGCCCGATTTCCCTATTCGATACTACCCGTCGCATTCTTCTTCACCCTAAAAACCCTAACCCTCGCTCTGATCATCTGCGAAGGAGATAAGAAGAAGAGGGAATTTTGCAGGAGGAGAGGAAAGCTTATATGCAGGCAGCGGCCGCTTGGAAGATTTTCGTCTCCATGCAGGCAAGGAGGGCTGCTTGGAGACGCCTCTCCCACTCGCCTAAAGATTGGAACTTCCAGAGCCCCTGGATCTCGCCTCTGCTTCCCCGCCCACTTCTTCCTGCTTGTGTACCGCCCATAGCCGAGTTCAGCACTAGCCCCAGCAGGCCCATGAGAGGCGGGAGAAGAGCCAGAAGAGACGACGGCCCTTCGGAAGAGGAGGAGGAGGAGGATTTCTTCCTCCGCACTCTCAACTTCGGCGACGACGGCGGGAACGAGAGAGCAAGAGAGAAGAACCTGGCCGACCCCCAGGAAGGCCCTCCGAGGCCCGCTAGGAGGCCACTGAGGGGCGAGCGAAGGTCGGATACGCCGCGCGATGTCGAGGCAGATGATTTCTTCCCCCATTTCCAGGATGGCGGCAGCCGGAGGTCATCTTCCTACCGAATGCCCAATAGACCGCCGCCGGGAGGAGAGCGAAGGGAGGAGGCTCCTGGAACTCTCCGCCGTAATCTGAAGGCCAGCGGTGGCGATGAAGATATATACGAAGATTTCGAATCTTTACTCCGAGAAGGAGAATCTCCTCCTCCTCCTCCTCCTCCTCCTAGATCTCCCAAGAGATCCAAGGAAGCTGTAAAGAGTGATGGAGCGATCAAGATCAACGGCGAGTCAGACGATCCCTCTACCAGGGAGAAAGGCGGTGCCGGGCTAGGTGAAACCCTCTTTCAAAAATTGAAACTTGGGGATGCTGCTCCCGGCGATAAAATGGAAGGTGAAACTCAACGGAAGTGCCCCGCAAATCTCTCCGACACTGATTCTGCAGCAACCGAGCCTCCGCCGCAAGATGCGGAGGAGGTCTTCAAGAAGATGAAGGAGACGGGCCTTATCCCAAATGCGGTTGCCATGCTTGACGGCCTCTGCAAAGATGGGCTGATTCAAGAAGCCATGAAGCTCTTTGGGCTGATGCGTGAGAAGGGAACCATCCCCGAGGTCGTCATCTACACTGCTGTCGTGGAGGGCTTCTGCAAGGCCGCTAAGTTTGACGACGCCAAGAGGATCTTCCGGAAGATGCAAAAGAACGGGATTGCACCCAATGCTTTCAGCTATGCTGTTCTGATACAGGGCTTGTCCAAGGGTGGGAAATTGGATGAGTCTGTTGAGTTCTGCACGGAGATGTTCGAAGCAGGGCATTCTCCGAATGCAACAACTTTCATCGGGTTGGTCGATGGGTTCTGTAAACAGAAGGGGGTGGAGGAAGCCGAGAAGCTTGTAAAAAGTTTTCGTGAGAGGAACTTCATTGTTGATGAGAAGGCTGTAAGGGAGCATTTGGACAAGAAGGGCCCCTTCTCGCCCCTTGTCTGGGAGGCTATCTTTGGTAAGAAGATCTCGCAGAGGCCATTCTGATCTCTTCTTGTTCTTGGGATTGCTTGGCGGGTACAAGTTTTGATCTTAGTTACTTTTACCCTGGAATAATTGACTGCTCTGCGGAATTTCCGAGTTTAAGGATTGTTTTTTTTCCCCCTCTCTTCATGGTAATCATTTTATGTAGAATCAGCAAGCAGCTGAAAAGATGGTTATGTTATCAGCTGAATCTCTCATCTGTTTCTTGTTATCGTCGCCTCTTTGTTAAGCATTTCTAAATTTTGATGGAATTCTCAACCTTTTTTCTTGTAGAGATAATCATAGATACTTTGTTGATGATGTAAATGGAGAAATAATAATAATAATAATAATAATAATAATAATGGCTTCTTGAGACAAGCAAATTAAGTAATATCTAATCCTACAGTACTGATCATCAGATGTTAGAGAGCTTTAACAGCCAATATTTCTTAGGTATACAATGCCCAGCAGCAAAATCATCTGCAGTGCATTATAACGGACATGGACTGAGGCTCCAATTCACAAGGATTACAAATTTACTCTGCTCAGGAACACAACGCATTGGGAACCCATGACTAAAGAATTGAGTTTGGGAGAATATAAGACTTAATCCGGCGTAAATATGTCATGTCGTGTGCAAATACATAATTAAATATATTAGATATATCTGGTAGATGTACGAAAATGTCTAAAACAATTTCTCTAATTTGCGGAAAATATGCATTCTTGGTTCCTGCTGAAAGGGTATCTCATTCTTTTATTGCAACTCAGACCATGATTAAGCACTACAAAGAAACCACAAAATGATGTATTCTTTACTTGCCCAGTAATTACAAGACTGCACTCTACACTTCCGAAACTATGCAATAATAATCATTGCTCCTCACTGCTGTACATGATTACCGATACATTTCCTTTTTATACTTATCTTGGTAGAATATCTGATTAAGGTGAATCTTTCTGAGACGAGGAAAGCAAGCACTCGGTAGTCCTTGTGGGTTGAACGCCTGCACACAAGTATTAAAGAAAAGCATGATCATATTTCATTCAGCTGTTGCTTTATGGCTTCCCTATAACTTGCCAAAGCATCGCTACTTGCTGAGTAGTCCAATCCCAGGTGATGTCTTATCTTATCTAGACATTTATCTTTTGAAGGTAATTATGAGGCTCATACCGATTTGCATACTGGATGCCCTTTTTACAAAACCTTCACCTGATTCATAGTGATGCTAACAGTAATATCTGGATTAAATAGAAGTTTGTCATTCATAGTCAGTCAATTAAATTTCTGGACTAAATCGGTAAGCAATAATATGTTATCTTGGTGAGAAGCGTAGAACTAGCACATGCTTAGCATTGTGTGGTGTTATCAGTTACATGTACTCGAGTTACGTGTTGCATGTGTTTGTTGACGCATATTATCTGTATTTGCATATCCCCTTAGAGCGGAAATTTGGCTTTATATCCTTTAGAATAGTTTATGCATGCATAGATGCTGCTCTGTCCGACTTTCTGTGAGAATCTTGACATCAAAGAAATGAAGGATTGTTTCTAATGCTAAACTGTTCTGTACAATTACCTTTTAATGTTTACTAAGAATATTTAATAGGGCCACCTCGATCATTTCAAGCCAGGGTGCTACCGAGGAAATAAGTATGGTTAAACAAAAGACTTAGTTAAACAAAAGACTATTTATGCTGGGTGAACATTGTATCTAATACGCAATAAATTGAAGGATGGTAGTGCAAATATGCACTGAAGAGTGTACCATGCATTCTCAAGGGACTTAACGCAAAAGGTCCTACATAGTTTAAGTCATATAAGCATACAATGATCTGGGGTTTTTCTTATAAAGGTGACATAATGTCTGGAGACAAAGATGCGTTTCATTTCGTTTTTTTCAGGGCAAAGATCTTGCTATTTTTACCTTTACTTTTGGTTCATTTAGTTGAATTTTCGTGATTCAATTATATTTTAGAGTGGTCCTCACCTCAAAAATTTTCAAGATGCTGAATGAGCATTTCCTCGGCATCCCATGGTACATCCTTTAGGTTGGAGTCCGGTTCCTCCCCAGTTAGTTTAAGAGGTACATGTAGCTGAGGCGGAGTCTGCAAAGAAATGTACACTTCATTAGAGAGTGTTGAATATAAGGGCACGCTTGTTTAAAATATAGGAATTGAAATTGGAATAGGAATGGAAATGGACTGGAATCAAACACAGAATAATGAAAACAATGTGTTCCCAACATCTTGAATCGTAACCATATTTACCATGCAACGAATAAGTGGCCAGTTGATGTCGCAGAAGAAAGGATGTTGCTTGATCTCATTTGCTCCAGAACTTGATCCCAAACGATTAGCAGGGTCTCTATGGAGCAGTCCATGGATAAGTTGTCTTGCTGCTAGGCTAACCTGGCCAGAATAAGAAAGAGAAAAAAAACCAGTCAACTAGGTATTTATTCATCAATAATATTTCATAGAATGAAAAATGCACACTTTTACTCATACCAGTGGAAAAAAAGCCTCTTTACATATTGAACATTCTAGAAACTATGCGTGTCTTAGTTTTCTATTACTCTGCAAACTACAGAAATTTGTAGTTTTAATTGCAAGAGAACAGGTCTTTCCTGTTTAAATCATGTTACTCTGACAATAAGATACAACCAACATATAGTGTGGTGTTAGGTAGGGAATAAAGGGGGTTTTCAACCATTGAACAATCTAGCAGATTTTTCCTAGCTACAAATTTCGTGAAGTCCAAATATCCTGTTCATTTTTCCGGTATAAACTATGAAGGTTAAGGTTCTTGGAATGACCATTAGGCATTACCACTACAAGTGCTAGATTATGAATCAGTTTTATTCACCCTCTGTGCACTTCTACCACTAAAATGTAACCTGATTCAGAGGCAAGTTTCTCACCGGAATGCTGCTTGGAAATGTGAGGTCCTTGTGCAAAATGTTGGAAAATGTCCTTTTTCTATTCTTTCCTCGAAAAGGTGTGCGCCCATATAACATCTCATAAAGCAAAATTCCTGCATTTTAACATAATTAGTGATTAAAGCAAATTTATCAGCAGATATTATTCAGAGATGCCAAAGATTTTGCATGCCAAACATTTTGCTCTGTGTTGATAGATAGCATTTGAGAGATGCTAATGTATATGCCCATTTAATTGTTTTCATATGTGTTAGGGCAGTACTTCAAGTAATTGATGGGCTATGTTGCTAAACTGAGTCGAAAGACTGATGATTTTGTAACTTGTGGCTTTCAATTAGTCAGTTCAAAAGAGATCACACTCTGATTCCCAGTAAGGATATTAGTCAGAAAGTGAGTTCTCAAATAGCTGGTATTTATCCATGCACATCATTTGTGACAAAATATTTCTTCTTTGACTCTGTTGTCAAATGTTACAATATCATAAGAAACTATTCCAGAACAAGAGTAAAGATCTCATGCACTTCCATGGATCTCACAAGTTTGGTCATATGCAATGATGTTTCATGAATCAGGGTAGTAATACTGAAAAATTTGATACGATAAAGAATCTTACCCTATCCTGTTGGTTTATTCTTACAAAATGGAAAGAGATTGTTGTAGAAATGTAAGTCATTTAACGAAATTATTAAATGGGGCTTTCATCTGCCCTCATTTTACAGTACCATGTACAGTTATGGTTGTGTTAGATGTATATCCAGCAGAGTAGAAGGTCATGCAATACAAGAAGGGTCTCACAAGTTTTCTCCAATATGGTAAAAATGTATGGAACTTACCTGAACTATGGATCATTTGGATTTGGCTACCCAACCTTTCAAAAATTTATTTTACTACCCAACCTTTCAAAAATTTGATTTTACTATCCAACCTTTTAAATTGTTTGATTTGAATCAGTCAATAGCACTTTTAACTTCAAAATTTAAGCTGATTACTTACTTTAATGAACTTATAGTTGTAAGAATTGCATGAAGATATAAACTAAACCTTTAAAGATAAACGACGCCTTCAAATTTTGAAGTCAAGGTGCCGTTAACTAAGTCAAATCAAACAAATCGAAAGGTTAGGCAGTAAAATCAAATTTTTGAAAGGTTGGGTAGCTAAATCCAAATGGTCCATAGTTCGGCTGAGTTCCATACGTTTTTACCTTTCAATATTAACACTTGAAGCAACTTGCATTCTCGTGAAAGAAGAAAAATTTAGGATGGCAAATTGCAATTATGGTGTAACTGCATTGTAGTTTCATTATGTTTTCCATAATCACTCCCAGGTAGTGTGCCTTCTAATGTAAATGATGATGAGAACTGTTTTTCTTAATCAATAAAATCATGTTAGTGTATTATTATTGAAATAAAAAATAGAGATATATATATAATTTTAGATATTGAATGTGTTGAATGGAGGAAGTTTCAGAAAAAGTATATCTTTCTAGCAATGATGGAAAATTGTTCAATGCTTCCATTTTCTGGTATGTTTCTTTTCCCAAGAAAATTTGCTGGTATCGTACCAAGAGACCACCAGTCGATGGCACTACTATGGCCTGCCCCTGTGATAATCTCCTGAAACAAGGATATGCAAGAAGACGGATTATCCTGAGAATGAGCAGATATATAGGTGTTGTCTATAGCTTACAGTGACTTTGCTGAAAAGGCCGAGGAAGAGAAGCAATGGAGGTTATGACATCCACATTTGGTAGAACATCACTATGTGATACATAACATACATCACTATGTGATACATAACATAATGACAATAAGTTTCCGTCTTGCCTTAATTTTATTAAGGTCAAAGACACTGGGAGGATGGCATTCTTACTATTTATATATAAGTTTTGTTTGACAACAACGAATAATAATGTGGCATTAACATAGTTTCTTTTTTTTTTTAGAAAAATGCTGTGTTTGCACCCTAATTTACTCATAAATAACTAATAAATCACGAGATGAGAAAGATCATACAGGTGCTATGTACTCTTCTGTTCCAACAAATGAATTTGATTGTGTACTAGGTTCTGCGAAAAAGGTTGGGGGAGGCTGATCTTTTGATTTCCTCCTCTTTGATGGTGTTGCATGCTGTATCACCTGCAAAATGGGAAAAAAGAAAAAGGGAAAAAGGAATGTGTTTTATTGAAGGAAAATTTATGGAGAAAGTTGCTTACAAAGTGAAATCAGAACGCTGAATATTTTGCAAACACTTAAGATTCAAACACTGGAGAAATGCATAAATGCTATGCCCAAGATGCTTCAGGGATGACAACAAAAGAAGTAAGGACTAAAGAGTCATGTTGGGTATAGAATAAGAACTCATGTTGTTCAGTTCAGAACAGTAACATTGATGCTCCGTCATCAACCAAGATGAACACTAATAGCAAATTTTCCCTCCTTTCATCAGTTGGGAGTGGAAGTTAGTTTATTGGTCTTCTTTAAGAAAGCTATTATTTCCATCCGCCTTGATGGCTTTTTTCTTTTTCTTCTTTTTATCCCAATCGGAGATATCTTTTATTATCTATGTATCATTTTCATAGTCACTATTTGACCTTTCTCTTCAATCTTGAGAGCTCTTCATTTCACTTACATGGTGACATATAGGATGTACTCAATATGTCTTTGAATTTGTTAGTGAAGTTTTTGACTTGAAAGATGCTATTCGGGTATTGGTTTATGCCCAACTAAATTGAGTCTTCATTACAAGGAAAACTCATCTCTGGAATCATCATTGTGGTAAAAAAATTCACAAGAATCACGCCCTCTGCATGATTTAAATTGATTTCAATTAAGGCATGTTTGAACTTTGAATAAACATTTTCTGAAAGAACGATTAATTTAGTTATCGCACTTAACTAGTGTTGCTTACTCAGTTATTTACTACGGTGGCTGGTATTAGTAGATTGGGATCTTTTGGTGGAGTATATATGCTTTAGTCGTATATTGGTAGATCGCATGTAGCCCCCATGCTGCTTGTAGCATACTATGCCACCGAGCAATAGACTGTTACGTCCCTGCTCAGTTTTGTTTCATGTTTGCTTTTATTGCAACATTGTGGTAATTTAAGGCCGCTACAGAACAATCGCCGAACACCATCGGTAACTTAAGGTTGCAATCATTGTGCTGTGCCACACTATGTTGCTGTGAAAGTCGAGCAGCGTTGTAAGACAAAGGGATGAGCACTACTCAGTAACAGCGCGAAGATGCTGGTCTAGGTAGATTATGAAGGTATTAGGTTTTGCTGGTCAAATTGGACATAAACATGATCAACCGTTATGGCCATGACACAGCAAAAACAGTAAACTCAAGGAGCATGTGAAAATGCCTATAAACAATGAAGATAAGAAGGTTAAGACTCGGGTGTGCATTTAACTTGGCATTTAGAAAATCTCTTGGAAAATCAAGAAACAATTGGGAATTGAGAATCTAATGGAGTACTTACTTGAGGATTGCAGGATGTTAAAAATGATAAATCAAAGTCACTCAGAACTATATGGCCGTCCTTTTGGAGCAAGATATTTTCTGGTTTCAGATCGCGATAGATTATTCCTACATGAAAATCACATATATATGTTAGCTGTTTTGGCTGTTTTCAAGATAGGTGCAGAAAAAGCATGTAAACTTCACTGCCATAATATGCAGGGGGGGAAATATTAAGAACTGCACAAGCATGTGCACTATAAATTAATAAATTCATTACCTAGGCAGTGAAGATATTCGAGGCCAATGACAACTTCTGCAGCGTAAAACCTGAAAGATTTAAAATCGTGAATTATTTGGGATACAATATTGACTTATAAATCACCATAGTTATCATCAAAATAAAAGCAGTTTAGAGGTGTCTCAATGTAACATAGTCATATAAAATACAGTGTGCCTAGAAAGCCACGTAGCGGATAGCAATTCTAAGAATCATTATCGATGATATTACATGGTTAATATATGATTTATCTGTTTCTCTTTCCTTTATTTTGTGATAAGTAAGATTTGTAATATGCAATGATATTGACAAAATCAAAAGTTTTTAGATCATAATTGAGGCATTGCGTGAAAATAGAAGGTATAGGTAATGCTGGCTTACAAAATGAGTGAAGGTTCATATAAACCAATAATTCCCATAATGAATTGCAATTTCATGTTATAACATTTAGGACATTTCCAACCTTCTGAAGGATAGGTCAAATAAAGTTATTAAAATGTGTATACCTTTGGTATTCATTTCCACCAAAGCATACAAAACTGCCTTTTGTAGAAATCTCTTTGTAGATACACTTGGAAATTGTGTATGTTGTTAAGCACTTCATGTGGTTGTACATAAATAGGTAGCATGAGGGCTAATGTGGTTGTATATAAATAGGTCGCATGAGGGCTATTTGACCTCAAAACTGCTGTTACTTTTACTTTTCTAAGGTGAAGTTGATATAAATGTTTTTATTTCACTTTTAGCAGCAAAAAATTTGAATAGAAGTTTGAAATTACCCCTTTAAATTAATCAATCAAGAAACATTCAAATTAACCTAGTGAATTGAATAACATCAGACCACTTTCTGGTTGCACCTTGCAGCTTCCTCTTTGAAGATCTTCATAGGTTGCCGGTCAAGCAACGCAAACAGCTCTCCTCCCGGGCAGAAGTCTGTTATTAGACAAACATGTGTTGGAGTCTGAAGAAAGAGGATAATCAGTAACATGTGTTTAGCTAGATAAATATAATCAGAAAACATTGAGATTATCTATGTCAAATTAGAATGAAAACTGGTTAATTTGGCACATACAGAGGTATATCGCAATGTTGCTTATTAAAGGACAGAGTTAACCTGGAATGAAGCGTACAACGTTGGAAGAAAGGGATGATCCAACAGTGAATATATCTCTCTTTCAACGCATGCTCGATGAACCTGGAGAGCACACAAAGTGGCGAACCAACTTTTATTCACTGATGACTCTTTCAAGTACCTCACACGGGCACTTCACAAGGGAACAGAATATATAAGAAAAAAAACTGTAACTCTTGTATTAGTGCAAAATGATGAGCATATATGGGCCCATCTCATGAAGACTTATTCCTCATCATGTTTTTGATCCTTTATTTGGTTGGTGCATAGTGTAAACAAGCCAATTTGGCGATAGTTCATCCATGTCATTCTATATTATAGCATTATACATATTTTCTATGGTTGAATGTGCCATAGTTCCTACGGTCAAGAGTTGTTTGATAGCAATAAAGATATGTTTTGAAGAAAATGGCAAACAAGAGAGCACCTTGTTTCGGTTGAACATTACTGATTTATCCATTGCCTTCATAGCGTACAGTTCGCCAGTTCCTTGTAGCTCCACCAAGTGTACACTGTAGAGCATCAGATAACCCTATTAGAATCTATACAAAAGCTTAAGAAACTCTTGATACTCAGTAACTTGGGAGATCTATCGATGAAAGTACATTTATGTAATTGATGTCATCCAGATATCTCAAAACATGATGTATGAAAACATTAGTACTACTAACATCAAGTTATGTTTATGTCTGATGTGTTCACAATGATAAAGTTCTGCTAATATATGACCAAGCAAGTGTGCTTTTTATTATTATTATTATTTTCCTGAAATTAAACATGAGTAGACAGTAAGTATTAGATATTCCATAAGGACTTGAATCCAAATAAAATATTCATACCTGCCAGTATCACCACAGCCCAAAGGTTTTATAGGTCTGAAGTGCTTCAAGCCAATCCTTTCCCCTTTGCTGGTAACCTATGAGAACCCCAAAAAAGAGTAGTGTGTTAAATAACCTGAAGATGAGGTTTGAAATGCATATGCGTTCTTTCTAGTACAATAAGATTCATCATATATAAGCAAGGAAGCATTTCAGTACTAACAGAAGGCCATAATTCTGCAATATATGCATGATGATCTCATATAACTTTTAAGAGTGAAATAGAAAAATCTCATACATTACAACCTTCCAGATCACCCTACTAAACCTTTAAAGTGAAGCCATCAGTGAAGTTCAGAAGACTTTCCAGAAAAGAAGTAAACTGTAAAACTGACGTATGTCATATATGTGCATGATTTTCTGCTTTCAGATGCCCTATGCTACATGATCAGATGCACTTGTACCATATTTGAATGAACTTCCTAATTTTATTTTATTGAAGCAGTTTGAATGAACTTCCTAATTTTATGTGATTGGAGCAGTAGTCACAGTTAAATCTAGCAAATTTTATATAACATACCTTCTCTATAGCTACCCAAGAAGAATTGCTCTTTTTGTGAGGTTTCGGAAAGACAGGTTTTGAATGGATTGCCCACAAGTCCTCCAGTCTCTGAAGTAGTAACAGGTCAAAGACATTGCAATATACAGTAACCCTTTTTTGTCAAAATAGAATATCTAGTGGTTAGTTCCAGGGATGTTAACACATAATAAATTTGTAGTACTGCACATTGCTGTCCTGAAAGTAAGCACACATCAACAATCGAACATTTCGGTGAAACGGTAATGAGACTTGTGATCACTTGAGACCACATAGCACTTTGAAATAAGAATATGAAATCCTTACTAGAAGTGGAGCGTATGCTTTCTAATTCACCCAAGGAAACATAAACCCTATTTTGCAATGATAACAGTGAATTTGCCGAAGTGTTTATCAACTACGAGAGTTTCAGAGAGGGAATAACACTAATACATGGGTTATAAATAATCATATAGTTCACATTTTAAGCACCTTGTATCTGACATTTATAAACATTTCAAATCGACATTTAGACCAACAAGTACAAGTATACATGAGTTTTTAAATAGATTTTAAGACCATTTTAGACGTTGTTCATCAGTATTAAGTAGAAAACTTAATTTTAGTAATCATCCAATCATAAAACCAAACAAAATGTAACTTACCAAGTTTGCATCAGGAAGCTCTCTTACAGCTTCATCAACATTCTCAGCTGTAGCTTTAACCTGATTAAGGAGACAAAAATCAGTAGATCGTAAAAATTAGGTCACTTTTTTAACACAGCTGTTTCCGAAGCAAATAAACAGATGGATAAAACCATTTTTTACTGTGGGTTCTGAAAATTAAAGCCAGCATCATAATCTTTTAAGAATATCAGTTAAAAGACGATTGCTCGATTATGGTCCTATCACTGTAGGATCCTAGAAGTTATGGCCCCGCCAAAGTGGTGTCTTACAAGGAGTCTGGAGATAATCTACCCTTCATCATTTTTGGCATGAAGTAGCTTCTTCCAAGACTCAAACCTCCAAAATTGTGGTTTTGAGCCCAATATTTCACCACTGCGCTAATTAATAACCCCTATCTCATCAGAATACTACTTCACAAAGCAATGACTCCTATTATCCTATCTCATTGACAGTTGTGGAGAACAACAAACTGATTTGAAAAGATTAAATGATGATTATGATTATGCAATTCCCGCTAAAAATTGCAGAAATGGCAATTTTATATCAGATGATATTTAAAATGAGAAGTACAGCAACATACTCTAATTCTCTGAATAATGATAAATTGGAAAACATACGCAAATAGCAAAGGAATTTACGCAAAGGAATTTACCACTTTGGCACTCTGCACCTCCGTCCTCTCCGAGAGACGATTCCGAAGGGGTTCAACATAATCGCTCCCATCTAATTGCACACCAATGAAGTATTGAAGCTCGCCCTAACAATATAAGAAGAAATTACACCAGTTCTATTAAAATTGAAGATTTGATAACTAACAGAGTATGCAAAAAAAAAAAAAATAAATAAATAAACCAGTTGCACAAACTAAGGATCTCGTTGACCACCTTCTGGTCACGCATAGGTTGCAAGTGGAACAAATTCCAGAATTTCTTTCCTGAGTCAAATTCACCAAAAGCAAAATTTATTCCCAAAAGGAACTAAAGACTTACTTGTAGAAGTAGCATTCCATACTAATCTAATTCCTTTCAGCAGATTGCATAATAAAAGCAACACAAAATACAAACCTAGGTGGATTTTATATTTTGACCTATTTATATGAGTTAATGAGGCTACGGAATTTGAGCTATTATAAAATCAATGCAACACTTACCACTCTTTGTATAGTTAATTAGTTGAACAGTAATTTCCCTTTGTTCTCTAATCGCATCTCTTATCTTTGCAACAGTTCCTTGATCTGTTTCAGGTCCTTGAAGAAACCTGTAGTAGCAAGGAGATTACATCTGGAGTTCATATAAATATTTAATATATCAGCAAAATATAAATACGGTAGTATCATTGGATGGAATTAATTCCTAACTTGATATAGAAGCTGTCCTGTATACTTCTACTAGCAGAAAGTAAAGCTCAGTTGCTCAACAGTATATATACAAGAATCATGAAATGTATGTAAATAGCATCATTTCAGAAACTTGGTTTTTGCTTGCATATCTTGATGAAGAGAAACATCTGGTGATATCGGATTAAGTTCTTGAGGTTTTTAAGTGGGAATTCTCCAGTGAAAAATCGGAAAACTAGTGTTTTTTTTTACATTAATAAGGAGTTGATATCAATACTGTAGTATATTTATAATTTCAATTTATTTTTATACAGGTGAATATTAATTGAAAGAGTAAAATCTTTTACTGCAATACAAGGATAATCACAGTACAATAGAAACAAGTAATTACTGCCATAACTACGAGCTTAACATCAAGTCCATTAGAAAATGTGAAAGTAATTATCAAAAATCAGAGACAGTTACTATGCTTGAGATTATATTTCACAATCTATAAAATCTACATTAACAATAAATTACACTATAAAAAGATTTGAGTATCAAATATATAACTGATTGTAAATCTCAAACACTGGTTTTCCTTTACAAGAGAAAGAAAAAGAAAAATCTCAACTACTGAAAACTTGAAACCATGATATGCAATATTTCACCTTGAAAATTCTGATTCATTACTAGTATGAAGCCTTCAAATTCATCTCTCCAAAAAGTACTCAAGAAATATTAATTTTATAGCAAAGATCATACTAGTAATGATCGTCATTTCCTTGAGAATTCATCATTTCCTTACCGACAATTTCTTCCTAAAATTTCTTCACGTGGATACTCCGTCAGCTCGAGAAAGCTATCAGAAGCAAATATCTGCAGTAAATTGACCGAAATATTAGTCATTTCCACAAGTCTGTGTATGGGAACAGGAGAAAAGCTTTAACTCATTGCCACGAATAATGCTCCCAGAATTCTTGTTATACTTCAAAATTGATAAAGAAAAGAGTACATGACGAAAGGCATCATTAAGCTAGCCATTAAAGTGATTATATGTGTTTTGAGCTATCCAGCAGAAAGAGTGGACTCTCCATAAGTGACTTGCTCTTACTATTGGGTTGTCAGGTAGTCTAGGATCTGTAATCACAAAGTTCTTTTCGATACGCTCCAGTGTTGTAGCTAAATCAATTCCTTGTCGTATCTCCTTTTCTCTTTCTACATGATCCCAACTTTCAGTGCGTTGTACATCTTTGGTCATTAAAATCTCTGGCTCAATATTCAATTCCCGACTTCCTACAGAACTTTGCTTCTTGCCTTTGAACCTGCAAATTAGTAGAGAAATTAGAGATTACACACTGTTCGTAGGGGGACTGGAAAACCGACTTACCTAGTTGAAGTTCCACTTGACTATAACATAAGGATTGGTTGCAATAATACCAAACAGCAGGCAATGATGGCAGTGTGTAAGACAAATCACAACATAAAACAGAGAATACATTATAAAAGTAAGAAATTTCCTTGTTCAACCACAATAGAAGTGAGTAGCAAATATTGTCAAATTATGAGGTTTGCTACAATTTGTGGAGTGGTGATGATGTGAGCAAGTTGGAACTGGCTGTGATAGAGATTAGATGCGGAAAAAATGAT
The DNA here is from genome assembly GCA_016920855.1 of Puya raimondii. Classification (NCBI taxonomy): domain Eukaryota; kingdom Viridiplantae; phylum Streptophyta; class Magnoliopsida; order Poales; family Bromeliaceae; genus Puya; species Puya raimondii. The sequence continues at coordinate 22,664,322 of JABWPP010000047.1, read as the reverse complement.
GAGAGATAGCTGCTAATAAGTGCAACTCTTGATTTATGATACAGTTTCAATCTCCCTCAAGAACTACAAGTGGTTGCCTTAGAACTAGTTAGACCTTTGAACTGTGCAAGTGGTTACTTGTGATCCTTGGAGCTGCTCACCTTATACTTTTTCATACTACAAGCAAGGATTTAAGTGTTGTGGCACGGGATCGTGCCGAGCATTTGTTGGCACGATACGTCACAGTGGCCAAAACATGCCGTTCACAAAAGCATCCATGTCCCGAGACATTATTGCATAAAATATTCATTTTCTTTGGCACCAATATATTCTAATTGCTTATTATATATCTTTATCAATTTTTTTGCACTTATTAATGTAACTACTTACTAATTTCAAAGAAAAGAGGGTTTTGAGCCATACTGTCGGCACGGAAACTGTATCGTGCTAATATATTGTCGACACCATATGGCACAATAGACAAGGCCCGTGCCGTGAGCACTTAATTCCTTGTCTACAAGTATCAAAAACTATTATAGGAAAATTGTTGTGTCATTTAAAAAGTTTGCTGAACTTCAAAAATATTGCAAATTATGTTATTTGAGTTGTGAGAATTAGGACTTTGAACTGCACTTTTAGCGGCGTCATGAAAATAACCATATTGATGTTGTTTATATATAAAATAACCAAAAGATACTCTCAACGAAGGAGATAAGTTAAACTGTACCCATCCTTGCAGTGAAAGCAGCACTATTTATGAATAACAAACACCTGAGATCTCATGAAATAGAAATTTCTCAAAAGATATGAAGGATTACCAATCATATTAGTATGGTATGAAGAGATTTTCAAGTTTGATCCATCTCCACATTGTTATTATTTAGCAATAACAAAGCACAATTAAGTACACATTTTCCCCCTAACGCAATAGTTGAGAGGCAATCTAAACTCACCCAATTAGCGACAACCGGCCTGATTTCCTAGTGCTCATTCTTGATGATTCGTTTTTGACATCTATAAGGGGTGTTAGTCTGCCTGGTGACTTGAAGCTTTTCAGCTCAGCAGGTGTTTGAAGTGGAGAGTCGATGTAAAAGTTTTCTTGCTCGTTGAGTTTCGCAGGAAACTCATGCTCTGCTACAACTTGTGAGTGGGTATGAGGATGCCTTACCGTCTGGACAACTTCTGTTATCGAAGACAAAGCTTTCTCCTTTTGTCGAGCTGGTAAGAGAAAATAGTAGAGTTAGCCTACTATGAGCAGAATAGATATATTTACATTGAACCAACCAATTTGTAGGGAGAGAGAGAGAGAGAGAGAAAGGGAAGGGGAGAGAGAGAAAGAGAGATGGAGAGTATGTCTGATAGACTTACCATCATATCGGATCAGGGATACCGGCAACGCATTTGGCCGCAATGCTTTGTCACTAAAGCCTTCTGTGTATTTAGTGACCTCAACCTGCATTCTGGACATAACAGTTACAAGTTTATTTTGTCGAGAACCTGCAGAGGAAGCTTACTACATACATATGCAGTGCTCAAATACAGAAGATTATATAGCAGGAATCCTTTCGCAAGTATAGGAGATACGCATCTGAAATTATATAGAATAGCAGCCTGCATCCGAAATCAAATATAATAGAGAGGGACTCCTATCAGGATTAGGCTCAATAATCAATAATACTTGAAACTAAAACATATGGAAAAGATTTGACACTAAAAATTTTCTAAAAATCAGGAAAGTACTATTATGGCTTTCTTCTTCTTAAAAAGTTGAAGAAATTTCTATTTCACAACATCTCCAATAATGCTCTGCCATCATTTTTTTTACTCTAGCAGATTTGTTTTTGCATTTCGGAAGTTCATCAAGGATGTATCTTAAGATGATTAAGACATTACCGAGGAGGAAAAGCCATACCCTATGTATTTAATAACCTTCCCATTATCATTCCTTATTGGTGTTACTGTGAGAAGGTTCCAAAAGGGTGTCCCGTCCTTCTTGAAATTCAAGAGCCTTCCGCAATAGCTTTTTCCATTGCGAACAGCTTCTCTAATCTTTGCAACTTCCTGTCTATCCGTTTCCGGTCCCTGCAAAAAGCGACTGCAAGCAGAGTTGTTGCGTCAACATAGTAATCATAGTACAATGCAAGGAAAATTCAACTCAATTTCTAGTGAGATTAGTTTTTCAGTGTTTAGATTTTACTCAGTGTAAAACCACTTCTCCAGTTAAAGACCTGATCGTCATAGTGCAGCTGCTACTATTATCAAGCTAAAATCAGTTTCGATGTATTAGAAATGAACTAAAGCTAGTGCGCAGATAATGGTCGCACCAATTTTTTCCAATGACTTCCTTAGCCGAGTATCCCGTCATGGTGAAGAACCCAGCACTAGCATACACAATAGGGCAATCAGGCCTGGTTGCATCGGACACGACAAATGTCTGCTGAAGAGTGGAGAGTGCATCCTTTAGTTCTTGGGAGACCCTAGGGAAACTTGAATCTGGTGCATAACTTGACTCGCCTGAAGTTCTTTCCATTGAAAACTTAGCTCCATCACGTGATGACCTAGAGCCCGCACTCCGGCTACGAAGATTATCATTCTCTGATCTCACTACTGACCCCCTTTGATTTGGCAACTGATTGTTTGCCAACGAATCAGATTCCTCAATTATTTCATTGTGCTTCAAATACTTTTCAGAACTTTTGGTCGGAAAAGCCATCCATTTCTCAATAGCTTCTGTTTTGAGAGGTGCATTCGTGTCAATCTCAGCTATCACGGAGGTTTTGTTTCTATCATGTGCCATCGCTTTTGATGAGTTTGGTATCATTATTCGATCACTGGTGCCCAAGTTAGATACTTGGGCTGAAATGCAATAAACTTTCTATGTGGATTCAAGTTCTCGAAGTAGAAGCCCTGCAGATGCATCAGGATCAAGAAAACCATCAGCTTTCTTGCAAGTAGTTGTAACTTGATATGGTATTATTACCAGTCAAAATAAGTCAGAACGAGCCAAAGATCCAATCTGAGCAAACTGGCTTTGGGCTGAAGTGTAAAATGTAGATCTACAGCAGGAAAATCTGGCCCAGAAATTATAATAGCATATGTGAAATTCTGGCAAAGAGAGAAATATAATAAGCTAGAATGAAAGTTGGTAGGGTCAAGAACTCCAGTCCTCTAAACTAAGATATTGCTCTGACACGAGAGCCAAAGACAAAAAAAAGACCTGATCAGACACGTACCTCTTCCCGTTCATAAGAAGAAGAAGAAGGAGAATTTATATGAGAACAAAAGCAATATATAATATTTGAACTATGATATTCGAAGGCTCTTGATATTCGAAAATCTTTTGAAACAAAAAGACAATTCGGAAGTTTACCGCCCCTTTGAGAGAATTTATTCACGAATTCCGAACAGAACGAGATCACATGCAAGAATCACAGAACAGTTTCTCCAATTGATTTCAGCGAAGGCGGGTAAAGCAAAGAAGCAGAAAAGAAGAGGCGAAAAAGATTAGTTACCTTTCCTTTGAAAGTTAAGAGAAACTGGGCCACAGTGGTATACGTCTTCAGCCGTTCTCTGCAGTGCTCACTGCAGTGCTCATTCACCCTCAGTCTCAGAGAAAGAAAGCCAAAAAGAAAGAAGGAGAAGGAAGGCCCTTCCCGTATCACTTCAACCACCTCTCTTGCGCACCGAGAACGAAGACGCCAATCTCGGCCATCGGTTCTCTCCTACTTAACCCATTTTCTTGAAGTCGTGTTTATCTGGGGACACAGGAGACGCCGCGGACGCGTGATCTTTTTCTGTTGCCTCTTTTCTTCTTCTTTTTTTTCCTTTTTTCCTTTTGTAAGGCCGGGGAAATTTAGCCGTTATCCTATTTTTCCTCTTTCAGTATGCTTGTGGCGCAGGGCGGCTCAGTCGAGGGAGCCAAATAGTTTAGGATGTATCAGTTATATTACTGCTGTGGTATTTTCGATCAATTAATTTTTTTTTAAAATTTATCCATTCTATTACGATTATTAAAAGAATATTTTTATTGTTCTATGCTTTTAAAAAATTAAATAAGACTGGCTGAAAACAGACGATGGAATGTAAGTATTACAATATAGACTTTCGCCGAGAGAGGAGCTCTGTATACTACTGGCCGTACCGTACCAATTTGCTACGGGCTGGGTACTCTCGTACGTGTCTTAAGCTGCACCGATCTCGTTCAATTACGAATGCAGAGAAGAATGGATCGGTTAGTTGGTATTAGATGTGAAAAAGTACCGATATGCTTGACCAATCAGCACCAGCCCTGGTGCATTTATATTGCTTTCTTTAGATACCGCACGTTTACTTCGTCTTCAGGTTTGGGCCATGAATTGGAATTCATAGTGCAGCAATAAGGTTCTAAACTTTGTGAATTTGGGTAAGCCTAAGGACTACTCAAAAAAAAAAGAAAAAAAAAGAATTGATCCAAGTTATGAATCATTTTGAATCGAATATTCAAATTTTCAAAATTTTAATTTTATTATCCAATCTTTTAATTTATTTATTTTGAGTCATTTAATAATACTTTGACTTTAGTATTTGATTGTGTTGTTTATCTTTATAGATTTAGTTCTCATAATTAAAAAAATTATATACTGCATACTAGTTAAATTTATAAAGATAAACAACGTATTCAAATATTAAAATTAAAATGTTATTGACTAACTCAAAGCAAACAAATTAAAAGATTGTATGGTAAAATTAAAATTTTGAACGATGAATAACCGATTCAAATTAATTTATAATTCAAGTAAGTTTTACACGTCTTTACCAGTAGTGTTACTGATCTGAAGAATTGATGCCACACTCCCACATATGATGTGAAGACGTTTTATTGGTTTTACCTGTTGAAATCGATCCATTCTGCAGTTGATAGACAGTACATATATAAAGAACATTTCGTGGAGGACCAAAATATTTGATTAAAAAATTATACTATATTTACTTTTAAGAAAAGGTGGGAGACGGTACATCTATGTGAGTAAGTAATATTATTTTCACTTTTAATAGTATGTTCACTTTTTTTTCTTTGGACGGTCGATATTCAAGGTTTCTACAAATCTTTGAACACTATAATTCTTATTATTTAGATTATACTTATCTAGATTCAAAAATAATTATAGCATCACTGAAAAGAAAAACAATTTTAATCACTTACAAAGAATCTTCTGCCATTTTTTTTTTTTTTGAGAAAAAGGTAGCACGCTACGCGCTTCTTTCATCTTCTGCCAATTGTTAATGTGCCAATATGTGTGTGTGTGTGTGTGTGTGTGTGATGTTTTCACGTATTAAGTGCATAAGCCGGTTAAAATACTAAACTTTATATATATATATATATATATATATATATTTATATATATATATATATATAGAGTTGAGCTAGAATACTTTTGGAAGTACCAACCCCTTGGTGCTTCTATATTTTTTAGCCCTTGGATCTACTTTTTAATTACTAATAGCCTTTAGATCAAACACTATTCCACCTACCACCACCTACCACCATCATCCCAACCCTCCAAATCTCAATCCAAAGGCTATAAATCCACAAGCACCACCTCCTTGATACTCTTAGAAGTATTCTAGCTCAACTATATATATATATATATATATATATATATATATATATATATATATATATATATATATATATATATATATATATATATATATATATATATATATATATAGCAGGGCTACTGTATTATTAGAAATACTGCAGTTTTTATGTTCCTAAATTTCTAACCACCCATCAAACTTGATGGATGGTTAGGATGAGAAATAGAAGAGATAATAGAGCTCTATATATATGATGAATCGCTCCCGAAAAGAAATATATTGATTCTCTCCCAATTGGTTGGATCGTAGGCGCGATGATTTACTTCACGGGCGAGGTCTCAAAATCACTATTTCACTTCGGCCTAGCCCGTCCCGGTTTCAGAAATATGCCATCCTTTATAACTTTGATCGCCTCCCACCCGAGCTCCAATTCCATACTCGATTTGCCGGTTCTTCGTCCGAGCGGCCCCCTATATATATAAAGTATGGCTACTGTGCTATTAGGAGTACAGCAGTCCTTATGCTCCTAAGTTTCTAACAATCCATCAAACTTGATGGATGGTTAGGATGAAAGAGAGAAGAGATATAGGAGAGAAATTTAAGGAGAGGCTCTCTTCCTAATCATCAGGAACTTAGGAGCATAGGGACTGTTATACTTCTAATAGTACAGTAGCTCTGCTATATATATATATATATAGAATTGAGCTCCTATGCTTTTAAAAGTACCAAGTCCTTGGTGCTTGTAGGTTTTTAGCCTTAAGATTAAAAAATGTGTGGTTAGGATGATGTGGGCCCCCAAGGGTTAAGTGGGTGGTTGGTTGAATAGTATAATCTAATGGGTGAAATTAATCAAAGGAGTGGATCTAACGGTGAAAAAGTTACAAGCACCGAGTGCTTGGTGCTTTTACAAGCACCATAGCCGGACTCTATATATATATATATATATAGAGAGAGAGAGAGAGAGTCCAGCTACTATACTCTTATGAGTACGATCGCTTCGTACTCATAAGTCGTTTTCGGTGATAGAGGTTCCGAATCAACGATCCATACCGTTAAACATGATTTAAAATATTTAAAATTTTTAGAAATAAAATTTCATAATTTTTCGATATCATTTACCTTATGATCAAAAGGTCTTAAAATTGATAATTTTTAACGGCCGGTATGAGATACTTGCTAATTTAACGGTATAAAAGAATCGAAATTGGTTGAATTTTTGATAGAAAATTCTATTCACTATCTAAATAAAGATCAATAACTCCGATCTTAAATTGAAGAATCTGATCATCTATTTTTAGGAGGTTGTTTAATTTTGATCATTCATTTTATTTTCGCTTAATGGACTTTAATATAATTTCAAAAAATTACGAAATTTATTTTCTAGAAGTTTAAAATGCTCTAAATCATATTTAACGATGTGGATTCTCGATTCGGAAGCTCCATCATCAAAAATAACTTATGAGTACGAGGGGGTCTATACTCATAAGAGTATAGTAACCCTACTCTATATATATATATGCCAATACATCAATAATTTATATAAAAAATTATAAAACAAAAAATTGCTCATATGAAATAAAAAAAGTACATTTCTTTGTGCCAAAGAGTCTTATCTTATTTTTATCTCATTTCAACAAATCGTGTGCTGAAGAACGATTCCTTAGACAAACGAAAAAGAAATGTCCTGCTTCCCTCTCTAGCCAACATCAAATCATATAAAACAATGCTATTTGTACATTTATATATGTAGTCTTACATCCTAAATTTTTAAAAACTCATATTTACTTATTAGGCTTATCAATATTCTTTGATACTAATTTTTTTTTAAAAAAATTTAATCTTTAATTGTAGGCTATATAATTTACACTCTATAGTAGAGTAAACATGTAATATGTTTTATATAATATATTTTTCGTTCATACACACCTAGTTCTTTCATCAAACAAACAAATGTGAGCAGCTTTCTCCTTTGTGTAATTAGAAAGAGAGAAAAAAAATTCTCAGCTAAATTGCACTTTCGCTCCTTAAAATGTGAGGTTCATAATATTTTGGTTCTTGAGCTTTTATTTATTGTAATTTCTAGTTTTAACTACTTAAATTATTATAATTAAGCCCTATAGTGAAATAAAGTTTCCATGTCATCAACTATAATATTACTATTTTAGTATCGTATTAACGACACATTATTATTTAGTCAACTAAATTGCACAGCGAGTCTTATTATTGCAACAATTTCAAAAGTTTGGGTCAAAATTTGTAACAAATTATATTTTGATGATCAAAACGTCACGCACTTCATAGTCTGAGGACTAATTGTGCAATTTACTGAAAATTCTCTTATTAGTTGATTGGTACTTGAGGGTTTCAAATAACTTTTTTTCTCAAATTAAATCCTAAACTACAAAAGATAAAATTTAATAAAATTAATAGAAAAAATGCATAATTAAATATAAGTATCATAAATCCTAAACTCTTAATGAATGAATTGGTAACATGCTACGCTTCTATCAAAAAAAGAGTACAAATGAAAGAAAAATCCTCGTGGCGAATAACTTTGTGCAAAATAAAAAATTACAGATGCTACAATGCACCTCAAAATTTAAAAACACTATCAGAATTGTTATCTACAAGCATTGATCAAAACAAAAGCAACTAATACAATCTTATCATATTTGTGCAGTTAGGTCTTGTGACGCCCCACTTTTCAGGGGGCATCCATCTTAGGACTACTCTAGTCCTAGCACGCTTAACTCTCTTAACCTCTTAGGTCTAACCACCGCCAAAATGTTATCGCCAGATTAAAAATTTTAGCCATATTATATTTTATATATAGAATTATCTGGGATCTCACAAGTCTCTTCATTTTTCAGAAATTAAATGAAAGCAATAGTTAGAGAAATACAAACACATAGCTAACTAGCTAGGTTCTTATAGCATTATGACCAATGCTATACGTACACCAAAAAGCATGTACATCTAAAAACGAGATGTATGTCTTATACCCTCTCATTCAAACACTAATAATTAGTCTTTGTCTTCTCAATTTTTTTTTAAAATTCTAAAAATTTAAAAAAATTTCTAAATTTTAAGATGAGAGGGTGAATTCCATACACTTTTTTTGGGGGTGTGCAAATATCTTTTCTCTAGCATTAGTATCTGCATTAATTAAATAGCTCTCCTTTTAATCTAATTGGTTTTCTTTGATTTTCTTTTTTTCCCTCTTCTCTTTATCCTCATTTGTATGATCACTGCGCTCGGCGAAATACTGAAAAGTATAAATCTGTACGCACAGAGAGGGACATGTTGGCATTAATAAAAACGGACCATGCGAGATGGAACAAGAGAATAAGATCATCGTTATGGTTTTGGGAGCTACCGTGACTGATACCTTAGGCTATGTTTTTTTTTTTTTTGAGAAAAAAGTAGCACGCTACCCGTTTCATTCATTGGATTAATGAACTAGACTATAAAGGTGAGGCAGCCTGGGCCTCGAGAGACCTTAGGCTATGTTTGGTTGGGGGGTTAAGGGTGGAATAAAAAGTTTATTCCATCCTTATCCCTCAAACACAAAAAGAAATTGATGGAAACACTAATTCTCATTCCTTAACGGGCTATCCTAATTCCCACCCCTTAACAGGCTATCCCCGTTAAGGGGTGGGAATTAGTGTTCTCACCCCAAGGTGGACGTGAAGAGAGAGAGAGAGAGAGGGGGAGAGAGAGAGAATTTTTAATTTATTATAAAATTTAAATTTCGTAAGTTCAAAAAAAATTATAATTTTTAAAATTACAAAATTTAAATTTAAATTTTAAATTATTTAATTTTAAATTTTAAATTTTGATATTTTAATTTTTTTATATTTAGAATTTGATATTTTTTATTTTTAAATTAAAATTTCATCTTAAATTTAAAGTTTAAAATTTAAATTTTTAATTTTTTTTAAAATTGTACATTTGAGATTTTAAAATTTTAAAATTTAATTTTGATTTTTTTAAATTAAAAGTTTATACTTTAAATTTTAAAATATAAAATATGAAAATTCTAATTCTAATAAAAAAAAGAATAATATCATTATTTTTTTATTTATAACTACCTACTTTAATTCTTATTCCATCTTATCTAAACAAACGCTATTTTTCTTATTCCTAAGAATAATTTAATTTTTATCCAAATACAAAATTAATCTAATTCTCATTTATACTTTAATTTATATTTATTCTTGAAATAGTTATTTTTTATTTATTTCCGAACCAAACGATACCTTAGGGAAAGGAAGAGTTGTGTGGCACGGAGCATAGATGGATGTGGCTCTTTCAACCGTCGCATAAAAAAGGACCGGTGGACAAGGCATCGCCAAGCGGCCGCGGGCCGAGCCACAGCCACACGGGTCGTTGCCATGCCCACGTGACCAAGTGAAAATCGTAATAATATTCCTTTGCAGGAGTGTGGATCCCCCAGCTAACATTGCATTTAACTTTCTGCTCTAATCATTTTGGTTTACAAAGTTGGTGCGGTAGCGTGGCATGCCAAGTGGCTGGCCAGCCCAACAGAGCAATACTATCTCAACACTCCTAGAGGAGGTATATATATATATATCTTATATTTCACTTATGCGAAGGATTCTTATTTTTTTTTAATATTATTATTTTTTTACTAAAAATGTATTTAAATTTGAATTTAATTTCTATATTTTTAAAAGTATTAAGTTATTGGTGTTTGTAAGTTTTCGACCTTTCAATAAAAATTTGTAGAATTAAAATAATAATGATCACCCCTAAAAATGAGTGGACGGTCGGCAGAATAACATAATTTAAAAGATACAATCGGTCAAGAGAATAGATGTAATAGTGAAAAACTCGTAAGCACCAAATGTGTGGTGCTTTTAAAAGCACCACCGAATTTTTTAAATTTTTATAAAATCTAGAATAAGAGAGTTGTATAAGATTTATAATAGGTATATATGTTCCAGCACGATGACCCTGACACGCTCCCTCTCGTGTTTTCAGGTGACTCTCACCACTAATGACAGAAAGCATTTCCAATTGACACTTGTGGAGAATAATGGGCCTCATTACATAGGCTATTTCGAAACAAACTACGCAACTATAATATTTTAAATTTTTAGTTTAGATCTTCTTAACTTTTAGTTTAATCATCAATAATTTTTTACAGTTATAGTTTAAATCATTTTTCAACATATTAAATCAAAAAAATTGATGGCTATAGCTAATATATTTAACTTAAATTATTTGAATAATTCGTTTTCCAAAAATAAGAAGTTGAGTTCTCATGCATTACTAGTATAGAGATCCGCACGATACAACGAGTAGATAATATTAAATGATGAGAAAGTTTACCGTTCAAACGTGACCTCGGGTGCTTATATGGGCCGCGGCTCGACTCCGCGAGATAATACTTTTCGAAGGAGACGAAGTTCTTCTCATCTTCTTCTTCGTCTTCATCATCCTCATCATCTTCGTTAACACAATGAGAGAGAGAGAGATGAGTGTGGAGTGAAAGATTAAATGATGATATTCTTTTTTGCATTGGAAAGTAAAAGGCCATGAAGAGAGAGGGTGAGGGAATTAATTGAGGAGGGGAGTGGATTGAAATTACAAAGCTCACTTAATGGCGAAATATGGTGCGTGTAATTAAATGTTGCATGAATTAATTAATTTAAAAACGGTCACTTACACATACTCTATCATCTCTTTTCCTAGAGATTTCAAAGGATCGGAGAATGTGAAGAGTTGGACGTTGAGAAGAGTAGAAAGAAGGAAAACTTGCAACGTGGCAAAAATATTGAGAATTTATATATATTTATAGATTTATAGATTGCTTCTTTTATTAAAAAAAACACTAATTATATGTAATTGGATATAGATATGCAAAAACAACAGTTTCAAACAGGATCTTAAATACAGCCTATATTTTGGGGGTTAGGATGCCTACGCCCTGGTAGGACCAAAAAAAAAAAAAAAATACTAAGAATTATACATTGCGTCTTACAAACAAACAATATTATTCATATATTTTTAAAAAATTATAAATTTCACTGGGTGCGATTATTTTCCTACTCAATCACGTCAACGTGCTTGGTGGAAAAATTTTATTCACAAAAAAAATATATATATATGAGTAGCATTTTTCGTTACGAACCAATTAGACCTGGCACATATACACGACCGGCCCATTCCTCGATTCCAATCAATCGCACCCGTTGAGTGTGTAAAATAAATTGGAATCATAGAATGAACTAGCCGGTCCGATGACATTTAGGGCTTGTTTGGTTCAAGAGTAAAATTGTAATGGATAATGGAATGGGAATGAATTTGAATGGCAATTGAATTGGCCCACTCCCTCGAGAAGTTTGGTTCATTTCTGGATTAGAAATCGGAATGAATTATTCTCATTCCACTGTTTGATTCATTTAAACTAAAATGTAATAGAATAACATAATACTAATTTTACTTTCAAATATAATTACATAAAACTATCTAAAATTTACCCAAAAAAATTAATACTATTCTCAAGTTAGAGCTATGCCAAAAAAAAATTTGAATTTATTTTAAAAAATTTTATGCAAGAAATTACAAAAAAAATGCATAATTTTTTTTGAATGATGAGAAAAGAGGGAAGAGATCATATAGAGAGAGAGAGAGGATGGATGAAATGGAGAAGGTCGGTGTGGGCTGGGCCTGAGGAAGAGGTGAGTGTAAGCTTGGGAATGAAACTTCAATCCGGACTTGGAGACCGGAATCAATTTGCAAGTTACTGGACCATTCTCATTTCGGTCCGGAATGGGAGTTCCAAACCGATTCATGCGAACCAAACAAAGTTAGCCGGATTTGATCAAACCGATTTTCATTCCGGATCCAAAATGCACGAACCAAACATGCCCTTATTGTTTCTAGAAGGAGCTGCAGTTCTAGATAAATCTAACTGATCAAATAGACTCGAGCCCAATCGATACTTACCTTCAAGAGCGATCAACTATGGGCGACCCTAAGGCAACAGAGGGAGGATTAACAGAAGATGAATGTCCTCGCCTCGTTTCCGGCTACGTGGTGCGCAATTAGGATTTAAAGAAATAACATCATCTTTAAGAATACGATCTTGAATTTTTCTCAAAAAGAGAATATGAGCTCGAACCCAGTTCAAGTATATGAGGATATCCGTACTATGCTTAGCTCGTAGGGTGAATCTCGACTATAATGGAACTCTCTTCTGTTCTTAGTTTCTTTTAGCTTCCATCTTTTTTGACTTTGCATTTTCTTTTATTTTTTTATGCTCTCAGGTGTTTCAAGGTATTGTTGCCTCATCGCGTCATGCAGTAATGAGTGAGACAGATGACTTGCTACCTTTCTCCCTTAAAGTGAAAAAAAGGAGTGACCAACTAAAAAGATCTATAGATTTGCCTCATCCTACAATCCATGATTTTGAGCTTAGCCCTCCTGATTTAATTGGAGAATTCAGACAGGCACTCTACTTCATTAATGCGAGTGCAACTACCAAATTTATTAAAAAAGAAAACAATGTATTTCGAAAAATCCCTCGAACCTTGAGCATCCATTCTGTGTGCTCTCTAATTCCAGTTAGAAAGGAAAAAAAGAAAAAGAGAGAATATCTCGGTATCTCCAGTGACAGTTAATTATTAGCTTGGTCATATTTATATTGAATCTCCACTGGAGAAAAGATCAATTCCAGCATAAACTGGTAACTCACAAACCTATGCATCTCCTAATTTCCAACTTGCGGGTGGATTGAGCAATGTATTTCCAATGCTAAAGTCGCAATTTTGGTCAATGGGGTCCCGTCAAAATGGATAAAAACGAGACGAGGTCTACGACAAGGCGATCCGCTCTCTCCATACCTCTTCCTGATAGTGGCGGAAGGGTTGGCGAGAATGACAGAAGAAGCTACAGGAAATAGTCTTTTCACAGGAGTCGGGCCTAACGAAGTTGACAAGGTAGTGTTAATACAATATGCCGACGACACTATCTTCTTCTGTGACGCGAAGAGAAAACAAGTTCGCAACTTGTTGTTTGTTTGGCAACTTTTTGAGTGGGCGTCTGGGCTGAAGATAAATAGAAATAAATCAGAACTATTGTATTTGGGTCACCGAGAACATCAGGGGGCTAGACTTGCGGCGGTACTTGGGTGCAAAGTAGGGTCCTTTCCACTACGATACCTGGGCTTACCTCTTTCTATAGGGCGAATAAGGAAGGAAGATTGGTGGAGCGTCATAGGTAAGGTCGAAAAGCGAGTAGAAGGATGGCAAGCGAAGCTCCTGTCGCAAGGAGGGCGTTTGGTCCTTGTTAATTCTGTGCTCACAAATCTGCCACTTTATTTTTTTTCGTTCTTCAAAGCGCCCAAATGGGTAATCCGGCGAATTGAAGCGGTTCGAAGGGCTTTCTTCTGGAGAGGACAGGCAACGATCGTTGGGGGACACTGTCTTGTCAACTGGAAGAGAGTCTGTAGGAGCAAAGCGGACGGAGGGCTAGGGGTACTTGATCTAGAGAACATGAACCTAGCTTTACTGGCTAAGTGTTCACTAACAAAGAACACCAGTGGGGCCCAATACTAGACGGCATTTACTACACACGAAGGAAGCCTCTTCGAGAGGGGGCATCGTTCAGACCGTTCTCAGTTTGGTGGCGGGGAGTTTTAGCAACTAAGGATATTTTTAAATGCGGGGTGGAATTCAAAGTTGGAAACGGACAGATCACCAGCTTTTGGAATGACATATGGTGGGATCAAACTTCCTTACGATCCTCGTACCACAGTATCTACGATCAAGTCGCGAGCAAAAATATCACGATAAGTAAAAGTTGGGGAGTGTCCGGTTGGAGGTGGAATAAGATTCTCTCTGGGTTCAACCCAAGCTCACAGCGCGAGTGCGATCTTCTCTCGCATCTAAAACAGGCAATCCCGGCGATAACCTTGACCAATAGATCGGACGAAGCTAGGTGGAGATGGACCGGGTCGGGAATGTTCACAGTTAAATCGCTGTACAATTTTCTGCAAGAGGGTGGAATCAAAGATAGTAGATTTGTCCAAATATGGAAGCTTAAAATTCCTTTAAAAGTCAAGATTTTCGTTTGGTTAGTTCTACAAAGAAAGCCCCTCACTGCAGAAAACCTCCGAAAACGTGGGTGGAATGGCGATGACCGTTGCGTTTTCTGCTCGACGGAAGGGGAGACGGTCGACCACCTCTTCATCGATTGCCAATTCAGCCGAGACCTATTGCAGGGTTTATTAACAGATAAGGCAACTATCCGCGCGTGTAACTCCGTTACGTTGCTCTGGGAAGGGAGCACAAATAAAAGGGGTACGCTAGGAAGAATGGAATTGGCGACCACTGCCACTATGTGGTGGGTAGTATGGCTGGAACGTAACAGGAGAATTTTTCAGAAATGCAAACGGCCGGCGAGCTCCTTACTTTTTAAGATTCGTTCGCTACGTAGTACCTGGAGCCTCCTTAGATAGATTTATCCGTTGGTTTTTTTTATCTTTTACTTGTATTTTATTTTATTTTTATTTTTTTCCTGTCTTTATCTTATTTCTTTCTTCGCGATGTTCCCGAAGCTCCGATGCTTCAGTTTGTAGCCTAGTTCATCTTCTTTATGAATGAAGCGGTAGCATGCTACCTTTTCTCAAAAAAAAAAAAAATGTTACTTTTCAGAGGGGAAGCGGGTTTGATTAGTAGAAAATAACGGATCATTAGAGGGGTACGGTAAGATAACTGTCATCACATTTCAGCTAATACTAGTTTGAATAGATGTAAAATAATGGTATAGCCTTGTTCGTTGCATATTTAAATTCAGCACGCCCAGTTATTTAGGGAAGATGACCTTGTGCGTAGAGCGATTGGATGCAGTCATCAAACATCTCTTCTATCCCTTTGAACTTGAAGCCCATATCCTGTAACTTTGATGTATTGAACTTATAATGCTGCTTCCCGTAGTGAGCCTCAAACCTGCACAGCCATTGTGCCTATTACTTTCAGCCTGAGTAAATTATATTTTTACGACCATTAAATGAATATTTTCTCTAAAAAATGAAAAAGAAAAGAAAATTGTAAAGCTTTTCTATGTAAATTAATTAGCACTAATCAGTGGTGTCTGAGTTAAACTCAGACGTAGAGTCGTTTAGAAATGAGTGAGTTATATAAAGTTAGGATCTGTGGGCTGTTCTCTCAAAAAAAAAGGATCTGTGGGCTGAAATGTACGTAGAGTGGAAACTCGTAATAGAAAAAAGGTCCTATAAATTGGCTACCGACTAACTAAGCAGCTCTGTTACAACTTAGCCTCAATAAATAAGTGACACAAATCCATCCATTATGGAAGTTTGAGCGATTAATTAGTCTGCTCTGTACCTTTCTGGGATCGGAAAGAAGGGATATCTTTTGGCAAGCAAGGCGGCTAATTCGTGATTATCAAGGACGGTGGAGCTACAGAGATATCTTCCTCTGGCACTGCCAGTCTCGTACACTAGAATGTGGCAGCGTGCGACATCGTCGATGTGAACATACCCCATTCTGCCGTACCATGAGAATCTCTCAGCCTCTCCTGCGAAGTTTGTTTTTCATGCCATACATGAAAGCTATTAAATTTCTTGTTAATCCTTAATTTCTATGTTTTCACGGCCGTCTGTGCAACGCATGGAATAGCTACCTTCAGCTTAAAAATAAAACTAATAATAATAAAAAAAAATTTAAAAAAAAATGAAGGATGCTAGCTATTTGTTGAAATCGAAATACCTTTAAGCAAGCCCAGGACGTGTGAAGCTGTGAAACATAAGTGGCGAGGTAAGCTTGGCCCTACCACAAATGACGGAAGAACAGTGACTAGGTCCATGTTGTTCTCCCTTGCAAATTGCCACGCTGCTTTCTCTGCTAACATCTTCGCCAACGCATACCACAGCTTGGGCAAATTACCACAAAAAGAAAATAATCTTATAAGCACTAGTATTCACAGGAGTTGGGAGTTCAACTTACTGTAGTAAACAACAGTTCTATAGTTTTTATGGTCTTGTGAATTACCTGGAGCCTCTCGCAGAGTTCCACAGAGCTCCACGACGTCTCATCCAATGGCAAATTAGGGTCGATATCATCTCTCGTCCTCACTGTTGACGATGATGATGTAAGAACAACCCTTCTGAGAAATGGATTCTTTTTGCAGGATCTTAACAAGTTTAGTGTACCGGCAATGGCAGGATCCAAGATTTCAACCTGCCATAAGAAAATTTGAACATCTAGAGAAACTGGAAATATTCTTGCTATATGCTTAGTACGTAGTACCATGTCCTAAGATGACCTGAAAATGATATTAGGCATCTAAAGCTAATTAGCTACTAGCTTGTTATGGGTAACTTGAGCTACAACTTTTCGGATCTTTGTGTCGGCCTAATTTTGTTGAATCATGTCAACTCAAGGATATCTTGATCTATCAAAATTAAAGGTACTAATTAACAGTCTGACCCTGCTAGGAGAGATTTCGAAGCAAACAAAATGCTAACCACATTAACATTTTCTGTACAATTGCAAACTAAGAATCTGCCTGTTCACTAAACATGCATGCTGCATAGCAAAAGTGCAAAACCATTAGTGTACTTACTTCTTTTTTTCTTATCTCATGAATTAATAAACTATACCAAAAAAAAAAAAAAAAATCACTGCGTGTTTTATGGGGGGGGGGGGGGGGGGGGGGGGGGGGGGGGGGGAAGACAAACATAGTGGGGTGTAAATTAAGTGGCATGCATGCCTTAGGATCCGATCTGGCTGCATAGACGGGAGATGCAGTGTGGAAGACACCCTGACAACCCATTACAGCATTGTCAAAGCTTCCATCTTCCATGAGATCGGCTTTCACCAGCCGAAGCCTCTCCCTTGCTCCTTTCAATTCCCAAAGGTGTGCCAATTTCTTGTCATCTCCTATAGAGTAGTATGTACAAAATCTATAGTATCATATATATTATTCCCGTCAAAACATAATAATAATAATAATAATAATAATAATAGAGAAATGCGGGGTTGTAAATTAATTAATATTCATGAACAAGAGAAGAGATATGCCTGGGTCTCTCACTGTTCCCGTCACATAATATCCAGACTCGAGGAGTCGCCTAATAAGCCAAGAAGCAACAAAACCGGCAGCACCCGTCACGCACACTTTTCCTTTGGTGGCAGAAAATTTCTCCATTCTATCCAAGCGTACTCACGAAACTTTGGATGCTAATTAAGAAGCTTTCGTGTATGCGTGAATACACCAAATCTTTAGATCGAATTAACTTAAATACTAGCAAGACAGGTAGGTCATTCGTTTTACGTGGTGAAGACAAATATAAAGATTGGTGGAGAGTAGACCAGAGATCTAACATGTACGTCGTACAGAAATTGGTAAAGTGTAGTTGAGAGTATTTAAAATAGTTTTAAACTTAAGGCATAGTTGGCAAAGTTGCGATCGAGTTCTAATTATATGGTTCTTGGGTAACATTTCATCTGAGAGGAAATGGTCTCCATATAAAAAATTCTGTCAGGAAAATTTGTCGTGTCATGATGACCATTAACTAATCAAACATAAGAAGAAGCCGAACAAAACCAACCGGATCACTTTATGACATGAGTCGTCTCTCACCAGACAGCACCTCCTACTGCCTTGCCAGCGCACTGACCCTACCAACCGCCATTTGAGGATCAGCATTGAGGCCCTTGAAAATCACTTTATTTTTTTTCGTCCAAATAATCCACCAGTTGCTAACTTGCGTAATCTCAACGATCCTTCCCACGCCGGTCCTCGACATGACGCCATTCCCAAACTTCGCCGACATCTTGGCCAAATAGCTGTTCTAATATCCCATCTCCAAACATTACCAAAATAAATCTACTATATAGTATATACACATTTGGTGAATGAGTGATCTACCGTCTCAAGTCAAATGAGGACCCGCAAAGTACACACAGGTTGCGATCGACAAAGTACATTGCCTTTCGTTTACTACTGAAATATCTGCGCATTTGCTAGGATCTTTCTTTTCTTTTTATAGTTAGTTGAATAAAATAGATAAAAATACTTTATGTTGTAGTGGCAGATTATTATATTATAATTTATAACTAAAGACTGGCCTCATGCATTTAAACCTTCAATAAATTTTGTTTCTTTTCATTTTAACCTTATATTTTTTTGTTAATAGAGCAGAGGAAGGCCCTCGCCCCTCCACTCTGTGACAAATTTTTTTCCAGCATCGAATGCAAACTCTACTACATTTTAAAACGATATGTTTTAAAATCTTAATTTTAAAATTTAATTTATTGAATGTGTCCTATAATATTTATAAAGACTATATAAACATATTATCAATTTTATACTCTTATTTCTTATAAATTTTTTTTTGTAAATTGTGTTTTCTTTTATATCATTAGTTTCGAAGTTATTTGAAGCAACTGATGATTTTCTAAATTAATATTTTATATATATTAATTTTTTTAAGTATTATGATAACACCAATCAAAATAAATTTTGATTTTGTAACTATAAAACCATATGGAGGCCCCCTCAAAGGCTCAAACTACACAGTATATTTTGAAATAACTCCTTCAACTTTCATTTTTTATTAAATTTTTTAAATTTTTTGTTTTTAATTAAATTATTATAATTATTTTAGTTAAAAAAATCAATTAAATTTATTAGTTCTATTAGCTACACTAGCTAATTGCATTTGCCTGAAATAAGTTTAAAAATTTAGTTATAAAGTTTAAGGACCTATTTTAAATTTGCAAATCGGTGAGAGTTGTTGAAAGGGAAGAAGCTATTCCACCTCTATTTTATAAACCACCTAGTATTTCACTATTAGGCCCTGTTTGGATGCGCAGTAAAAAAATTTCATCGAGTCTAAATACCATAGTATTGTTTCGGATGAAATGTGGAATCATGTAACTTCAAAAAAATTCATGGGTTCATTTTAAAAGCCGTTTGGATACAAATTATACAATTTCATAGGATTTCTCAATATCTTTAAAAAATTAGCCATTAGAAACGTTAAATTTAAATTATTAGCTATTTGGATTCATATAGTACGAATTCAAAAGCTTTGAAATTTAAAATTTGAAATTTAAAATTTAAAATTTGAAATTTGAAATTTGAAATTTGAAATAAAAAATTTTAAATTTTAAATTTTAAATTTTAAATTTTAAATTTTAGATTTTAAATTTTAAATTCAAAAAAATTAAAAATAAAATTTAAAATATTAAAAGTTATAATTCCAAATTTTAAAATTTGAAATTTCAAATTTGAAATTGGAAATTTTAAATTTTAAATTTTAATTTTAAATTTTAAATTTAAATTCAAAAATTTAATCTAAAATTTAAAAAATTAAAAATTATAATTCCAAATTTTAAATTTTAAAATTTGAAATTTAAAATTCAAAATTTAAAATTTGAATTTGAATTATAAAATTTAAATTAAAATTTAAAATTTAAAATTTAAAATTTAAAATTTAAAATTTAAAATTTAAAATTTAAAATTTAAAATTTAAAATTTAAAATTTAAAATTTAAAATTTAAAATTTAAAAAAATTTAAAATTTAAAATTTAAAATTTAAAATTTAAAATTTAAATTTAAAATTTAAAATTTAAAATTTAAAATTTAATATTTAATATTTAATATTTAAAATTTAAAATTTAAAATTTAAAATTTAAAATTTAAAATTTAATATTTAATATTTAATATTTTTAAAATATAAATTTAAAATTTAAAATTTAAAATTTGAATTTTGAATATTTGAATTTTGATTTTTTTTATTAAAAATTAAAAATTAAAAATTAAAAATTAAATTTTGATATTTGAAATTTGAATTTCAAAATTCAAAATTTGAATTTCAAAATTAAAATTAAAATCAAAAAATTTAAATTTAAAATTTGACATTTAATTTAAAATTTAAAAATTTAAATTTTTGATATTTAAAATTTAAAATTTAAATTTTGAAATTTAAAACTTAATACATTTTTGGGGTGAGAGAGCTAGCCCAATAATGATGAAATTTTTTTCTTTTGGTTGGATTGGATTATAAGTTTACTCCATTTTTTGGAGTATAGTCTAACTATACTCCAAAAATTACTCTATTTTTTTTGCTTCCAAACGCTTCGTAGGAAAATTTTCCTACGGGCGTAGCATAGTTTAACTATGCTACGTTTTTAGGTCCATCCAAACGGGGCCTTAATCTTTTAAAATTAAAATATATTTTGATAGATATGATTTATTAAATTTAAATAACTTATGTATAGAAAAAGATATTTATAATGTTTAAATAACTTACATATACAAAAATAAAAACTTTATATTATAGAAGCTTGTATTATGCATAAGTAGTTTCAAAATTCAACACTAGAGAATTCATTAAATATTCAAAATATTTTATATTTAATTACGAGCTTTTAACATTATAAAATATATTAAATTAATAAATTGTGGTTTTGAAATCTCTATTGTATATATGGCTAGGGCTACTGTACTCTTATGAGTATAGAGTTCTTTGTACTCATAAATTTTTGACCGTTGGATGAAGGAATTTGCATCGATCTGGTCATATGTCACTTGCAGATAATAATTCTCAAGAGAGAGAAAAGGGAGAAAAAAATTGCTGTACAAACACTGCATAGATTGTACCTTATATTAAATAATTGATAGTTTAAAACTTAAATTTAATTATATATTCATGATCTATATTATCTAAAAATTTTAAATTATATTTAATAGATTAAATTTTTTTAAAAAATATTATAAATTTTAGATATGATAGTGTAAGCATGCCGACGCATCCTGCGCAGAGAATGCGTATGGTTGAAGGATGGGTAGAAAAAAATCTCGCCGTGGGCACGAAATACCGAGCCAGAGTGTGAGATTCGGATGGACCATTCGAGCGCGGGATTGAGGTTCGTGGTCGGATCCACGTCCAAAGTAAGGTTTGGTCCGAACTCCGAAGACCTGCTTGCCTGGCTTCGGCAGTCCGGGTGGGGGTTGCATCGATTCCATCCAAAATGCAAGTGGCAGCGGGCTCCGCCGCCAAACCCCCATCATCTCTTCGTCGCGCGAGAGTGAGGCTGACGTCGTCGCAGTTCACCCCCGCATCCGCTCCGACCTCCAAATCGAAGGAGTCCTCCATGGCCGCCAAGTGGGCTCAGAAGACCGTCGTCATCCCTCCCCAGCGTCGCGGCTGTCATCTCGTTACTTCCAAGGTTTGTGACCGGGCGCTCCCCTCTTTTCTCCTTTGCAGACAATACTAGTAACGATGACAATAATTCCTCTTCTAACTAATGCTATGCTCGCTGGCGATTCGATTTTTATCAGATACTGGGGGAGATCGAGCAGGACCTATCGGGCTTCAAATGCGGACTGGCTCATCTTTTCTGTAAGTGCCCATCTTGTTTTCTGCAAGTATGTAAGTTTTAATTGAACAGCTCAGATGGATTGGGGAGTCCCTCTGAGATCATACTGCGCTTACAGTGCAGCATACAAGCGCCTCCTTGACCATAAACGAGAATTACGACGCGGATGTTCAGGATGACACTGAAACCTTTCTCAACCGGATCGTCCCTGAGGTCATGGAATTGACACCATTTTTTTTCTTCTTTGTACGTTATTAGATTGTTAATGACATATGCTAAAAAGCTCAATTTTTTGTGCTCTTATATGTCTGCAGGGGCGATCTGCACCCTGGAAGCACACATTGGAAGGTTAGTGACATCGTAAATCCCTTTGTTATGTGGTCTTTTTTTTAACTTTTTTGATACCTGCTAATTTTGATTCGACAACTTTTTAGACATAATCATTCTTTTCCTTGAACTCATTTATTATGTTCTGCTCATCAATTGATGCTTATTTTTCTTTATCTTGGTTTTTTTGTTTGTCTCTGAATGCGTCTCTCTGTAATGCGAACTATACTATAGCAGCCTGGATATTTTGCATGAAACACATATATTCAACAATAGTAGTATTTTTTTTTTTTTTTTTACTTGTTCCAGTCCATCATATTTTAATGAGTACATAAGCTACAGCATATAACATAGATGTTAAAGTTGGCGACACTATAAAGATCGGCTATATATGCTCTTATACTAAACTTTTTTCGCTACAGTAGTACAACCGCTGCATTTTATCATCAACTCTTTTAACTTGTAGTTGGAAGGTGGCATAATGTTTTGCCAGGATATTAGATGTTCTGGAGTCATTTGATTGTAGGGTGGAGGATATGTCAAGTTTTGATTGCTAGTTGCATAAATATAAGCAAAAGAGAAAAAGTAAAACTGCATCATCATGAAGAATTAAGAGGGTGCTGATGATAGGACTTTGGTCTGTCTCCCTTTTTGATCCTATCGACACATGTCTCTCATGAGTATTTGTGTTTGCTAACTTTTGAACATTATAAAGAGTGAGACGTAAGAGGATGCTGACAATGGACTTTGCTATGTCATAATTGGCATTTTATTTATGTTTTGGTAGCTTCCCTTGTGTGATCCTATCTGCATATGTCTCATCAGTATTGGTATTTGCTAACTTTTGAACATTATTCCGGAGAGAGGCGCTGAAAGCTACTCTTCTTTGTGCTAAAAACTTCATATTTGGCAGTAAGCAGTAAAAGTTCCAAAATGGTAGTTATATGCGTCACATGACTCACATTAGGCTTTTGTATATTTGTAATATGGTCATGCTGGATTAGTAGTTCTTCTGAATTTCTATGGAAGTTTCTCTTGGAATTATATGAGGTCGTTGTTTTCATCTCTTGCATTCAAAGCACATTAGGGTGATAAATTGTTTTCGACGGTTTTAGAATTCGTCGCTACGGATAACAAGGAGACCTTCTCTTTTGTTCTCTTTGAAGTCCAACAATTGATAGATGCTAGTAGATTACACATCGTCTGTCAGAAGTAATCGATTCTTCCAATCCATTCAAAGGATGACCTTCTGTTTAATTGCTGTTATAGATCAGGCTAAGCCTAGCACGTTTTCAGTTCCAAAAGCTGGAATGGCCTAGAACCCATTCACTTATCTTTTGCCATAGCCCAACTCGGATCTAGGTTATATGCCAGATCAAGGTGGGTTGAGCCGCAAAGGTTTTATGTTGTTCGACCCAGACTTTTCGAGTGTTTTCTGCTTATACCAAGCCAGGGTTACTAAAACTGGCCAAAGCTTGATACTTTTCAGATAAAGTAGACAGAGCAATCTGCTTGCTATTTCAACCAGTCTTTTCTATGCCCTACGTCTTGCATATTGGTGTTCAATTTTGCATTGTGATTTATGGATGTAATTTTGTTTTTTGTTTTTTTTTATTGTTTTTTTGTCGAGTTTTTGGTTGCCCAATTATTCTGCTGCAAATGTTGTGGTTTTATACTGTCAATGAAATTTTAGTTTATTCGTTTTCTTTCTTCGATTCACTCCCCTAAAACCATTGTGCACGATCTGATGGACTTTCTGTGGGCTTCGCGGCCTTGGACTTCTGTTTTACTTAATAGTTGAGTTATCGTTTTGCAGGACCTGATGATATGCCAGCACATATCAAATCATCAATGTTCGGTTGTTCCCTTATGTATGTATTGTGTTTTTTTTTCCTTTCGCGATATGCAATTATTTTCACAATCTTCAACTAGTAGGAATGCTCTCTTCAGGATTCCGATTACTGACGGCCATCTCAACATGGGCACCTGGCAGGTGATGAAATATTTGTTATCATTTTTATCAAATGAAATGTGCTTGGCATTCTGTATTTTTGTTTTGGTTTTTCCTAATATCAGTTAAGAATGAACTTCTAATAGTCTAGTTTCCAAGTTAGAGACTTTATATGCGGTTTTTGTTCGCGAATAGAAAAAAGAACTTGAGTAATTACATGTTCTTTGTTTCTTTGTTTAGGAAAAGAAAAGTTTCCAAACAAAAAAGACTGATGGAAGTGAAGAATAGTATTCCTAGTTTTCCAACCAAATCAATAGTTGATGGCAACCTATGTATGTGAGTGACATAAATGATAAAGGAATCAACCTTAGGAAATATATTTAAGAACAAATAACAATACCAACCATACCTGGTACCTATGGCCGTAGGGGAGAAACAGCACAATATTATTTTCTGTTTCAAAGCAACCATGGAATGTTCTTATTATCTTGTCCTTTGTGTTTTTATTTGTTCAGGGAATATGGTTGTGTGAGCATCGTGACCGTGCTACTGCTCGCAAGATTGTCATTACTCTTAATGGGATATAGGTTCTACTACAGTTTTGAAAATGAAAAGTAACCGTCACACAACAATCCTGTCTGGTTAAGTGATTTGTATTTAAATTAGGGCGGCTCTTTACTCTAATGTATTTATACTGTAAGCTTATTTGCTGTCTCTTTGTTGTGTGGGTACTTATTCAGTCTTGCATCTTGTGCCCAATCAAGTAATGTTGCACACCAAAATTGAAAACATACACTGCATATCGTATCCTAAGAGAAGGATACAGTCATACTGGGCTGCATTATAAGGATCTCAGTTTTGCAGATTGGTGGTTGACTCGTCCCGAGTAGGTAACAGCAATTAGCGATCCGGTCTGGTAGGTTATTCCTACGCTTGACCAGAATCTTTCTATTTAACATCGGGGTTATCATGTATGAAAGGCCACGTTAGCAACTGGTTATACTAATTTTATCGCATTCGTTTTTTAAAAAAAAATATTGAAAACTTGAAAGTTGTCTGAACTTTTGAATTCAGCTGGATGTAAGATTTATAGCTAAATTTTTAGGTATACAAGTAGATTACCATGGCATATTGATTGGAAGTAAGGATGTAAATCGGATCCGATGGGGCCTAGAGGGCAGAGGCACAAGTTTGCGCGGTGCCGTGGCCTAGTATGGATTGTTGCGGTACCCTTGTCAGCTCTAAACCCGTGGCCCGTGGGCTATGTTGAGTCTTGAGCCTACCCTTAGTCCGATACGACATGGTCTGCAACCGCCCTGCCTAGGGGGCTGTGCCATGCCTACGGGTCAAACGACAGTCCGGCGTAGCCAGGACCGAGGCTAGGATCACTTTTCCGAAGGTCATAAAAATGATTGCTGGTGCCAGGCCTTTCTTCAAAGGGACTGCCTTAGCAGAAACAGCGAGCTAGCTATTGGAGTAAAATGTCAATCTCAACACTAATAAAAGAAGACATTCAAGTCCAAATACTCTAAATTTAAATTTTTAATTAAAAATATGTAAAATTTATTAAATATTTTATATGTTAAAAAAATTTAACTGCTGAAAATTATTCTTTATTTTTAAAATTTTAGTATATTTTTAAAAATTATAAAAAAAGTTTAATTTTAGGATATTTTTAAAATTTTAAAAATGGTATGCACCCAGCTAGCTCCGGTCCAGGCCAGGGGCTGTGCTAGACTGCTGGCGCGGAAAGTCAGGAACGGTACAGATTCAGGTTGTCCCGAGCTGGGCCGTCATCTGGCCCGTTTCGTCCCGCCCACATTACATATCTAGTTGGAAAGGCGGGAATAGCTATCATTCCCCTAAAAGCAGGCCTACAGGCTACAGCTGCATGATTTGTCTTCCCGAATCTCCCTTCCCCTCTTCTTTCTCTTTAGTCCCCTTTGTCTATCATCCTCTCTCCTCTGTTCTGTTAGCTGCAGACTTGATCGTCTACTAGATGGCTTCCGAGGAGGGCAGAGGTGAAGAGTCAAATGGATCTCTCTTCGAGGGGATGGTTGTCTTCACCGTCGACGAGGTGCCATCAGCACCGCCACCGCCACCAAACGGGAACCTGCTCTCCAATCTCACCCTCCAAATGCAAAATTAGGGCTTTAGTGTTCAGGTTTTAGGACTTAAGGCTTTATAAAGGGTTTAAAGGTTTAGGGTCTAGGCTTTATAGGGTTTGGAGTTTTGGGCGCGTTTGGTTGGCGTTATATAAAATTACAGATTATTTCGATATAATCAAACATCTAAAATTTCTAAATCAGATTAACTGATACAATATTACCGCATTTGATTTAATACAGTAATATAATACTGAATTACAGTGTATATAGAATTACTATATTTAGTTTATTTTGTAAAATTCAATAATACTGACAATAAAGTATAGATTAAAACTTGAATTTCCTTTTAAAATAATTGTGTTAAATTTTATTTTAAAATAATTTAAAACTTGAATTTAAATTTAAAATATGAACAAAAATATAAAATTTAATATTTTAATTTAAAATATAAATGTGAAATATAAAATATAAAATATAAATTTAAAATTTAAAATAAAACTGATTTATAATTTATAATTTATAATTTCAAATTTCAAATTTCAAATTTCAAATTTAAAATCTAAAATCTAAAATCTAAAACTGATTTTATAATTTATAATTTATAATTTGAAATTTCAAATTTCAAATTTCAAATTTCAAATATAAATATAAATTTTGAAATTTAAAATATAAATATAAATATAAATTTAATATTTAAATTTAAAATCTAAATTTAAAATTTAGAATTTACAATATAAATTTGAAATTTTAGATTTTAAATTTAAAATTTTGAAATTTAAAATCTAAAATTTAAAATTTGATAATTCAAAATTAAAATTAAAATTTTAAAAATGATGTATTGAAAGGATCTTGGGGGTTGAAGGGTAAACTTATAATTTTACATAACATGCAAGATAGCCCGCCATCAATAATATAAAATATTCATATCCCGCTTAGTGATATTTTTGGAATAATCCTGCACTATTTGTAATGCTATATTACTAACCAAATTACTGGATAAACCAAACACAGTAGTTCTGACATGATTGCCTGTAATCTTGGCAGGATAATTCAAACCAAACACGCCCTTAGAGGCCGTTTGGTTGGAGGTTAAAGGAGGGGGATAAGGGGTTATCCCCCCCCTTTATCCCCAAACAACATTTTGGAGGGGTGGGGTTTGTTAACCCCACCCCAAAAGGATTATCCCGGGATAACCCTTTTGGGGTGGGGTTAACAAACCCCACCCCCCCATGGAATTGGGGTGGGATTAACTAATCCCACCCCAATTTATTTTTTTAATTTAAATTTATAACTTAAATTTTAAATTTTACCATGGAATTGGGGTGGGATTAACTAATCCCACCCCAATTTAATTTTTTAATTTAAATTTATAACTTAAATTTTAAATTTTAAATTTTAAATTTAATTTTTAAATTTAAATTTAAATTTAAATTTTTTAAATTTAAAAATTTGTAATCTTAAAATTAATATTTATATTTTTTAAATTATTACTTTTAAATTCTCAATTATTATTTTTAATTTTTTAAATTTAAAAAATTTGATATTTGACATTTTAAATTTAAATTTGATTTTAAAAATTTTAAATTTAGAACTTTAAATTTTTAAATTTGAGATTTAAAAATTTTTAAATTTTATTTTTATTTTTTTTATTTTTTAAAATTATATATTTAAATATAAAATTTTAATTATAAAATTAAAAAATTTAAATTCAAATATAAGGGGCAATATCATTATTTTCCATTTATAACTACCCACTATTCTTCTTATTCCATCTTATCTAATCCAAACGCTATTTTTTTAATCCCGAGAACAACTCAATTATCATCCAAACGTAAAATTGATCTATTCCAGGCTTAACCCTGAACTTAACCCTATCTCTGGAATAACTAGTTCTTACTTAACCCCGAACCAAACGAAGCCTTAGGGTTCGAGGGTTTACCGTTTAAGTGTTTAGGGATCTAGGGTTTAGTGTTTAGGGGGAGTTAGGATCTAGGGTTTTAGGGAATGGGGTTTAGGGTAAAAAAAAAGAGGAGAATTCATAGTATTAAAATAGAAATATGTTAAGATTTCTGACAAATTCCAAACTTACAAAGATATACCACCTTTAACAATCCAAGATGTTATGTGAAAATATAGCAAATTAAGATTTAACCATAAAAGAGGAATCTTGTTTTATAGATCCACCACCCACACTATTCATAAAAGTTGTATCATGTGTTGGAGAGATTTGAAGAAGAAAATACTAGAGATTATTACATGATAATATAATTATCTACCAAATAACCGAAAGGCAAAAATATAATCGTAACATCAGTTCTGAAGTATTGCCATAATAATGAACGGTTAAATCATTTCTGTATGAAGATCATAAACCTGAAATCATGATTACTATACATGTTGTACATAATTTGGCACAATTGTAGGAATTTTTTGAAGTAGTTCTGTGTTTCTATTGCTATCTACTGTGAAGTTAAAAGAGCAGTCCCCTGTTCGGGAGAATTAGCATGTGTTAACAAATCTTGCAAGTGCTGTGAAAAATATATGTAGGTATGTTCTACGGAAGTAAAATGACTATGAACTTACCTCTATAGCTAGAAGTTATTGCCTTTCAAATCCCAATAACCGCTGACCCACCTGAAGATTTCAAGCTGACTAGGGCTGAAACCACAACTCTATATAACAAGGTTTCATTCTTCTCTGATCCAAAATAAAACCCATGAGAATCTCCATCTTTAATTAAAGAAAACAATTCCTGAAGTTTAAGCAGCTTCAGCACAAAATCAGATCAACATTCAATCCAATTGGAAAAATATAAAAGCTGTGATATCTGGCTCAAGTTATTAAAGTCTATCATCTCCATAGCAATAAAACCAAATGGTTGGAAACACACAACTAAAAAAAGAAACACACTCACAAAACTAAACATAAATAGAAAAACTGTTAGAGAAAAAGTGATACATTCCGTACATTTTGATGGAACTACAACAAAACAAACACAAAAATACTTTGCTAAAATCACATTTCAGACCAAATGAATATCTAGTATAACCCACAATGAGAACGAAGTCGACCCTTTACCTTCCACTAAGAAATGCACATCTATTAGAACTTTCCACTTCCACTCTACTAGACATCATAAAGTACCTTTCTCGCTCTTGAAATGCTGTGATTTGGTGTAAATAAGACAAAGGTTTATCTCAAGACTTTTATCTCAAGGAACTACTATTCAATAGTATCAATAATTTACACTAACCATTATCAAGTTATGTGTATGCTACGCCAAAGTTGCTGTATTAGCTAATGGTAAGACAACTAAATGGATTAAAACGAATAGGGGGGTAAGACAAGGGGATCCGCTGTCCCCTTTTCTTTTTCTGCTGGTAGTGGAGTGCCTAGCCCGGATGACGAATGAGGCAATCACGAACAATCTTTTAAAAGGCCTCGACCCTAACGAAGCTTCCAGGGTGTCCCTAATCCAGTTTGCGGACGATACTTTTTTCTTCACGAGGGCCAAAAGAAGGTACATGAGTAATCTTAAATTCTTGTGGCAGCTTTTCGAATGGGCGTCCGGAATGAGGATCAATAGGGAGAAGACGGAGCTTTATTATTTTGGGCAGGTCGAGCGTAAAGCAATAAGGTTGGCTTCTATTCTTGGATGTAGAGTTGGCAGCTTACCTACCAGTATTTAGGTTTGCCGCTGTCTACCAGACCTCCATCGAAGGAGGATTGGAGAGGTATCATCCGTAAAATACAAAGTAAAATCGACGGATGGCAAGCGAAATTACTGTCAAGGGGGGGTAGACTCATCCTAGTGAACGCTGTCCTTACTAATCTTCCCATTTACTTTCTCTCCGTATTTAAGGCACCTAAATGGGTTATCAAATGTATCGAGACACTGCGGAGAGACTTCTTCTGGAATGGAGGGCACAACTCACCTGGTAAGGGATGTCTAATTTCTTGGAAAACCGTTTGTAAGAGCAAGAAGGAGGGAGGACTCGGCATCCTGGATATAGGTACGATGAATCAGGCTCTACTTGTCAAATGGTGGTGGAAATTCTTCACTTCGCCCCAATTGCACTGGAGCAAGATAATTCATGCCTTGTTTTACCATAAGAGAAGATCACTGAAGGAGGGACGATCCTTTACACCTCCCTCTTTCTGGTGGAGGGGAATTCTAAGTCAAAAGGATATCTTCAAATGGGGGACTTATCACAACGTAGGCAACGGTCGTAATATCGATTTCTGGTTAGACCGCTTGTGCGGAGAAACTACATTACAATCTTCATTTCCGGAGGTGTTTCAGTTATCGATTCGAAAAAATTTGAAAATCATTAATTGTCTGGGGAGTAACGGATGGAATTGGTGCAAGATTTTAGGTAGGGTCAACTATAATGCTAATGGGTTAACTGCTAGCATCTCAGCACTTAAGGCAAGGATCGATAACTCCCGATTTGACCAGGGCCCAGACAGGGTGCATTGGCGGTGGAACCCTGCAGGGCATTTTTCAGTGAAGTCAACCTACATGATGTTAAGTGACGGGGGCACGAGGGACACTCGTGCTAGTAAGATTTGGCAAATCCGTATACCTTTGAAAGTGAAAGTATTTTGCTGGCTCGTCCTAAAAAAAAGGCCCCTGGCTGCAGATAATCTCCTTAAAAGAGGATGGGCTGGTACTACGACCTGTGTGCTGTGCGGGACGGATGAAGAAACTGTTGACCATCTGTTTACTCGGTGCGTGTTTCTCAGATTTCTAATGGCAATGGCCTTGACGAACATACAATCAAGAGATTTGGGCGATGACGTGACTTTGGTCTGGGATAAATGGATGAACAGGAAGGGTTCGCGGATAAATGGATGAACAGGAAGGGTTCGCAACCGTCAAGTCCCGGGCCAATCGGTTTAATAGCCTGCTGGTGGACCACTTGGGAAACTAGAAACAATGCGATTTTTAGAATGATCATGCCTGATCCTTTCCGAGAAATTCGTAAGATTAAACAGCTTACGAAACAGTGGGTGGAGTTTCTTTCAGGAGACTAGGTCTATTAATCAGTGCGATTTTTTTATTTTTTTTTTCGCGCCCCCCTATCGAGGCCTGTGTTGCCTCACCCATGTAGCTTAGTTCACTTCTTCAATGAATGAAGCGGGTAGCATGCTACATTTTCCTCAAAAAAAAATTGTGAAGCATTTACTCTTAGACTGTGTTTGGTAACGGAACATTATTTGAAGGAATAAACATTTTTATTTTTTGGATAACCTACTATTTAGGATACAGAGGAATAAAAGAAATTTTGTGTTTGGTTTGATATGTTCTTATTCTCTAGAATAATCAAAATCTTGTTTGATAATTTTTTTTAAGAATAATAAAGAATAGTAGAAAAAGTAGATTAAAGTTTTTTAAAATGAAAGATTGCCTTTGTCTATATCTCTCATATATAAAATATTTAAAATATGTAGAATAATACATATAAAAATATTATATTTCATATATAAAATAATTAAAATATTATATTATATTATATATATTATTATGATCATATTATTATATAAAAACACTTCAATATTATTATAGAAAAAAATACTTTAAAAATAATATATATAAATAATTAAAGACAATATATTTAGGGTATTATATATTTAATAATAATTATTATCTTATAATATTTTATTTTATATTATATGGTATTTTATAAGATAACATATAATATAAATTTATAAAAATAAAAATATAAATATAATATAATATAATATATATATATATAATAGTAACACCAATAATTATTCCAGTAATAATTATTATTATTATTATAATAATTATTATAAGATTAGAGTATTATAAGATGTTTTAATATATCTTTAAATAATATAATTAAAGGCAATATATTTAGAGTATTATATATTTAATAATATTTAGTATCTTATAATATTTTATTTTATACTATATGGTGTTTTATAAGATAACATATAATATAAATTTATAAAAAATAATAAATATAATATAATATGTTAGTAGCACTAGTAATTATTCCCGTATTAATAACAACAACAACAATAATAATAATAATAATAATAATAATATTATTATTATTATTATTATTATTAGTTATTTTAATATATCTTAAATAATATGTATACTTATACTTCTGTTTAGCGTGAGAATATTCCTATTCCTCTAAAAAGGTGGAATAGTTATTCCCGGATTATTCTAGAATTGCCTAGAATAAGCCAGTTTGACCAGAATAACTATTCTTGCTATTTTTTTAGCGTGTTTGGCAGAATAACGGGAATAACTTTATTGTCCCCTGTTTATTCCAAAACGAAACGGAGCCTTAGATGTTAGGAAGTCGAACCAACCTATATCAGTGATTTATCTTAATCATGTAAGGATAAAGAGAAAAGGCTAGGCTATAATGAAGAAGGAAACCCAAGCTTTTCAGTTATTTTCTAAAATAACATAGAAGATAGCGGCCAGAGGAGAATTAGAAGACATAGGAATATATATATATATATATATATATAGAGAGAGAGAGAGTCCGGCTACTATACTCTATAGACCCCTTTGTACTCATAAATTTTTGACCGTTAGATCTACCCTTTTGACCATTTCCATCCGTTAGATCATATTATTCAACCAACCACCCACTCAACCCTAGGAGACCACTATCATCCTAACCGCACATTCCTTCATCCAACGGCCGAAAATTTATGAGTACAAAGGGGTCTATGCTCACAAGAGTATAGTAGCCCTACTCCTACTCTCTCTCTCTCTATCTCTCTCTCTCTATATATATATATATACATATACATATACATATATACATATACATATATATACATATACATAAATATATATATTGTTCGCACTATTAGCTTGATAGACAGAAGATTCAACACATCATACAAGGAAAGAGAGAAAACCAACCAATTGATGGAAGTGAAACAATTGGGTAACAACTAACAAGCCACAAGAACTACATTGAAAGATAATAAAATCTAGCATTAGTAACCAAAGCAGTGTTTGAAAAGGCGCGAGGCGCAAAAAGGCACAAGACTCTCCTGGAGCCTAGGCGCGAGGCGCACTGCGAGGCGCGCGCCTCAAGAAGGCGAGGCGCACATTTACTAAGCCTAATTTAATTTGATGTTCTACATTAAAAAAAACCCCAAAATAACCATACAAAATAAAATAACTATCAAAAAGTAAAGAAAACAAAAAATAACTAAAAATTGGTTGTTAAAAACTATAAATAATAACTAAAATCTGGTTCAAAAGGAAAAACTGGATAAAGAAATATGCAATCGAAACAAAAAAAGTAAAAACAAATGGTAAAAAAAAGAAAAATCTCACAAATACATCAAATCTATAAAAGATAACTAAAAACATGTTCAAAAGAAAAGCACTGGATCAACAAATATGCAATCGAAACAAAAAAATAAAAACATATGGAAAGAAAAAGAAAAAGAATCGCACAAATACATCAAATCCTGACAAAAAAAACTAAAAAACAGATTGTTTCTGCTGCCGCTGCAAGTTGAAAACTGCTGCTGCTCTTGCTTTCTTGCTACCGCCTCTCCACCTAGCTTGTTCCTACTGCCACGATGGCCGATGATGCAGCTGGATACCCACGGACAGAGAGGAGAGGGGAACACGAGAGGGAGAGGAGAGGCGGTATAATGGATTTCATTAGGGTTTTTTGGGTTTCTTTTAGGATCTTTTAATTACCTTATTGGGCTAAAATATAAAAGTTAAATTCAAAACCCGACAACCCGAAAACTTAAATAAAAAAGGTATACTTAAACATCACAGCAAAGGCTATGAATATTCCTATCATATACTACAGGATGATACTTTGCACAAAAGAAAAGGTATACAATAAGCTCTCGATGCACAGTATCATAAAGGAACTAAGGAAGTATGTAACGCTTTAGCTAACACAGTGTTATAAAGGAAATACGTAATGCTTTTCCTAAGTTAGACAGAAGAAAATGATAAACTTGAACAAGTGAGATCTATGGTATCGTATGGTATGCAAGTTTCCTTCAGAAACTTTTGCATCTTGACTAGCCCAATTGGATCTCATGGACAGAAAAGAAATAGTATTTGATAGAAAAAGAAAAAAAAAAACTGAGATTTGAACAATTTATACTATCTATTAAGTGAACAATTTCACACTAAGCTTGAATATGAAGCAGAAGTGGAACACATAGATAATCCCATCGCTTTGACTACCAGCCTGAGACCAGCTTTGTCTCATACTGGGATACACGCCACTACAAACACTTTTCTTTAACTGTCTATTTAAGTCATTTAGTGGATAATTTATGCATAGCATTGATCATATAATTAATACTATCTATTACTTTAATGAAGGTACATATGTGGAAACATACCTACAATCAATAATATACTGGGGAAAAAAAACCTATAATTGACTGAACAATTTAATACAAACAAAAGCAGAACAAATGCACCGTCAGCGTGAAAGACAGTAGCGATGCAGTGGCTGCCCCAGAGGTCCACAAAGACCTAGTGCACCGGTTGCTCTCAGGGTAACAGTAGAATGCTGAGCAGATATGCCATGAAGAGACATGCGAAGTTAGTGAAAAAGAAATCAGATTACACCACCTGAAGTAATTAGGCTCGGATCTCAGGGTCACCTATCTAACTTTTGACAAGGCAATCTCATCACTGCCCTTAGATCCATGCTAGTATTGGACCTTAGATTCATGTGATCTAGTTGAGCAATTGATGTGAATCTAAAGTCCTGGTCTCTAAGAGACAGCAGTGGTATCTGAATGCACGGTTCATAATCTCTGAGAGAAAATACTGAGAAAGATACACACGAAAACCCGAAAAACATCATTAAACCACAACACAATGATATCAAATCATGAAATGGCCAAACAAATAATGAAACTAAGAGCTGAATTAAGGAATTTCACAATCAATGAACACGAAAAGATTGATTAACTCTTCCCACCAGAAACTCCAACGAGAACCTCTCTCAGCCTCCAATCGAGAGAGTTTCCGCATACATGATAAAGCAATCTAAGTAAAATTCACCCTAGCATAGAAAATAAAACTAAGAGCTCAATTAAAGAGCTTTCAACATCGACGAACGCGGGTAGATTGATTACCTCTTCCCTTCAGAAACCTTAGCTCCAGCAAGAAACTTTCTCAGCCTCCAATCGAGACAGTTTCCACAAACAGGATCGAGCAATCTAACTAAAGCACACCGTATGGTTTCTCGATTGGAGGAATCGGGCGAGATCTTCGCTCTAGGGTTGGAGGAATCGGGCGAGATCGGAGGGAACGGAGTGGTTCGCTCTAGGGTTGCAGGAATCGGGCGAGATCGGAGGGAACGGAGGGTTCGCTCTAGGGTTGGTCGATTGGAGGAATGTAGCGATCGAAGGGGAGGGGAGAGGATTGCTCAAGGGTCTCTGGATTGAAGGAATCGAACGATCGAAGGGGAGGGTTCCTCGATTGGAAAAATCGAGCGATCCGAGGGCGAAAGGAGAATTTCGAACGACAGATTTGGGGTTGCCTTGGCTTCCCGCCTAAAGGAACAAATGGAAGGGCGCACGACCCAAAGCCCGTCCGAATGATCTAGCGGGAGGGCGTGGCTAGGCCCAATGTAATTAAAAGTTTGAGAAGCCCAGACCTATAAACGAAAAGGAAGCTCAGGCCTTAATCAGGGCCCATTTGTGCTCACGTGATATGGATTTTTTTGGGTTTTTGAGACTTTCTAAACAGCTAATCGTTGGCCCACACGTTGCTTGCGAGAATTATCGATTATCTTTATTTCAATTGCATATGTGATATACTTTTTATAATTAATAAAAATTAAACTATTTTTAAATTATGAATTGCTGATTTATTAGTTGTTATTAATAATTAACTATTTTATATTTTATACAACAATAGTTTTATAAAATAGAGTTGAGAAAAATTCATATAAAAATATACTTCTGCAGTTCTTAATAGGATCGTAAACAATATATTATAACCGACTCATTACGATATATAAGACATAGTATTTCATACGTAAACAAATATAATATTTTTTTCGTCTTACTTTCTCATCGGACAACAATCTCCCCGCCTATGCATACAGAAACAGAATATATTTTTCGGTCGTACTTTATCATCGCATATAACATAGTCTCTACAGGATCCCAATTGAAGCCTATATAAGTTATAGTGTACATATTAGTTTTAAACATGATAATAATAAAGTAATAAATGATGGATAGGTGAGAGAGATCTTAAACGGCCTAGACATAGATTGACGAATATATTTGATAAATCTATTTCAAAATAGACCCTCTCCCTCTCCTATTCAAGCTGGTAAATAACATGATGACATTTCACCACTAGGCCCAACCGTTGAAATCTAAGTTGACCCAATAATACATATTGGATTCTGCCCAGCAGCAAAAATGTCGGGCCAATTTATACACAAGGTCTGTTTAAGAAAATGGGCCGACCCGGCCAGGAAATATTAGGTGGAGAAATGGTTATAGAAGACTAACTGTTTAATTCAGAAGCTGTCTATGCTAATCAGGTAGAACAGATCCGAACAAATCATGTTTCATTAAGGAGGAAGATTAATATGGATTTGATTTATAGTTTATAGAGTCATGCATCAAATTTTCGAAAGCTTGTTCAATTTCTCGTGTCACTGTCTGTTATTTCCCCATGAGTAATAAACTTTTCATTTTGACGCTATTTGCGAGAGTTTTTATTTTGTTACCAACGAGAAACATTACGATCACATGATTTTAACGAATATGGAAAAACGTAAGGAGTTAGGCAAATTGTGGGCCTGGTCATGCCTATTAAGACAATCAGCCCACAAAGCTCATTTTCCTTTTTTTTTTATCGTATTTTCTTCCTGTACGAAATGTAATCTCTCCACAATTCTAAACGAAACCAAAAAAAGCTATGTGGAGAAATGGGCGAAGAATAAAAAAGGGCATAGAGACAGGGGTCCTGTTGTATGGGAATGACATGGGCCAGGCCTTTTGCTGGACTGCTAGATCAAAACATATACACCAATAAAGACATGGCTGCAGTGGATTGTAATATTTCGTGGGTTATAATGCTTCGGGCGTCATCTAATTAAGAATATGAAGACCTAACAATATCTGAATAATGCTTTGGGTTTGATCTAACTCAAAATATGGTCTATGAGGCCCAACAGTATCTTAATACATATATAAATCAATCGTTTAGTAAATATATTTTTTTAATATTGCACCCCTGCTCATTGGAAATTTAAGCCTCATTTGGCAGCAGGCGAGTTCATTTTGGTTACTTTCATTATGCCCGAGATCAAATCGGTGGCAGGATTTTCTTCTTTTCTTTTTTCTTTTACTGAAGACCAAGCCCGTTAGTGCAACTTAGCACTTTCGATCAACAGATTTAGCCCAGCCTCCGAAGATGACCGGCATAATCTATTCAAAAGGTCCATTTCACTAAATGGGTCTATGCATCAACTGGTTAGAAAATTAGGTGAAGAACGGGGCCCCGTGTAAAATAGGCCTTGAAAAGGGTATGGCTAGATCTGATGGGAGGGCACGACTAGGCCCAATACGATCACAAGTTTGCAGAACCCAGACCAATGATTCGGGCTCAACCAGGCCAGCCTAATTGTGCTCAAGTGATATTGGCCCAATATGATTGGGCCAATATCATATATCTTGGTTCAACCGGGCTGAATGGGGCGGGCTTACTTCTGACTCTGGAGTTGAACACCTGATTCAGGAATTCTTTTTGATCCAACCCAATTCAATGAGCTTGACCTGCACACACTTGCACTTTTTTGGCCCCCCGGCGGAGTTTTACGGAAAATAAATTTATAAGATCCAATTAAAAACCTATCTCAAAACTGATCAGGCATTCACATGGATGGAGATTGGAGGACGTTGAAATATTTGTAATGAGCCGGGCCATTTCTCAGCTTATAGACGGTAGATATTAATAAATGCATAGCTGTAGTGGGCTGTGCTAAGGGATTCTTTTGTACTTTACAATTCTTTGGGCTTGATCTAACTAAGAATAAGATCTGATCCATGTATAAGGCTCAGCAGCATCTTAATACAGCTTCAAATTAATTCATGTCATAAATACAAATTTGTATTATGTCATGATTACTGATCAAAATTATATACGGCACAAATCTTTATTGTTTTGACAGCAGTAATGGTAATTATTTCAAAATGTCAAGACCCATTTTTTCATGCGGGGAAAGAGCATATTAATTTCGAAGAAGAATAAAAGGTAAAAAAGATTCACTCTACCTTCTAAAATACAACATACTGTAGGTTATTTTCAAGCCCAGAATGAACACAAACATTCAAAAACCCATTCATTTGAGTTATTATCAAAGATTGTAACTTTGCTATATTCAACAAGTCCTAGAACTAGGCTGGAATACTATCAATAGCACCAAGCTATTGGTGCTATTAATTTTTTAGTTCTTGGATTGAGAAATGTGCGGTTAAAATGATGTGGGCCCCCTATGGTTGAGTGAGTGGTTGGTTAAATAGTATAATTTAATAGGTAAAAATAATCAAATGGTTAAATCTA
This sequence comes from Puya raimondii, assembly GCA_016920855.1. Taxonomy (NCBI): domain Eukaryota; kingdom Viridiplantae; phylum Streptophyta; class Magnoliopsida; order Poales; family Bromeliaceae; genus Puya; species Puya raimondii. Next base: position 22,625,409 of record JABWPP010000047.1, on the reverse strand, counting down.
ACGGTGGAAAACTCGATATCATCAAGCCCTTGATGCTATCGATAGTATCCCAGCCGGACTCCAAGTCCTATGTCTAATTTGAAAATAAGTAGGATGGTTGGATACAAAATATTGAACGCCAATAAAAATATAATATAATTAGGTTATATATGGTCCAACATTAGTATGAAGGTTTTATACAAAATATTGAGCATGCGCCCAGTACCGACAGGAATATAATATGATTATGCTGTATATAGCCCAACAGGTCAAAGACTTGAGATTATTCAATTTATGGAGTGGATTGAGAAACAGAGATTAAATCCCGGTCATAGATTTGACAGCAAATATATTATAATGAAGCCGCAGCTCATTTCGTAATTTAGCTTTTATAATTTTAATAGGCCTGCCTGGCCATTGGGCCCCTAAAAAGTAAAACAACTCTTTTGCAAGAAGAAACATTTCAATATATACCATATCATACAATAATGATATGGACTAGGCCCTTTCTCAGCCAGAGATTCTATCTCATTAGTAGACCCAACATCTGTATGAAGTTTGGAGACAGTAAGGAGACTACAATGGCATGAGCTTGGCCCATTTATCAGCGCAGGAATTCTTATTTCATTCGCCAATGACTAGTGGGTTACACCATCGAAATGAAATTCTTGATAGTTTCGGCCAGTTCTAATAAACAACACTATATAATTATGTGAGTAAAGCCAAATAAGAATACAACGGAATGCACTGAGTTCTTTCTCAGCCTATGATTAGTGGATTGGGTCATTAGTATACTGTATGATGTTTCGGGTCATTTGTAGTAAGAGTGCATTCTGGTTATATCAGTGAGGTCTAACATTAGTATGAAGATTGGATGAAAAGCAAAGTAACCATAAAGAAGAATAGAAAGAATGGGTTGGATAGCCAAAAACCCTATTGCCTTAATAATACCCGATGAATAATAGGTTAGGCTCTTGAAATCAAATTTTATGAATTTTTAGGCCAGTTCTAACTAAGAATACGATCTACCTACGTGAGATGACCTTATATTAATGTTGATACAAATATTGAGCACCAACAAGAAATAGCATGAAGCTGGGCCTATTTTCAGCTCAGCGACCTTATGAGAATAATGGGCATAGGCCATTGATATGCTTAGCCCAACATCAGTATGAAGATTGGTTAGAACTGAGCAACAATAATGGGCTGGGCCACTCAATTGGAGTTTCTGATGCTTTGGGCCAATTTTAACTGAGGAGGTGGTCTAGTTACACCATAGAGAGAGAGAGAGAGATAATTGGCTGACAAAAAGACTAGTCAATTACTCAACCAACTTCCTCATTACTATAGATTCTTACCGTATGGTACAACAACAAAAATTATCACCAGAGAGGTCGATTCTTTTCAAGTCGCTTGTTTTATTGCTCTGCACAACATTTGTATGTTCTATAACCATAAGCCATCAAATGAACTCAATAGAATTTTGAAACAAGTACCTAGAACTTGTGAGTCTGGTACAATGAAAGAGCAACAAATGTTACTGTTCGTAATTCAGAGCGCCTGCTTGTATATCAATTCCTTAAATATGTAGCAACAGCTTTATAAAACAGACTTGCTTATTAGTGCTACTTAAAAGCTAGTCTGTGGCATATTTTTGTGCTACCAAATTTAGGTTGGAACAAGTTTTCGCCTTGTTCAGGCTTTCCTAAATCAAGTCCGAGTCTATGGGCCTATAGCCCAAACAGTGTGTTTTTGTTGTGTGCGAATAGCGGGTTGGGTTTTTGAAGTCACGTTTATGATGCTCTAGGCCCAGTTTAAATGCCCAACATATATATACATGTGAAGGTTGAATACAAACTATCGCGCAGCAATAGAATTCTTTTTAGAAACCATACCAGATTGCGAGCCAGGCTGTGTCCCACACCATGCCGGGAGATTTTTTTGTATAAAAGCCACCGACTTGGACTTATCCGCCTGGCCCATGGGCTGTTTGATAAAAATCGAATTTTGGAAGAATAAATATTTCAATGTTACTGATAGCTTATTATGAGAGAATGATATAGATTGGACTATTCTCAGCCTAGAGATTAGTGGTGGTAATTGACGGAGAAACTTTGAAACAAAAAATGCCACTACAGGAACAAAACTAAGGCAGAAAAACATTCATATCAAATTGGAGGGCTTAGGAAGGCATTTTGTAGTTCCAACTCAATGGAGTAGGCCCAAAAGGGCTAGGAACTTTGTTGAATCTCGGATAAAAGTTACGAACCTTTCATATAGTTTACCCACACAAAAAAATGGTTGGGAAAAAACCCAGGCCCGGTCAAAGAAACTCGGGTCATATTTTGGCAAAAGCCCATTTCATTCTACGATTAGGACCTTCCTAAATAAGATGATTTGTGCCACAAAAATTGGTTGCGTCGACTTTCTTGTGGACGGGAGTGAATATGAAAGTTTAACAATGACCGGGCGGGCCTTATTTAGTTGCGGACTTTGCTGAAACCAAAATAAAATTTCCTGTGATGTAACGAAAAGAATGTAAGGTCAATTCACAGATTAAAACCTAATTAAAGCCCATTGCAAAACTAAGATGGAACAGAAATGTTTGCATCCCTTCATGGGTAGGAAGCGGAGAGACATATATCTCTGTGATGGCCCATTAGCCAACTATGGCCACCTACCCATTTTAAATCATCCCCCCTTAACCATAGATGTTTCCATCCCTGTATGACAACGAAATGGAGAAATATATTTTGTTACAGCCCATCAGCCTCGGAGGCCCACCTACCCATTTCAAATCAACCCCTTTAACCAATTTTTTTAAAAAAGTCAAACATTAGTATGAAGATTTGATAAAAAATTATTGGGGAGCAATAAAATTTGTTCAAGCTCGAAAATATTCTATTTAGAGGGAGCAGTTGATGAACCAAGCTGAATTGTAGACCCAAGTTGCATTCATTCTGCCGAACCGGAAGGGTGCCAGGAAATTTTGTTTTACTGAAGCCCAAAACCATTTTGCAACTGAGATTTCTTTAAGTTTAATTGGCCCGCTTCGTCCTTGGGCTCGTTTCTGGTTGAGCCAGGCGTCTGAGAATATGATAAATTCATGTGAACAGGACCCAACATTAGTAAGAAGATAGCACCGTGTCTGTGGAAAGTCGGTTGAGTCACTAAAATGAAGTTTATAAATTTTTTTTGCCCAAAATCAGTACGAAGCTTGGATACCAGGAAAAAGACGGCATGGGCTGGGCCCTTTGTCAGCCTATGCCGAGAAATACAAATGGCAAACTTAAGAGTGCGTGGAGCCTGCAGGCTTTCCTACAGGGAAAAAATAAATAAATAAATAAAGAGGTTCATGAGCATGAGGCGAAGGAAAAGAAAAATAGAAACGAAAAATAGAAAAAACGACGAAGAAGGAGCTTCATCAACCTCGATCCAATTATACCCACAAAATATACCAAAAAGTAATAACTTACTACGATCCCTTTCCTTGATCCAGTTTCTATGCCTAAGAATTTTAGATATTTATCATATGTAAATCTGTTTGCCCAATGCATTGAGAATTCGGTCGAAAAGAAAAAAAATATATCCAAGGAAGGGGCTTGGGTCTTTACAGTCATGGCTTGGGCTTAAAGCCTACAACTTGCCCTTTTTTATGCCTATGGGCTTCCGTTCATGAGAACCTAATTCCGGTTAAACTAGCTTGGGCCGAGTCGAGAAAAGTTACAATCTCCTATGTGGCTATGTCTATTCAGTTCATATTTGGACCAAAGCAAGGTCAGCCTGATTCGGGCCTTATTTCCGGAGACCAAATTAGTATTTTCAGTCATGCAGCAGATCAACCCAATATGTACGTTTGGGTCGGGCTTGGGCTCCCAGTCTACGTAAATGCCTGTCCACCCAATCTCGGCCAACGGCCTATGAATCTACCATTTATAGGCGTACGGGCTGGCTTCCCTAGACCTATGGGCCTCTGGTCAGAAATATCCAATCCCGGTCAAACTAATTTGGCGCAACTTTGCAAAATTTTTACTATCGCATTGAGAGCTCACAAAATATTGGACATTGCTACCATTTTTTAGTGGTTTATCCCCAGAAGATATACGGAGAATAAATAGTTCCATATGATCCTCTCCCTAGATTCAATTCTATCCCTAAAAGCATTGGATGTTTTATCTGATGTAAATACTTATTTTTCCAAATGCATTGCGAAGTAAGAGCAGAGGGGAAAAAAAAGCCAGTAATTAGGGCTTAGAGTTTAGGGTTTAGAATTTTTAAAGTTTTAGAGCTCTAGCCTACCCCGTCCTCTCTTCCTCACAAACTATTTTAAATAATAATTATTAAAATATTAAAATATTAAAAATATAATAAGTCATGTCAAAATATTGTCAGTTGAATCTCTAACATGATTAAATGGTCCTGCATCTTAATGAATGGAACTTTGCAACTTCCGTGTGCTTCATTTCTAATCATGTTTCTTTCATTCATGTTTGGATGCATAAATATTTTATAAAAAATATATAATTTTTTAATTTATTTAAAAAAATTATACACATCATATGTGTGGAATGTTAGCAAGTATCTATAAAAAGATATTATACTTGGCTTTTATGTTAACTTTTTAGAGTAAAATTAATTATCTCGTAGGTGAAATATGAAGAGCCAAATTGCTTATTTATAATTTTATTAGATAATTTTTATGTCAAATAAGTTATTTTTATAATTTCATTAGATAAGCTTTATTTCAAATAAGCTATTTTTATAAGGGCTTATTATGTTTCACGAGTTCTCTTGTTCCAAAAATTAATTTGGTGGAGAAAATATACTATTTTATGCTAGACATTTCATCAATTCTGAGCTTTTAATCACAATAAAAAAAAATATGTCGATTATAGATAATATTGGATAAATTATTTCAACACCCAAATAATAACTTAGAGTATGTGGTATCATTATTGGTATTTAATTTCATACCAAAAAAGTAAAAAGAAGAAAAGAAAAAGAAAAAAAAGGACTTAGTTGAGTGATATAGTCTCTTTAACTTAATAAAAACAAAATGAAAGAAAAGTTCTCGTGAGTGTTCTTCATATTGAGCTATTCTTTATTACTCCAGCAAAAAACAAAAAAATAAACCGGTGAGTTTTCTCCAAATTTAACTATTTTGGATTGCTCAAGCTAAAAATAAAAAAAAGATCCCTTGCCTTAACAAAAAAAAAAAAAAGAAAAGAAAAAGGCAAATTGCAAGTGAAACTTTTCATTTTGGGCTATTCACGAGAGTTACTATTTCGGACTTTACCTAAAAAGGAAAGTTCCGTAATTTTACCGGAAGGTTGATGATCAGAGTTAGGCCTGATCCAGCCCATTAAGGCAAAATGGTGCAATAACAGTCCAGGAAATCTAAGATGGTAATGCTGCATAAGTAAAATGTGCCTTAATGGGCAGGCCCAGATCCTACTACGGTTCTCTTTGCACATTGTTTTCTCTTTGTGCCATTTTGGATAAAATTACCGGGCTTTCCATTTTAGGTAAAGTCGAAAATAGTAACTCTCGTGAATTGCTCAAAATGAAAAGTTTCACTACTCGCCTGGAAATATATACTGGTGATAAAATAAAAAAAATTCATAAAAACGCATGGATTTTTGTTTCTTCTTTTTCCTACTCCGGAGGAATAATAAAAGAGAGATAATCGCTTAATTTTGAGGTAGCAATATCAAAATGGAAAGATTTCACTATTTTTTTTCCTTTTATTTCAATCAGATTATACATAAATAAAAAAGAGTTAATTTTTAAAATTTTGATATTACAATTTTACTCTAACGGTGTATTTAAATTTGACCTAAGTACCTTTTTGGTAGAATTTAATAGTATTTCTTTGTGCTTTTTATTAATTTGGACATTAGAAAGTAAATAAAATTTAGATGATAAATTACGAATTTTAAATTTCAGGTATTATTTAAAAATTACACGCTTTAGTTCACATGTTTAATATAATATGTCCTAAAACTAATTTTTTTTTGCGGATTAGATATTCCACTTTTAGATGATATTGACATAAGCTATGTATAGAAAAAGAAAACGGGGCAAAAAGTAAAACTTTCCATTTGGGGACTATTAATGAGAGTTACTATTTCCCACTTTACCTAAAATGGAAAGCCTCTGCGATTTTACCAAAAACGGAAAGAACCTTTACTTGGTGAAATAAGGGGGATCGGAGCTGGGCCTGGTCCGGCCCATTAAGGGAAAGTGTAAGGCAAAATGGGCCTATGACAGCCCAAGAAATCTAAGATGGTAATGCTGTATAAGTAAAATGGGCCTTAATGGGCCATGCCAGGTCCTACTACGGTTCTCCTTACACATTGTTTCCTCTTTGTACCATTTTGGATAAAATTACCGGGCTTTCCATTTTAGGTAAAGTTGAAAATAGTAACTCTCGTGAATTGCCCAAAATGAAAAGTTTCTCTACTGGGCCGAAAATTTATACTAGTCATAATTTTTTTTTTTAATAAAAACGCCTAGAATTTTTTTCTTTCTTTCTTTCTTTTTCTTTCTTTTTCCTATTCGGGAGGAATAATAAAAGAGAGATAATCACTCAATTTTGAGGTAGCAATATCAAAATAGAAAGATTCACCACAAATTTTCTTTTTTTTTTCTTTTTAATCAGATTGTACATAAATAAAAGAGAGTGAACTTTTAAAATTTTGCTATTATAATTTTACTCTAGCAGTGTATTTAAATTTGATCTAAGTATTTTTTTGGTATAATTTAATAGCATTTTTTTGTGTCTTTTATTAATTGGGACATTAGAAAGTAATAAAATTTTTAAATTTCAGGTATATATTTAAAAATTACACGTTTTAGTTCACATGTTTAATAGAATATACCCTAAAACTAATTATATTTTGCGGATTAGATATTTCACTTCTATAAAATATTGACATAAGCTATGTATAGAAAAAAAAAGGGGGCAAATTAAAGTAAAACTTTCCATTTGGAGGCTATTAATGAGAGTTACTATTTCCGACTTTACCTAAAATGAAAATCCTCTGCGATTTTACCAAAAAACGGAAAGAACCATTACTTGGTAAAATGAAGGGAATCGGAGCTGGGCCTAATCCGGCCCATTAAGGGAAAGTGTATACTTAAGCCGTTAAGGGTTCTCAAAGGCAAAATGGGCCAATGACAGCGCACGAAATCTAAGATGGTAATGCTGTATAAATAAAATGGGCCTTATTAGGCCAGGCCTGGTCCTACTATGGTTCTCCTTACACATTGTTTCATCTTTGCGCCATTTTGGATAAAATTACCGGGCTTTCCATTTTAGGTAAAGTCAAAAATAGTAACTCTCGTGAATTGCCCAAAATGGAAAGTTCACTACTGGGCCGGAAATATATACTGGTCATAATTTTTTTTCCCTTTTTTTTCTATAAAAACGCATGAATTTTTTTTTCTTTATTTATTTATTTATTTCTTTCTTTCCTATTCCGGGGGAATAATAAAAGAGAGATAATCGCTTAATTTTGAGATAGCAATATCAAAATGGGAAGATTCACCACAAATTTTCCTTTTTTTTTGTTTTTAATCAGATTGTATATAAATAAAAGAGAGTGAACTTTTAAAATTTTGATATTATAATTTTATTCTAATAGTGCATTTAAACTTCATCTAAGTATTTTTTTGGTAGAATTTAATAGCATTTCTTTGTGCCTTTTATTAATTTGGATATTAGAAAATAATGAAAATTTAGATGGTAAATTAAAAATTTTAAATTTCAGGTATCTATTTAAAAGTTACACGCTTTAGTTCACTTGTTTAATAGAATATACCCTAAAACTAGTTTTATTTCGGAGATTAGATATTTCACTTTTAGAAAATATTGACATAAGTTATGTATCGAAAAAGAAAAGGGGGGAGCAAATTACGGCCCTCGCCCTCGCCCTCGCAGGTGAAACTCTCCATTTGGGGCTATTAAGAAGAGTTACTATTTCCGACTTTACCTAAAAAATGGAAAGCCTCCGCGATTTTACAAAAAATGGAAAGAACCATTAAAGGAAAGTGCACTTGGGCCCCCATTTGTTACTGGGCACAACGTGCGGGCCCATTTAGCTAACTCCGGCTCCAGAGTATTTCCCCTTCGGTCTAAGAGGAGGTGTGAGGGCCCATTAACCCAACAACAATTCGGCCCAATTATCCATTTTGGAACACAACCTTTTTTTTTCTCGGTAAATTTGCACGAAGCGCCCCTCAAGTATTGGCCATTTTCTAAATAGACCTTTTAATTATTTTTCTTTTCAGTAAGACCTCTCCGCTTCTTTTTTCTTTTTATAATATTAGATTCTGATACATTTAATTTTTTTGACCAAATTCACTCGACCTCAGAAAATAAAAAAAAACAAAAGCTAAAAGGATCTCAGTCAAAAAACCAAAAATATATATATATATATCAATGTTGAGGGAGTGTGGTACACTAAAGTATACTAGACAGTATACTATAATATACAAAGTACAGTATAATATATATGTATATAGCTAAATGGGCCTAGAAAGGGTGCACGCATGGAGCGAGATGGGCTTCAATTAGTATATATTTGGGCTTCATATAGTATATATTTGTGCTTAATAGGCCGAATTTTCTCAATGGCCCGTGTAAGGCCCAGTGCTGGTTGGTCTTATTTCCGTTTTCGGTTAAATTGCAGGACTTTCCATTTTAGATAAAGTCGGAAATAGTAACTCTCGTTAATAGCCCCCAAATGGAAAGTTTCGCTTGCGGAGCTAAATATTACGCGTTAACTTGCTTCTTTTCTTTTTTTTTTGCTTTGTTTTTTTATTCTTTGGTTAAGGCACCTTTTCTTTTGAGCAATCAAAAATAGATAAATTTAGAAAAATCTCACGGAATTTTTTTTTTTATTTGTCGTAATCAAAAATAGAAAATGTGGAGAACACTCACCATTTTTGTTTTTAATTTTTATCTTTTTTCTTTTCCGAGTTAAGCGGCTATAATATAGATAACACAAATTGTTATTAATCCTGTAAATTTTGTGTAATTAATATATGCTTCTAATAAATCATTTAGTAGTTCTTCTCGAGTATTCTCTCATATTATAAATGTTAAGAACATTTAGTGAGCAAAAATTAAATTTATACTTTTCAAGTATTTTAGAAAGTCTTCACATGGACCTTTTCAAAGCATAAATAATGTACTTTCCACTTGGTTGCTGTTTGCCCTGGTTTCCTGTTCCTGAGATGCACTTTCCACTTTTTGTGAAACATAAATTTTTGTTTCATGATAACAAAAGAAATGCCCCTGACTTAACCATCAAAGGAAATTATAAAACCAATTTAAAAATTAAAACCCAGCCCCATTTATTAGTTTAGTCGGATTTTTGGTAGCTTTCGCCCATGGCGCATAGATTGGGCACAATTATAGTTTGCCTTTTTAGCGGAAAAAAATAGTAAAACATAAATCTTAAAAACTTCTATGCAATTGATGCGTGTAAATTTAACACAAACTATTTTTTTTCACTTTTAATGATGTTGATAATATTTGTGGTTGCAATAAGCTTTAGCTCTATTGTTTCACAATATTAACAATATAATTTTTTTTTTTGAGAGAAAGGTAGCACGCTACCCGCTTCGTTTATTTCTAAACTTAGCTGAAAATGTGAATCAACTAGGATTCGAACTCGGGACCTCGAGTACCAACCACCAAGCCCTTTGCCACTTGCGCTAGGGACGGTCGGTACAATATTAACAATATTACTTTTGCTTTTAAATATAGTACATATTGTAGTAAGTACATGTTTGTGAATAGCAAGTCGGGCTATTGAATTTTCTCAGATGCCAGAGAAAATGTTTCAATACTATAAATAATATACTATACGAGAGTGACATGAGCAGGGCCCTTTTTCAGCCCGGAGAACTATATCATTAGTAAATATTTCTGAAAACAGTTATCTGGGTCACTGAAACAAACTTTAAGATACCTTGGGCCAGTAACATCTGATTTTTTTTTTTTTTTTGAGAAAAAGGTAGCACGCTATCCCAACTGAAAATATCTTGTAGTTACAAAAATAAGACCCAGCATTAGTTTGAAGGCTGGATATAGGGATGTAATGGGCCCAGTACGGCTTACATATTTCGGGACAAAACGTGGCCGGGGCCGGTCCGGCTCGTCGCGGCCGGAGATTCGAGCCGTTTCCGGCAGGCCTGTTCTTTTTCGGACCTGTGGCCCAGCAAGACCCTTGTTCCCGAATGGCCCTGGCCGTGCTGGGCTGGGCTGGACAGGTGCCAGCCCAGTTTTTGTATTTTTTAGGTTTTTAAATTTTACATTTAAATATTTAAAATAGAATATGTTTTTAACAATCAGAGGGGTGTTATGGTTAAAAAAAATTAATTTTTTTTTTGTAAAAAATAAAACTTAAAAACTTTTTTTACCAAGAATTAAAGTTTACAAATTGTTTGAACAAAATTTTAAATAGTTAATAAAATGTAAAAAATTATTTGGATAGAATTTTAAAAAATAAAATTTTAAAAATATTTAAATAAAAAAATAAATATGTGGATGATAATTGCTATTTACATGCCGCTCCTATTAGGGCATGTTTGGTTCATAATTAGAATATGAATGAAAAATAAAATTGGATCGTTTTGGAATAAAAACTTGAATGACAAATCATCCAAAAAAAATTGGCTCGTTATTGGAATGGAAATCTGAATGGGAATCTAAAATTTTTAGAGAGAATTTTGATTAAGAGAGAGGAGAGTGATGAAGGAAAAGAAGGGGGGGAATTTCTAAAAGAGAATTTTGGGTAGTTTACTTGGATTTAGCTATTCCTATTCAAAAGTAGAATAGAAATCCTGTAAAGCAATCAACAATAGTTTAAAATAGGTGAACCAAACCTAAAGTTTTTTATTTTAGTACTAATTGAAGCAGGAGAGGGCCAATTTGGATTCACATGAGACCAAAAGGGAGACATAACTTCCACAAAATTGCAAGAAATAAGGAAAAATAATAATTCGGAAGATAAAAACTAGAAAAATTGATTTAGAAAACGAAGTTGAATGATGAAACTATTTGGATCACCGAGTCGGATTCGCAAAGTTCTCTGGAACAGAGGCCCACATGCCATAGAGTTGGTAGAAACATAGCTCGCAAGCGCAATGCCACAGAAAATGTGAACTGATATTGGGCCGCTATTAGGTGGTCACTAGCGGCTAGGCCTTTCTAGGCAGGATTTGGCTAGGAGTATCGGACTGCTAGTCTAATGGTCCTTCTCTGAGCTGGCCCTTCAACCTAACTATTTGGCTAAGTGTTTGTACTATAAAGTGTTTGTATTTGGCTAACTATTTGAGAGATTTTTCTTGCCATTTTTTTATGCACACTACATTCAAAATCTTCAACCTTTTTGTCTCGCTATGTATATTAAAACTCATTGATAGTAGATGACAATGGCACGGGTTGGGTCCATTCTCGGCCTAGAAGCCATAAACCTGTCCATGGATAATGGGTCCGTCCATGGATAATGGTCAGGGCAATTTGTAGATTCTTTGGGCAAAGACGACACTAAAAAGAATAACTATTGGTTGGATCTAATATATTTAGCACAGTCCATGGATCTAAGCCCAACAAAATTGGATCAAGCTGCTTCAGTTCTGATGAAAGACCGCTCATCTATATGCCTTTACAACGTAATGGACTGAGCAATTGATATGCAGGGCCGGGCCTGGTCGGAATACTTTTTACTGCCCCCGGATTAAATGGCCTAAAAAAAATTTCAGTGCTGCAAAGGCCTAGCTAATTGCTCTAGCCGGTCAATTTAGCCGTGGGCCATAGATAAGAGTTCATCTAATCTGATTCTTTCTAGTTTTTGTCACATCGATAAAAGTTTTCTTTTGTTTGGGTTGGGCCTTTGGCCTAGATCAGCTCATATCCAACAGAGCATGGCCCAATGAGTCTGCTGTTGAGGAGCACATTGCATCATACCTAATCTTTTCTTCTGGACTGCATTTGTCATTTTTATTCAAAACTCCGGTGCACCTATTCTTTAAGTTTTTTATTTATTAGTTATTTTCTGTTAGGACAAATGATGTCAAAGAAATAGAAGAAATTCAATTTGAAATAGGACAAATTTATGGATCATTATTATTTTCTCAAATAGAAGAAATAGAACAAATTTAGTGGATCATTATTATTTTCTCACGCTTTAGGCTGATGTGCTATAACGGGCCTGTGCATAGAATCAGGCCGATGTTCCATTGGTCCGAGCAGATCCAGTAGTTTGGCTGGGCTTTTTTGTCCGAGCGCGATGGATGAGTCCATTTTGGTAAAATAAAATAAAAAAAGCTCGAAGCCCAACCTTCCTCTCTCTTGCTCTCCACGTCGTGATTCCGAATTCGCCCGATTCCGCCCAAATCACCCACCGAATCCGCCGTCCTCCCATCGCGCCGTGTTCCTAAATTTCTTTTCCCTCCATCGTCCTCGATCTGGAGGGAGTTTCGCTAGGATTCCTCGATCTAAATTTTGAGCGAGAGAGAGATAATCTTCTTCTTCTTCGCCACCATCGATCGATCCATGGTGATTGAGAGAGACAGTCTCACCCCCACTTCCTCCTCCCTCTCTCCTTTTCTCTTACTCTCTCTCTCTCTCCCTCTCCCCTCTCTCTCTTTCTATCTCCGTCGCCTCTTCGCCGATCTCCGAATAAATCGGCGATCTATCTAGAGCTCAAAGGGTGGAGGATTCTCTCCGATGTCGCGATGAGATCCGTGATCTCCCCTCCGATCGGTGGCTTTTTGACGGCATTGAAGCGATCGGAGGTGTTTTCTGAGCTGATTTGAAAAGGTTTCAAGCAGATTCAACGCTTTTCTTGGCTGATTTCGATCCATGGACATACCAAACTCGTAAGCTATCCGATCTACTTCACTATTATATATATATATATACTAATTTGTTGTGTAGTTTTGATATTATACCACCTCGCCTTTGATTTTCCAGTGTCTTAGATTCGTATGTTTCTCTTTCTCTCTTCATGTTTTTATATTATTTGACTTGATTTTTTTTTCCTATTACGAAAAATTTGAGAATGTATCTCGCTTTGCCTTTTGCGAATGAAGCATAATATTTACAAGTACTACTACTACACGAAGCACTCCAACTGCTACTGCTACATGAAGTACTACAACTATCATTGCGACATGAAGCACTACTATTACTACCACCACCACCTACATGAAGCACTATATCTATGCTGCTGCTGCCACTACTACCTACTTGAAGAGTATAGGAAGCACCACATCATGCTGCTAGAAGCACTACACTACTACTACCACCACAACCTACATAAAGCACTACATTATGCTGCTGCTGCTTCTGCTGCTGCTTCTGCTGCTGCTTCTGCTGCTACTACTAACACTACTACCTACATGAAGCACTGCGTGCTATTGCTGCTGCTGCACTTGATGCACTACACTAACACCACCACCACCACCTCCTGTGTGAAGCACTCATTATGCTGCTGCTGCTGCTGCTACCGCTACTATCTACATATACTACTCTGAATTGGTGGAATTCCTTCTTCACCTGCAAGAAAGTTCTTCATGTGTTTAGCACTAGTTCTTTGGGGGTTAGGGATTGCCATAACTTAAACTTTCCACCTTGCACGTCTGTGTAATTGCTGTTAAACGCACCCAAACTTCTTACTAAATTTTGCTAACAAACGAAATTGCAGTCTGTTTTGTACGGGTGATTGTCTTGAATGTTTTTGAGCTAGTCTTTTAGTCACTTCATGATATGCCTTTGTTGTTAGCTAGTCTTTTGGTCACTATTGATGGTTTGTTCGTTAAACTGCGGTGTGTCGAACTGGTCAAAGAAATGCACAGGTCCATTCATTGTTATCTCGCCGAAGATGCAAGAAAGTAAATGATGACAGAAATTATTTTTGAGGTAAGTTGTATGTTGAGATTCTTTGTATGTATATATGAGAATGAAGTGATCGCAGTCTTGGAATTGTGCTGCTCAAAGAAAGTTGTTATACGTTGTTTGATATTTTACAAATGTATCCAAAATCAGATTGGTTAGCATCTAGATATATATTTTTCCTTGTTTATAGTATAATAAATACCTTCATATGTGCTATAGCCTTTGTTTAGTCCATGCCTGCTACATCCAACAAAGCCTGTCAAATTCATGGTTAATTTTTTCGGCTTTCAGCCCTTGCTTAAGTCAATTAAGCCCCACTTCGCTTCTACAATTACAGTCCTGTTGTATAGATTTTTAGTAAAGGATTTAGTTTTGTGGATGTAAGGCTTTTGAGTTTCAGTTTTGGGATTTAGTTTTGGATGTACTCGTGAAGCTTAAATCCTCATTAGCTCAAGTTAATTTGTACAAATTAATATAATTTGCGGTTGTCACTAATTTTTGGGTCCTCAGCGGTCTTGTTTGGCTAGTTTTTCTTTCATATACTATGCTTGTCATGTTTTTAAATGCCTACAAGGAAATTTCATACTTAACTTTTTTAGATTTTCTCAAGTTGGAAAATTTTGGTGAAATACGTGAGTATGAAAATTGTTGCTCCAAGTAGTTTCTCTCTATATCCTTGATAGGTTTTATCTGTTGTTTTTGCATTCTCTCTCTCTCTCTTGCAATTTCTTCTAGAGTTCTTATCACTGCTAGGAGTTGGAAAAGGATTTGTCTGATCATGTTTACATGTTGAGAAATTTGGCAGTTATTCTTTGATTTAGCATTAAGTGATGGAATATGCGTTATCTTGATCACAGTCTTGGTTTGATATACTTGTTTCGCTACTTCAAGGCCAAAACATGCAGATTGTGAATGAGAGACTAAGATGTGATAATCAATTAACAAGATTTTCATGTAACTGCTTGGGTTACTTGATTGAGTGTATGCCATTGAAAATCAACTGAATATTAGTAGCACTTCAAGTGATAAACATTCTGCCTCCATAAGAATTTAAAATTTCATACTATAAAGCTTGATTGTTTATTTGTGTATGGAAACGAAATTGTAATTTCTTACACAACACAACTTTGTTTGTGAAACTTGTATTGGTTGAAATCAAAACTTAAATTGAAATATAATAGAAACAAAATTTTGCAGGTTGATTTTTTTGGATCTTTTTTGTAGCTCCCTAGTTCTTTTTCCTCTCGTCTCACTAGAGATTATAGATTGATCTATGTTTAGTTGTTTACAGATTCTCTGCTCTCTTCTCTTTAGGGGGTTTAGGGGTGCACGGTTCAGGTGTTTTATGGTTCTAGGTTTGTAGGTTTGTGGTTTGGGCTTAAGGGTATTGGGTTTTAACGGTTAGGGTATAGGAGGTTGTGGGAAATGTTTTCTGATGTTTTTAGTTAATATTTGCCGGCTTATGTTCATATCTGGCCTATATAATGTGTGTTAAGCTACTGTTTATTTTCTTTCAAAAAATTATGGAGAAATTCGTCAAAGTCTGTCTCTCTCTCTCTCTCTCTCTCACTCTCTCTCTCTCTCTAATCTTTTCAGAATTAAGGGTTGAATTGTTATTTTTGTTTCTTTTTTCTTTTTAACTCCTCTATTTGTCTATTTGTTATCTTCCTTTTCTCTTTTAAATTGATTTTCTTTATTTTTTGTTTCAATTTCAACGTCATAATTTACCCTAAAACCCTAAACCTGTTACGGATTTTATATTGGCATATTTCGTGAAGTGAGTCGGAGTCTTGAAGGTTCGAAGAAGAAAAGACGAATAACAAAGACTCGAAGACTCCACGTATGAATTCACGATGCTTGGTAAGTTTAAATAATCTTGATGATGATTTAGATTCATTTACAAGTGTTTGGAAGACATTAGAATGGATAAAAAGTGTTTTAAAATAAAAAAAATTAAGTTTTCCAACTTCCGAGGTCCGGACCCTAAGGTTGAGGTCCGGAACCCGTAGGTCTGCAAAGCAGTCACGCAGTCCGGGTCCGGACCCCAGAAGTTGAGGTCCGGAACCCGTAGGTCTGCAAAGCAGACTGGCAGATCGGGTCCGGACCCTGATGGCTGGGGTCCGGACAATGAAACGCCTAAGCAGTGTCCGGGTCCGGACCCCATACCCGCGGTCCGGACCCCGACCCGACGAAATTTTCTGATTGTCCAGTTTTTCAACCCTAACCTAATTCTTTGTCTCCAAACCATATAAATAGGATGTGGGGGTGTCTCAAAAAGGAGTGAATCACATATTATCTTTGAGAAACCCTAGAAGCTTGTAGGTGACCGGTTTTCCTCATCTTCTACATCAAGCTTCTCTCAAATTGATTCATGGTGCCCCCCAATGCCCAATATTCTTTTAGAATCAATTTGAGGATTGCTTAGAGATTTTTCCCACAGTTTTTTTCCTCTCATGATATTCTAAGCAATAAATCATCATCAATTTTGTTGATCTTGCTCCGGACGGAGTGCGCTCTCTGGATTCTTTAGGGGGCGTCGTTTAGTCGTGCATTCGACGTGTTTTAGGGTTCGTGGATTCGAAGTTGGGCGTCTCGTGGATTCGAGGCGTGGCGTTCGTGGTTTTAACGTGGGGCGTGGACAACCCGGTGGTTGTGCGCGAGATCCAAAGAAGATAAATTTGAGGTTAAGTCCGTGGAGTCGGTAATCACCTTGTAATCTTTTATTTTCTTAGTGGATTGTTATCGCGTGTTGGTCCCGTGGGTTTTTTCTCCAAGGTGGAGTTTCCCACGTAAATCTCGGTGTGCTGATTTTATTTTCCGCATTACTTTATCGCATTGAGATTTGTGATTTTTGTTATACACCTATTCACCCCCCTCTAGGTGATTGATAGTATCTAGATAGATCCTAGGGCACCCCCCTAACTTACAAAACCATCTATATAATAGTTGCATTCTTGTTTTCATGTTATAGACACAGCATGTTGAATGATTGTATGATGGAGCTTGGTATAGCGAAGTACTTTAAGAAAATAACATTTTTGTATTACCATTTTATGATAGAAATCTGCTCTAAATGTTATCTGCGGTACATGAATAGGAGAAACGATACTAAGGAGTATCTTGATTCAATTGAACCTAGGACAAGCCTACCAGCCTGATTCGGACCTAGATTCTTTTGATAAGGTATTTAACATATATTATTCTGAGACAAGTTTTTGGGTCTGAAGTCTGAAGATTTATTCTGTTTCAAGTTGTTACTCGTCGGTTGATGCACATTCATTTCCTGTTTGCAGGCGCTTGAAAGTGTTGAGGAAGCTTTGGTTAGATTGGAGAATTTATTGCAAGAATTACATCTTTCCAGTTCAAACTCCGGAAAAGAACATTTAAAAGCGGCCTGCTCTGATCTTGAGAAACATCACTTGAGCAGGTAAATTTAGCAGTTTCTGTAATTTATCCTAGACAAGCAGATTTTGTCCTGGTATATTTATCCGAGTTGGGAGAACTCCTAAATATTGCTATCAGATGAAATTGCAGTCTGTTTTTTAAGTGTGATTCTCTTGATTTTTTAATAGCAATACTTTGTAGGAAGTGCTGTTCAAATTTACCGATGTTGTTGGGCTACTCTTTTAATCAAAACATTATGCCTTTGACGTTAGACAGCCTTTGTTTAGTCCATGCCTGCTACATCCAAGCAAAGCCTGTGAAAGTCGCGATTATTTTTTCCGCCCTCATCCTTGTTTAGTAAACGATTTAGTTTTGCGGCAGCCACAAATATTTTTTTTTTGTCCTGATCAGCCTTGTTTATGTAGTTGTTTGGAACTGGCTTATAGCCTGTTTTAAGGATACAATATGAATGAGTTTTTGAAGAAAATGAGTTCCTTCTCCATTGCCTAATTTAGTATAATGTGATATTTTTATATCACAATATATTGTGCTTCTCATGTTTTTAAATGCCTACTTGGAAATTACACAATTGGCTTTTTTCAGATTTTCTTAAGTTTGAAAATTGTGGCGCAGTACTTGAGCATGAAAATTTTTGCTCAAGCCTCAACATAGTTCATTTTCTATAACCTGTTTAATGTATTGCTTTTGCTGTTAGAGACTTCTTCTGCAACTTTTGAAATTTTTCAGTGCTAATTTGTAAGTTTGCATAATTTTTATGACTAAAATTTGTTAAATTTGCTAATCAGTTGGGTTTAGTATACTTGTTTCCCTACACTAAGGCCAAAACCTGCAGATTCTGAATAAGAGACTAACAAGTGGTAGTCTATTAATTAAAAAGATTTGCATGTAATATTGTTTGATTACTTGATTGAGTGTATGCCATTAAAAAGTTAACTAAATGTTATTAGCCCTTTTAAGTGATAATACATTCTGCTTCCATAAAATTTTGAAATTTCATAGTTGAGGCTTGATTGTTTATTTGTGCATGAAAGCAAAATTGTAATTTCTTACGCAACACAAATTTCTTTGTGAAACATGTATTGCTTGAAATCAATCCTTAATTTGAAATAGAATAGAAACAAAATTTTGCTAGTAGATTTTTGGATCTGTTTTTGTAGCTTCCTAGTTCGTTTCCCTCTGGCTCTTCTCTAATTTTCTTGAGTAGATTATGGGGTTACACTTGCTTAGGAGGTTTTAGTGAGTAGGGTTTTGGGGCTATATAATGCCTATTAAGCTGCTGTTTGCTGATGCATTTTTTTCCTTTAAAAATTTTATGAAGAAATTCCTCATCCTTTCTCTCTCTCTTTATTCTTTTCACCACTGGTTGTAGAAAGAGGCTTTGTTTGCAGGTTGAAGAATTCCACTTCGTATCTCTGGGGTTATTGGTTGATTTGGTGCGAGCATAATGACATAGAGGGATAGTATTTGATCATGCTTTTGGAGATATTTTCTCTTCAACAGTTTCTGGAATTCCATAGCGCTAATCTGTAAGTTTGCATTAATTTTTATCACTAAAATTTGTTAGATTTCTGAATCACAATTGGTTTTAGATTTAGTTGTTTGAATAATCTTAAGGATATGATTGTGAATAAGAAACTAACAAATGCTAATCCATTGATTAACGGATTTGCATATTGTATGATCACTTGCTTGTCTGTTTCTCATTGAAACGTAAACCATATTGTATTAGCATTGTCATTTGTGACTTCTATTGTTGTGAACTATAGGGTCTTGGTTAAACTCCTTTTGCTATTCATGAATTCACATATCCTTTTTTGGCTACCTTTGTATTTTACCTGTTCCATCTTCCTCAGAGATCAGTATACACAAAACCTGGCAGTCAGATAGATTGAGCTGATATCTGTCTCTTAATCTGTAGGAAATAAATTGTGCAAAAATTCACCAGAAATACGTCTTCTGTTGATAGATGTGCTTGAGTATATTATTACTTTAAAATTTGTATAGGAAACTTCTATATAATATAGGAATAGAGTATATCTAATGTAGGTATGTAAACCTACTATACTAGCTATACCGGTGAATAATAGAACCACCGGATAAAAGGGATTATAATCTGAAAATCTGAATGCATTTAAACATATTCATTTCTGACTTGCAACTGTGTCGTGCTGTAGTTTATAAAACTTGAAATTCAAATATTGTCTGGAAATGTGTTGCTTATTGGCTAAGGATGTTTATTCTTTATACTTTGTAGGAAGGAGGGGAATTTTTTCTATATTTTTTGGAATTCCGTTTCCTGTAATAATATCATTTTTCTGTTGACAGGTTCACCTTTTGTACGTTTATTTTCATTTAAACAATATGTGATTTGTTTCATTCATTGTTTCCTGTTTCTTCCCAGAATGTGTTGGTGCAATTCTTGGAATTAGCACTAGCTAATGCAACTTCAAAGGAATGCGATGTACCAGATCATTGTCTTGTGAATATCTATGTAGAGCAATTGTCATCTATTCCAGTCAAAGCTGAAAGCATGGATATGGGAAAGTATAGAAAATTGTTTCTTCCAAGGTAGTGTTGCTTCTATTAATATTCCAAAATTTTCATCTTTATATGAAGGTTGTATTGCAGGAAATGCAGGGAACTCCCTTATAACTTGCCACCCTCAAATATCGAAACCTCTTCATTATCCAGCTAAAGTGTCTCCTTCGAGTCTTCGACCAGTGTTGCATCGACCATTTTAATTTATTCACGGAGGCAAATGTTTATAAGGGGTTTACGGCATTTTAGCTTTACTGCGTAAGTTAATTTTGTACCTTGGTTTGTTCTGATACTTTTCTCACATGTTTCCTGCATTAGGCTTTAAATGCTTGAAGGATGAAAATGTCACTGCAAGGCTTATGGTTACCTTGTCATCCGAGTTCACGACCAGTTTCTCTTGGTAGACAGTCTACTAAAAGTTTTAGGGCTTTGGGCTTTGGGCTTTGGGCTTTGGGCTTTGGGCTTTGGGCTTTGGGCCTTGGGCCTTGGGCCTTGGGCCTTGGGCCTTGGGCCTTGGGCCTTGGGCCTTGGGCCTTGGGCCTTGGGCCTTGGGCCTTGGGCTTTGGGCTTTGGGCTTTGGGCTTTGGGCTTTGGGCTTTGGGCTTTGGGCTTTGGGCTTTGGGCTTTGGGCTTTGGGCTTTGGGCTTAGGGCTTGGAGCTTAGGGTTTAGGGTTTAGGGTTTAGGGTTTAGGGTTTAGGGTTTAGGGTTTAGGGTTTAGGGTTTTTAGGGTTTAGGGTTTAGGGTTTAGGGTTTAGGGTTTTTAGGGTTTTTAGGGTTTTTAGGGTTTTAGGGTTTAGGGTTTAGGGTTTTAGGGTTTTAGGGTTTAGGGTTTAGGGGTTTAGGGGTTTTAGGGGTTTTAGGGGTTTAGGGGTTTAGGGTTTTTAGGGTTTTAGGGTTTTAGGGTTTTAGGGTTTAGGGTTTTAGGGTTTTTAGGAGGGTTTTTTAGGGTTTTTTAGGGTTTTTAGGGTTTTAGGGTTTTAGGGTTTTTAGGGTTTTAGGGTTTTAGGGTTTTAGGGTTTTAGGGTTTTAGGGTTTTAGGGTTTTAGGGTTTTAGGGTTTTAGGGTTTTTAGGGTTTAGGGTTTAGGGTTTAGGGTTTAGGGTTTAGGGTTTTAGGGTTTTAGGGTTTTAGGGTTTTAGGGTTTTAGGGTTTAGGGTTTTAGGGTTTTAGGGTTTTAGGGTTTAGGGTTTTAGGGTTTAGGGTTTAGGGTTTTTAGGGTTTAGGGTTTAGGGTTTAGGGTTTAGGGTTTAGGGTTTAGGGTTTAGGGTTTAGGGTTTAGGGTTTAGGGTTTAGGGTTTAGGGTTTAGGGTTTAGGGTTTAGGGTTTAGGGTTTAGGGTTTAGGGTTTAGGGTTTAGGGTTTAGGGTTTAGGGTTTAGGGTTTAGGGTTTAGGGTTTAGGGTTTAGGGTTTAGGGTTTTAGGGTTTAGGGTTTAGGGTTTAGGGTTTAGGGTTTTAGGGTTTAGGGTTTAGGGTTTTTAGGGTTTTAGGGTTTTAGGGTTTAGGGTTTAGGGTTTAGGGTTTAGGGTTTAGGGTTTTAGGGTTTTAGGGTTTAGGGTTTTAGGGTTTTTTTTGGGTTTAGGGTTTAGGGTTTAGGGTTTAGGGTTTAGGGTTTTTTTTTAGGGTTTAGGGTTTTTTAGTTTTAGGGTTTAGGGTTTAGGGTTTAGGGTTTAGGGTTTAGGGTTTAGGGTTTTAGGGTTTTAGGGTTTAGGGTTTTTTTAGGGTTTAGGGTTTAGGGTTTAGGGTTTAGGGTTTTAGGGTTTAGGGTTTTTTAGGTTTTAGGGTTTTTTTTTAGGTTTAGGGTTTTTAAGGGTTTTAAGGGTTTTTAGGGTTTTTAGGGTTTTAAGGGTTTTTAGGGTTTTAAGGGTTTTAAGGGTTTTTAGGGTTTAGGGTTTAGGGTTTAGGGTTTAGGGTGTTTAGGGTTTTTAGGGTTTAGGGTTTAGGGTTTAGGGTTTAGGGTTTTAGGGTTTTAGGGTTTTAGGGTTTTAGGGTTTAGGGTTTAGGGTTTTTAGGGTTTTAGGGTTTTTAGTTTAGGGTTTAGGGTTTAGGGTTTAGGGTTTTTTTTTAGGGTTTAGGGTTTAGGGTTTAGGGTTTTAGGGTTTTTTTAGGGTTTAGGGTTTAGGGTTTAGGGTTTAGGGTTTAGGTTTTTTTAGTTTTAGGGTTTTTTTAGGGTTTTAGGGTTTAGGGTTTTAGGGTTTAGGGTTTAGGGTTTAGGGTTTAGGGTTTAGGGTTTTTAGGGTTTAGGGTTTAGGGTTTAGGGTTTAGGGTTTAGGGTTTAGGGTTTAGGGTTTAGGGTTTAGGGTTTTTTTTAGGGTTTAGGGTTTAGGGTTTAGGGTTTTTTTTAGGGTTTTTTAGGGTTTAGGGTTTTAGGGTTTAGGGTTTAGGGTTTAGGGTTTAGGGTTTAGGGTTTTAGGGTTTTTAGGGGTTTTTTTTTAGGGTTTAGGGTTTTTTTGGTTTTTAGGGTTTTTTTTAGGGTTTTTAGGGTTTAGGGTTTAGGGTTTTAGTTTAGGGTTTAGGGTTTTTAGGGGTTTAGGGTTTGGTTTTTTTTAGGGTTTAGGGTTTAGGGTTTAGGGTTTAGGGTTTAGGGTTTAGGGTTTAGGGTTTAGGGTTTAGGGTTTAGGGTTTAGGGTTTAGGGTTTTTTAGGGTTTAGGGTTTAGGGTTTAGGGTTTAGGGTTTAGGGTTTAGGGTTTAGGGTTTAGGGTTTTTTTTTTTTAGGGTTTAGGGTTTAGGGTTTTAGGGTTTAGGGTTTAGGGTTTAGGGTTTAGTTTTAGGGTTTAGGGTTTTTTTTAGGGTTTTTTTTTTTTAGGGTTTTTAGGGTTTAGGGTTTAGGGTTTAGGGTTTAGGGTTTTTAGGGTTTTTAGGGTTTAGGGTTTAGGGTTTTAGGGTTTTAGGGTTTAGGGTTTAGGGTTTAGGGTTTTAGGGGGTTTAGGGTTTTTTTTTTTTTAGGGTTTTTTTTTAGGGTTTGAGGGTTTTTAGGGTTTTTTTAGGTTTTAGGGTTTTTTTTAGGGTTTTTTTTTTAGGTTTTTTTAGGTTTTTTTTTTTTTATTTTTAGGGTTTTAGGGTTTAGGGTTTAGGGTTTAGGGTTTGGGGTTTTTTTTTTTTTTTTTTAGGGTTTTTAGGGTTTTAGGGTTTGAGGGTTTTTAGGGTTTTTTTTTTTTTTTTTTTAGGGTTTTAGTTTAGGTTTAGGGTTTTTTTTTAGGGTTTAGGGTTTTAGGGTTTTTTAGGGTTTTAGGGTTTTAGGGTTTTTAGGGTTTAGGGTTTAGGGTTTAGGGTTTAGGGTTTAGGGTTTTTTTTAGGGTTTTTAGGTTTAGGGTTTTTTTTTAGGGTTTAGGGGGTTAGGGTTTTTTTTAGGGTTTAGGGTTTAGGGTTTAGGGTTTTAGGGTTTTTAGGGTTTTAGGGTTTAGGGTTTAGGGTTTAGGGTTTAGGGTTTAGGGTTTAGGGTTTAGGGTTTAGGGTTTAGGGTTTAGGGTTTAGGGTTTAGGGTTTAGGGTTTTTTTTTTAGGGTTTTAGGGTTTAGGGTTTTTAGGGTTTAGGGTTTAGGGTTTTTTTTTTAGGGTTTAGGGTTTTTTAGTTTAGGGTTTAGGGTTTTTTAGTTTAGGGTTTTAGGGTTTAGGGTTTTTTTTTAGGGTTTAGGGTTTAGGGGGTTTAGTTTTTTTTTTTAGGGTTTTTTTTTAGGGTTTAGGGTTTTAGGGTTTTTTTTAGGGTTTAGGGTTTTAGGGTTTAGGGTTTAGGGTTTAGGGTTTAGGGTTTAGGGTTTAGGGTTTAGGGTTTTTAAGGGTTTTTAAGGGTTTTTAAGGGTTTTTAGGGTTTTTAAGGGTTTTAAGGGTTTTTAGGGTTTTTAGGGTTTTAAGGGTTTTTAGGGTTTTAAGGGTTTTAAGGGTTTTTAGGGTTTAGGGTTTAGGGTTTAGGGTTTTTTTTTTTTAGGGTTTAGGGTTTAGGGTTTAGGGTTTTTAGGGTTTAGGGTTTAGGGTTTAGGGTTTAGGGTGTTTAGGGTTTTTAGGGTTTAGGGTTTAGGGTTTAGGGTTTAGGGTTTAGGGTTTAGGGTTTAGGGTTTAGGGTTTAGGGTTTAGGGTTTAGGGTTTTTTTTTTTTTAGTTTAGGGTTTTAGTTTTTTTTTTAGTTTTTTTTTTAGGGTTTTTTTTTTAGGGTTTAGGGTTTTTTTTAGGGTTTAGGGTTTAGGGTTTTTTAGGGTTTTTTTTTTAGGGTTTTTTTTAGGGTTTAGGGTTTAGGGTTTAGGGTTTAGGGTTTTTTTTAGGGTTTTAGGGTTTAGGGTTTAGGGTTTTTTTTTTTTAGGGTTTTTTTTTTAGGGTTTAGGGTTTAGGGTTTAGGGTTTAGGGTTTTTAGGGTTTAGGGTTTTAGGGTTTAGGGTTTAGGGTTTAGGGTTTTTTTTTTTTTTTTTAGGTTTTTAGGGTTTAGGGTTTAGGGTTTAGGGTTTTTTAGTTTTTTTTAGGGTTTAGGGTTTAGGGTTTTTAGGGTTTAGGGTTTTTTTTAGGGTTTAGGGTTTAGGGTTTTAGGGTTTTTTAGGTTTAGGGTTTAGGGTTTAGGGTTTTTAGGGTTTTTAGGTTTTTTTTTTTTTTAGGGTTTAGGGTTTTTTTTTAGGGTTTTTTAGGGTTTTTTTTAGGGTTTTACGTTTTTTTTAGCGTTTAGGGTTTAGGGTTTAGGGTTTAGGGTTTAGGGTTTAGGGTTTAGGGTTTAGGGTTTAGGGTTTAGGGTTTAGGGTTTAGTTTTAGTTTAGTTTTTTAGGGTTTTAGGGTTTTAGGGTTTAGGGTTTAGGGTTTTTAGGGTTTAGGGTTTTAGGGTTTAGGGTTTAGGGTTTTTTTTAGGGTTTAGGGTTTAGGGTTTTTTTTTTTAGGGTTTAGGGTTTAGGGTTTAGGGTTTAGGGTTTTTTTTTTTTTAGGGTTTAGGGTTTTAGGTTTTTTAGGGTTTAGGGTTTAGGGTTTTTAGGGTTTAGGGTTTAGGGTTTAGGGTTTTTTTAGGTTTAGGGTTTAGGGTTTAGGGTTTAGGGGTTTTTTTTTTAGCGTTTAGGGTTTTAGGGTTTGAGGGTTTTTTTTTTTTAGTTTAGGGTTTAGGGTTTTTTTTTTTTTAGGTTTTTTTTAGGGTTTTTTTTTAGGGTTTTTTAGTTTTTTAGGTTTTAGGGTTTTTTTTTTTTTTTTTTAGGGTTTAGGGTTTTTAGGTAGGGTTTAGGGTTTTAGGGTTTTTTTTAGGGTTTAGGGTTTTTTTTAGGGTTTTTAGGGTTTTAGGGTTTAGTTTAGGGTTTTTAGGGTTTTAGGGTTTAGGGTTTAGGGTTTAGGGTTTTTAGGGTTTAGGGTTTTTTTTTTTTTTTTTTTTTTTTTTAGTTTTTTTTAGTTTTTTTTAGGGTTTAGGGTTTTAGGGTTTTAGGGTTTAGGGTTTAGTTTAGGGTTTAGGGTTTTAGGGTTTTTTTTAGGTTTAGGGTTTAGGGCTTAGGGTTTTAGGGTTTAGGGTTTAGGGTTAAGGGTTTTTAGGGTTTTTTTAGGGTTTTTAGGGTTTTTTTAGGGTTTTTAGGGTTTTAGGGTTTTAGGGTTTTAGGGTTTTTTTTAGTTTAGGGTTTTTTTTTTTAGGGTTTAGGGTTTAGGGTTTAGGGTTTTAGGGTTTAGGGTTTAGGGTTTTTTTTAGTTTAGGGTTTAGGGTTTTAGGGTTTAGGGTTTAGGGTTTAGGGTTTAGGTTAGGGTTTAGGGTTTAGGGTTTAGGGTTTTTTTTTAGTTTTTTTTTTTTTTTTTAGGGTTTTTAGGGTTTAGGGTTTTTAGGTTTTTAGGGTTTAGGGTTTTTTTTTTTTTTAGGGTTTTTTAGGGTTTAGGGTTTTAGTTTTAGGGTTTAGGGTTTTTTTTTTTTAGGGTTTAGGGTTTAGTTTTTTAGGTTTAGGGTTTAGGGTTTTTTTTTTTTTAGTTTTTTTTTAGGGTTTTTTAGGGTTTTTTTTTTAGGTTTAGGGTTTAGGGTTTTTTTTTTAGGGTTTAGGGTTTTAGTTTTTAGGTTTTTAGGGTTTAGGGTTTAGGGTTTAGGGTTTAGGGTTTAGGGTTTTTTTTTTTTTTTTAGGGTTTAGGGTTTAGGGTTTAGGGTAGGGTTTAGGTTTAGGGTTTTTTAGTTTTAGGGTTTAGTTAGGGTTTTAGTTTAGGGTTTAGGGTTTTTAGGGTTTTTTAGTTTTTTTTAGGTTTAGGGTTTAGTTTTAGGGTTTAGGTTTAGGGTAGGGTTTTGTTTTTTAGTTTAGGGTTTTAGGGTTTAGGGTTTTTTTTTTTTTTTTTAGTAGGGGGTTAGTTTTAGGGTTTTTTTTTTTTTTTAGGGTTTAGGGTTTAGGGTTTAGGTTTTTTTTTTAGGGTTTAGGGTTTAGTTTTTTTTTTAGTTTTTTTTTTAGGGTTTAGGGTTTAGTTTTTAGTTTTAGGGTAGGGTTTAGGGTTTAGGGTTTAGGGTTTAGGGTTTAGGGCTTAGGGTTTTAGGGTTTAGGGTTTAGGGTTAAGGGTTTTTAGGGTTTTTTTAGGGTTTAGGGTTTAGGGTTTAGGGTTTAGGGTTTTTTTTTTAGGGTTTTAGGGTTTTTTTTAGTTTTTTTTTTTAGTTTTAGGGTTTAGGGTTTAGGGTTTAGGGTTTTTAGGGTTTAGGGTTTAGGGTTTTTTTTTTTTTTTTTTTTAGGTTTTTAGTTTTTAGGGTTTTTTTAGGTTTTAGGTTTAGGGTTTAGGGTTTATTTAGGTTTTTTTTTTAGGGTTTAGGGTTTTTAGGGTTTTTAGTTTTAGGGTTTAGGGTTTAGGGTTTAGGGTTTAGGGTTTAGGGTTTAGGGGTTTTAGGGTTTAGGGTTTAGGGTTTAGGGTTTTTTTTTTTTTTTTTTTTAGGGTTTAGGGTTTAGTTTTTTAGGGTTTTAGGGTTTTTTTTTAGGGTTTAGGGTTTTTTTAGTTTAGTTTAGTTTTAGGGTTTAGGGTTTAGGGTTTAGGGTTTTAGGGTTTAGGGTTTAGGGTTTAGGGTTTAGGGTTTAGGGTTTTTTAGTTTTTTTTTTAGGGTTTAGGGTTTTTTTTTTTAGGTTTTTTTAGTTTTTTTTTTTTTTTTTAGGGTTTTTAGGTTTAGGTTTAGGGTTTTTTTTTAGTTTTTTTTTTTTTTTTTTTTTTTTTTAAAGTAGTTTTTAGTTTTAGTTTTTTTAGTTAGTTTAGGGTTTTAGTTTAGTTTAGGGTTTTTAGGGTTTAGTTTTTAGGGTTTTAGGGTTTAGGGTTTAGTTTAGGTTTTTTTAGGGTTTAGGGTTTAGTAGTTTTAGGGTTTAGTTTAGTTTTTTTTAGGGTTTAGGGTTTTTTTAGGGTTTTTTAGGGTTTTTTTTTAGTAGTAGGTAGGGTTTTTTAGGGTTTAGGGTTTTTTTTTTTTTTTTTTTTTTTTTAGTTTTTTTTTTTTTTTTTAGGGTTTAGTTTTTTTTAGGGTTTTTTTAGTTTAGGGTTTTTTAGTTTTTTTTTTTTTTTTTTTAGTTTTTTAGTTTAGGGTTTAGGGTTTAGGGTTTAGGGTTTTAGGTTTTTAGTTAGGGGGTTTTTTTTTTTTTTTAGGTTAGTAGTTTTTTTTTTAGGGTTTTTTTTTAGTTTTTAGGGTTTAGGTTTAGGGTTTAGGGTTTAGGGTTTTTAGGGTTTTTTTTAGTTTTTTAGGGTTTAGGTTTAGGGTTTTAGGGTTTAGGGTTTAGGGTTTAGGGTTTAGGGTTTTAGGGTTTTAGGGTTTAGGGGTTTAGTTTTAGGGTTTAGTAGTTTTTTTTTTAGGGTTTTAGGTTTAGTTTTTAGGGTTTTAGGGTTTAGGGTTTAGGGTTTTAGGTTTTAGTTTAGTTTTTTTTTTAGTTTTTTTTTAGGGTTTAGGGTTTTTAGGGTTTAGGGTTTTTAGTAGGTTTAGGGTTTAGGGTTTAGTTTAGTTTAGGGTTTTAGTTTTTTTTTTAGGGTTTAGGGTTTTAGGGTTTAGTTTTAGGTTTAGGGTTTAGGGTTTAGGGTTTTAGGGTTTAGGGTTTAGGGTTTAGGGTTTAGGGTTTAGGGTTTTTTTTTAGGGTTTTAGTTTTTTTTAGTTTTAGGGTTTTTTTTAGTTTTAGTTTAGGGTTTAGGGTTTAGGGTTTTAGGGTTTAGGGTTTAGGGTTTTAGGGTTTAGGTTTTTAGTAGGTTTTTTTAGGGTTTAGGGTTTAGGGTTTAGGGTTTAGTTTTTTAGTTTTTTTTTTTTTTTTTTAGTTTTAGGGTTTAGGGTAGGTTTAGTTTTTTGTTTAAAGTAGGTTTTAGGGTTTAGGGTTTAGGGTTTAGGTTTAGGGTTTAGGGTTTAGTTTTTTTAGGGTTTAGGGTTTTAGGGTTTAGGTTTTAGTTTAGGGTTTTTTTTTTTAGGGTTTAGTTTTTTAGGGTTTAGTTTTTTTTTTTAGGGTTTTTTTTTAAGGGTTTAGGGTTTAGGGTTTAGGGTTTAGGGTTTAGTTTTTAGGGTTTTTTAGGGTTTAAAGTTTAGGGTTTAGTTTTAGGTTTTTAGGGTTTAGTTTTAGTTTTAGTTTTTTAGGGTTTAGGGTTTTAGTTTAGGGTTTAGTTTAGGTTTTTTTTTTTTAAGTTTAGGGTTTAGTAGTTTAGGGTTTTTTTTAGGTAGTTTTAGTTTAG